>JAODKM010000039.1:25028049-25041596 GCA_026780845.1 Petrocephalus sullivani
GCCAAGATATAATGCACTTTGGGGGGGATTAGGGCGGGCGGCCGACAGGTGGGGCGGGGGAGGCACACCAAAGAGGGGAAAGTGGGTGGGGAAGCTGGGGGGAGAGAGAGAGAGAGAGAGAGAGAGAGAGAGAGCGCAGCCTGTTGACTTTGTCATGAGTGAGCCAAAGGTGAATAGTGGCGTAGGGGCCAGAAGGTAACCGCAGGGACACGGTGGGTTAGTCACATGCTCCCGGAGGATCTGGGCAGCCGTATCACAGCAGACTTCGCCTAGAAGCGCGCCACCTGAGCATCGGCACATTGCTAACGAAATAAAAGTTCGTCAGTTCGGCACACTAGGCGATCTCATATAGTTCAGGTTTGCAAAACTGGAGGATCTGAAGCAGGATGTACCATGAAGAAGGCACGAACATGCACAGACCACGCTATGGATGTGAGTACTGTATTCGAACTTTCTTACGGGTTTTATTATAACTAATTGCCGTTCCGCTGAACTGCGACTCAGGTGCACAAGTTTTAATAAGTTTGCGTAATACTTTTTACCTACGCTTGTATAATACCTTTCGCTTAAGACAGCATTTAAGTCAGAATTTAAAATAGTGAAGTGGGATAATGTTTTTTTTTACTAAGTCGATTGAGGTTAATAAAGCTACGCTTACGGGAAAAGGTGGAGGCGGCACTTGTGGGTAGTGCTGCTTGTTTCGGTACCGAAACGCTGGTTAGGAGCAGCGGTGCCGTGCCGGCGGCGCGCTTTATACCCCCAGGCGCGTTCGCGCTGGTTAGGAGCAGCGGTGCCGTGCCGGCGGCGCGCTTTATACCCCCAGGCGCGTTCGCGCTGGTCAGCCTGAGCAGCTCCGGGTCCCCCGGCGGGATGCTGCCACTCTGCTTACAGGAAGCGCTTTTACTTGCCTCCAGGTGATTAGTTTACTAACAGTGTTTTAGGTTTAACCTTTATGAAGTCGGTACCGGGCTACTGATATAACGGGCCGAGGGGGCAATTGGGAGTTCTTAAGGAGGGGGGGCGTTGGGGCGTTAGGGCGGTTACCCTGTCGGACGAACATTATTATTATTATTATTATTATTATTATTATTATTATTATTGCTATTATTATTATTATTCTTGGTGGCTGTAACACCAGGCGCGGCCTTCGGCGTCGGGGCCCGTTGAGCCAAGGCGAAGCGCCTGCACGTCACTGACTGAGCTCCCAGTAGACATTGCTGGATGTTGGCATGAAATCCATTGTATTATAAAGGTGTATTTATTAACAGGCAGAGCGCACTGCTGACTCTGGTCACCCCTCGCACTGCATGTGCCAGATCGCAGTCACCAGGACATCGGCTTGTGTCTTAGGTGGCATCCTCCGCCAGCCTGGCCAGTGCCGAGGCTTTCTGTAATGGCAGCATCTTTAATATAACGGCTGCACCTGGTTTTTTAGTTCAGGTGCTGGCTGGAGGAACCTGGACCAAGATTAAATGGGTACATCCACAGAGGAGGTTATGTTTGGTGGGCCTTTTAAACTGGTTTCGCATGAGTTTGCTGGACAGCTGAATGGGTCTGCGTTACTCAGGAACTGGGCTACTACAACAATGCAGCCATTATTTCTAACCTAAACCAATAGATCTTCTGGTGAGTAAACCTGTCCAAAAACTCAGTTAAAATGAGCTGATAAGGTCCAATAGGACTCCACCGGAATGTTCTGCAGGAATTTCTACGTATTCCTCTTCTGAGCAGCTCAATACACGCCTGACAGGCCAGAAGCTGACAAGATCCTTTCTTTCTGATAAATGAACACAATCTAGAGTCCATCAACCACCCATAGATGTCACTGGGAAGGAGGGATATGAATATTATTATACAAACTAATTATTTGTTAACACAGTTAATATGAACGTTTTAGAAATTGATTCGTTTCTTAAACAGATTACAGAAAGCTTAACTCTGCGCTCCAGAGAAAAGTTTGATAGCAATTGGGTCAGTGTTCTTCTTTTGATTACCAAACTGGTATTGACTTATATATTTTGTCATCTTAAGAAGTGACTCAGATCTAATCACCTTTTTGGAAATGTTGGTGTATCAGTATATGTTGTTTACTTGTATAATATTAACCATACCCTGCTTTAAGGGATTGAATAAGTAAGGTTGAAGGTTTGGTTTAAGTCAATAAAGCAGTGTCAGGTAACGCAGTAACCTAACAGGAGTTCCTAGTGCAGAAAACATTACAGTTAAGATGTAGCAAAATGCTTTTAACATATATATATAAATTGCTTGTGTGTAAAAAGTATATAGTTTAAAAGCTGCAAATGTTATATAACAATAATAATAATAATAATAATAATATGTTGGATTATAATGAGAACACAAATGCTAATTATAGCTAACATGCATCATAATTTCCACTTTTAGATTAAGTCAAAATGTACAAAATAACATATTTAAATATGCAGTTTTTAGGTGGTTTTGTAGGAGTGTTTTTTTTCTTGCAGGCACAGTCTTGGGGGGTGATGACATATGTGGCAGGACCCATGAGCTGAACCTGGAGGTCCAGCCTCAGGGCCTTGGTTAAAGAATTATCTGCATTAGCTTTTGAATAGCTAGGAATTAACCCTAATATCTTTCCACAGCTTATATGACAGTTACAGCTTGTGTTACTGATTTGTACAAATTTTACTTACCATTAAGTGGTGAGAAGTATTTGCAGTCTTATTGATAATGAATTGAGCCGAGAGCTTCAGTCGTGTTAATGGGGGATTTCCATCCCCACTACTGATTGCTGGTGTCAAGCCCATTCTTGGCCGCGCAGTGAGTGGCTCAGTGGACTAAGCTCTGGCCAGAAGATCACTGGTTCGAACCTCAGCAGAACAGTCACATGTCCATGGGCCCTAGACAAGGCCCCTACTCCCCAAAAAACTTTAGTGAAATTCCCCTTGTTTTAAGTTTCCGATATTTGGGAGGAACTCAGGCTTAAATTTAGCTGTAGTATTACATGTGTACAGAAACCATGGCAGTATACAGTTTATCTGCAGAATTGTACTTTTGACATTTTTAAAATTAAACTTTTTTTTAAATAAGAAAAGTAGTCACTAGTGATAATGTATGTATTATTAAATGGTTTCGATTCTTATTTCACTACCACCAAGTACAAAGTTGTCTGCCTTGCACTCAATATTTCAGTTTGGACTTTTCCTAGGAGTGTTCTTAAAGGACAAATTCATGAATAAAAGGGAAGACTCATGGTTTGTCAATAGTGATGATAGCAGGGACATGGGATACAGCTATCAAGCCTGTTCATGACAGGCTGCATATAGGCTCTGAGTGCCGAGAGGGCAAACTAAACTGCCTTTAATAACGGTACTAAATTGTTTAGCTGAGTGCAGTCTGTCAGAACCAAGGATGAACCAAATGGTAATATTTTTAGGATCTTAGAAGTTGGGGGATATATCTGGCTATTATGGGCATGCGAGTTACCATAGACGGGGACATCTTTAAAAGATACCATGCTTGCTGTTTGACCCAAGGCAAATGTGTCTGGCCACAATTGACTTATCTACTGCTAGAGGTGGAGACGTCATCAAAGAAGACATTTGCCAATCAACCTAGATTCTATTGTTTGAGCTTAAAGAGTACTTCAGCGTTCAGATATTAATACCATGGGGTCATTATAAGATGAGCAATGAACTGTTACTGTATTATGGTAAACTCTCCCATAGAGACTCTGGGCCAAAAGGGTAACTATGTCCTGGAATACCATGACTTTGTTGGTAAAATGCCTAGGATGCACATAACCATCCAAAGATTTTGGAGTGTCGTCCTCTTGATTAAGCCCTACTATTCATTCTGGTCCCCTTTGATAACTTTTTTTCAGAATTGCTAGTCAATAAAGTAAAATTTGTTGTTTAACAGTTTTCTTCAAAAAATTGCAAGACAAATGAGCTAACAGGTTGTATCATTATATTTGTCAGTGGAAAGGGGCATTGCTGTGATGGGTATGGGTGGAGTGTGGCTCTGTAAGTTAGGGGTCTGTGTTAGTATTCAGAGGGTTGTGGGTTTGAATCGTATGACCAGCAGAGAAATCATATTACCACTGTGTCCTTGAGCAAGACTCTTAACTCCAACTGCTGCAGTGCTGCTGGCTGACCCTGCTCTCTGACTGCATGCTTGATCCACTTGTATGTTGGGTTGGACAGAAGTGACTGTCAAATGCCAACAGTATAGTGAACGGAAATGGTAGAGTAACAGATGTATTACATAAGTACTGTTGATGGCGTTGCTAAGATTGACAGTACAGTTTGAGTTTCCAGTAGTAGGTTTGCGCTTGTTTATCATGATCAGCACTGGATGTCATGGTTAATTGTCACTGAGTAAATTAAGGTGAGGGACTCTCAGCCTTACTGTTGACAGGTAGCTTTTTCTCCATTGTCTGTCAGTTGTCTGAGGCTCTGTAGCTGGAACTCATTTGCTTAGTTAAGTTTTAACAGTATTACAGCCTCTAAATAAATCAATAAATAAATAAGATAGTGACAGTCTGGTCCACATCTTGAAGGTGCAAGGCTTAAGAATATGCAGGCAATCCATCAGACCCCCCAAAACTTTGCCTTGCCTTTTTTAAATATGTCAGTCAACATTGGACAAAACTGTAAGGGCAAATGTGCTGTAATAAAGTACAGTGATGCAGCCTTATACAGATTTGTGTTTTCTTTCACAAGGAAAGACTTTTTTCAACTGAGTGTCAGTCCCAGGGAGCCTTGGTAGGTTCAGCTCACTTAGCCCACCACCAACGTCATCGCCCCCCATAAAAAAAGAATCATGTCATGGTATCACAGATACCTACTAGTCACATGTGGTCACATTCTGAGGTGAGCTTGTCATAAAACACGCAGAAGTTCCTGCTGTGAGTCAGTGATATATGCTCTGGCCTTTCTTGCATATATATATCTCAGGGAGATTGGTAGCAATCAGTCACATTCCTTCCAACTCCAGCACTGTGAAGTTCTTGTGTTTTTATGTACTACTTTGTTGTGTGTACAGTCAGCTGTCACGTGTGTTTTGTTTGTGTAGGCCTTTAATTCTCAATGTTCTCTAGTGTTGTTTAATGGATGTATAACAAATAAATAAAATTAATTATGTTGAGATGTCTATACATCTTTAAATAGACCGGATCAGGTTAATTTAATATATTTCTCATTTACTCATTTACTTTGGTATACATTTAAAATACATTTGCCTGAAACTGAGAAAATGCATGGGCTATTTTGCGGTCAGCTGCTGTATCTCCTGTTGGCTTATTTAGGTAAAAGACCAGATAGTCTTACTTACTTTAGGATCTTTCATGTTTACTATGCGCCATTGATTGCTTTGAACCATTGTTATTTGCTGGAAGTTTTAAACAAGGCGAGACTATTCTAAAATGCAGTTGGAGCAAGTTTGGAGATAAAGGCTATGGATAAACAGAAAAACACTGGTGTGTCTTTGGTGATTAGTACTAAGAAACTGTGCTCCATTGCTGAAATAAAGCTAGGTGTGATGATGCAATCAGTAGGGATGGCTGTAATTGTAATATTTATTCAGATAAAATGGCGTGTTCACACAGGGGTATAAGCAGTGTAAATGGCCCAAGACACTGCATTTAGCCATAGCAAAAATTCCCAAGTTGTGTTTATCACTGGAGTCAATACCATGCAGTCGCAGTCCTTCCAGGATCTCATGATTGTGGCCATACATTGAGTTTCCTGGATTTCTGGCAGTTGTTTTGGAAATGTCTGAGTCTGTTTGGATTTTTTTTAATTAATTTCAGTAACACATCATCGCAGTATTTCTCCTGTGTCTAACAGGCATTAGCCCCTAAATGTGACCTAGGCTGTTGAAAGTATGTTTGGAACCAGAGCAGCTGTACCTTTAAGCAAAGTACCTATCTTATGTAAATACTAAGTAAACTAGCTATGTTATGAAGTGACTTTTTATTAAGTTTTGCTTGCCATGTTCCAAGGAGAACAATGAGTCATATAATGGTTTAATATAATATTATTTATTGAACTATCCATTCATGAGATTGAGTACCATTTGAAACATTCCATGAAAGCTTTAACTATGTATATTCTTTATTTTTCAGATATACAGTAAAAAAAACCTTGGCAAGGTAGAACACCAAATGTATGGATGGTTAACCTCAGAATTAATATAGTAATTTCCCATACAACATGTATACACTTTATAAAAGTGCCATGTATTGTTGCACATGGTCAGAAAATTTCTAGCTGTTTGTGCGGTGTGACTCACTACTCGTGTGAAATTTCATTTAATTGAAGTTGTCTTTAGGGAGGCTATTTTCTTCATGGTGACATCAGTGCTGGGTTGGTTCTGTATTCATAGGTCACTGAATGTGGTTTTCAGTCTTAGGACTTAGTGTAGATGAAGTCCATAGATCAGTTACACTTCTCTGGCATAAAGAAGCAGTTCTGTAACTCCTGTGTTTTGTGAAGTTGTTCTTGATAGGTTTCATCTTAATGTGTACTTCCATGTTTCATTCTGCCAATGTTTTTATTAAAATGTAAACACTACATTTATAATTCTTCATTCAGGACCCTCAAATGCAACTAGTTTTTAAACACTACTCGTCTTTTATTTCCCAGGGTGGTTCTGCCAAGAAAATGCCTGTCACACTAGGGTGTGTAGCTCTTGGATTAAAAATTAACGTAATCGCTCTTCAAGTGTGCAAAGCACCTTGAAGGTTATTTTCTGGTCACAACAAAGCCAAAAAGAGAATCACCACCATGTCCAGCTAACGGGGAAACTTTTTTACGAACTTTTGTCATTTTATGGGAGAGTAGCTGCTCTCACATGATTTTGGGTGACACTTTATCCACTCAAAGGATCTATGAGAAATGGCATGAAGCCTCCCGACAGAGGCCATCCAAAATGAGAAGGAAATTGCCAGATTTATGTGAGTGTAAGGAATTCTGGGAAGGGAGCTTAACTATGACTACTTATATATGTATATATGTAACTGTTTCAGTAGTCACATTTGTCCAGTCTCGGTCACAAACATAAGCAGATTTGAGGTGCTCCTATCAACCTTATATTTTATTCTGCTGTCCTTTTGTATATAATACACGCTCAAAATATTCTAATTATACAACCCTATATGAATTCCGTGGGAAAGGAGGTCCTATTTAGTTGTTTGTCATTGTACATTGGTGCTGAGTGGCTCAGTGGGTTAGGATGCCATGTCTGTGCTTGGAAGCTCCTTTGCCTACAGAGTGATCTTGCTGTGGGCTCCTTGGCACTAGATGACCCTGCTCTAACAACTCTGTGTCACTTTTGGTAAAAGCATCTGCTATATATGTAAATATATGGTATACTAGTATAATGCCACTGTTTGTCTCTTACTTAAATCTGCTGGTCTTTGGACCTGCTCCCAGGCCTCCCAGTCCACCCAGTCTGCCGCACGCTTCCCAGCTTGTTATCCATGCCGCATGTGTGGCTCTCTTGTGCTCCAGAGAAAATGCAGATAACAGTCATCTACATCCTTTTCCTGGCACAGGGACAAGGTCCAGGCAAATACTCTGAGGACGGCAGTGATGGATCCAGTTCCCATCCATTATGACAGGACAAAGATGTACAAAATGCTTTACTGACCTGTTTGAATAGGGTGGATTCCGGAGGTTTACTTATAGGTTATGTGATACTGTTATATGTTCTGTAAAGTATATGGGGCCCAGTATAAAAAGACGCTGAGTAAAGGTTTCCTAATTAATGTTATGGTTTGTTTTGTATCCTGTACATGTGTAACGCTATGTATTTCTAACATGTAAATTAATATATGAATTTTGGTGATTTGTCTATATCCAATTTAGGAGGTTGCATGAAAAGATATGCAGGTTGGCTTTTTAAAACTAAGCTTGTCCTCTGAGGCCTTTTGTTTGCCTGTATGAATTTTAAAGTCACACCCATAATGCTGAAATTGCTCGGTTATAATAACAATAAATAAGCAAGCGATGATAAACCATCATGGACCTTCGAAATGCTACAAGCTCGAACCAGACCAGTTCTGAAAAATTTTGCGCACGGTGTGGTGATGCATGGATCGATTATCGGTTTTATTTTTTATATTTCTATCTGGTTACATGGATGCCCCCAAAATTCTTCTGATGGAGAGCGGGATTCGATAATGTAAACTTTTGCATTTGCGAGAACAGCAGTGTTTCTACAGTGGAGCCAGCCAATTACAGGGAAAACTGTTTTTCTGTACTGCTTCTTACGTTAACTCATCATGACCAGTATTCTGGCCAGAAACCCACCCAAATGTAAGGCGTTAATAGTCACGGGTGACCCGTGTCTCGTGTTTTGCTCTGTCTTTCAGCCATTGTGGACGATGAGAGGCTCTCGGCCGAGGAGATGGACGAGAGGCGACGACAGAACATCGCATATGAGTACTTGTGTCACCTAGAGGAGGCCAAACAGTGAGTACAGTGCACAATAAGGGTCGCAAGGCCCTACCTTTGATGGGACAGAAGAGGGACAATATTGGTTTTTAGGAATGATCACGTTGGATTATACAGGGAAGTAGGGTAATTTGAATGTGAGCCATCATGCTGGGGGGGGTTCAAAATAATGAAAAATGTTCAAAATAAATGTACTAACCTCATATGCCAATGTCCAGACTCCCAATGTCAGCACAAATGAGAAAAGATTTGTCTCATAAATTAGTTCAGTGACCCGATACGTATAAATGCTACACTAGTAGCAGCATTTGCTCGGATCCGGTAACCTTTAGAAGCTCTGAAGGTGCTTTCCACTTGGAAAAAGCAGATGATGGGTGGCATTGCCTGTTTTGGGCAATGAGCAACTGCCCCATGTCTCAGGCAGCAGCGGCATGACTGCAGAATAGACTGGAGTCATGTGACAGGTAGGAGTGGGAGTCTTTCCAGCCCTCTCTGTGGGCTTTTCCCCATCCTTCAAACTGCAAATACTGTTTCAATAGTCTCCTCATTAGCGATTAGTGATATACAGTGGGACTGCTGTTATGTAATCAATAGTGTTACACAGTTTTAATCGTCAGTTTGCAGCCCGACTTATACTTCTGAGTAGAATGTACGCCATCGGTACGCCGTTGCCCCATACCAATCACAGTTGTTGCAGTCTTCGCCGCCGCGGCGTGTAGTTGCTTTTCTGGGGAGGTGCAGATCAGAGTACGGCACAGGGTATGTGGCTACGCCGTACCTCCACCGTGCTGATGGTGTAGATGCTACTCATAAATCGGGCATGAGTTTAGTCCTCAGAGAAGGCTGATGTGTAAGAAGGGGTGTGATTATTGACACCAGAGTAGGAGGTGGAGGGAACTGCTCCGATTGGCTGCCCCTCGCCTTGCCCTGTAATATTCTTCCTCCTGAGACTTTGTACTTACAGAACAAACACGGCAGTGCGAGAGCACACACCTGCCTTGCGAGATACGCCAGCATTTTCCCCACCTCAACATGGCACAGTATCTTGTAATGAGAATAAATTTTGAGTGTTTAGACAAAGGTGTTTATAATACATGGTCCATATCCTGCTTATGTGTGCAATGCCTTACTGGAAAAGCACTTATCGGTAAATGAAAACTGTGTAATGTTTTTCTGTCGTGTCACCTATTTCTTTCTGTCTTTTGAAAGAAAGCGCTTGCCAATTTGATAAATTATTGTTTGACCTACACAACACATGGGGAGTTCACTAACTCTGGACTTAAACGATGAGAAACCTTGGATTTTTAATTATTAATTATGCTAAAGATGAATGTGACTGAGTGTCTATGTCTATGTTTAGGAGAGGTGTTTTTCCAAGAACAATATGAAATCCAAAGAGGAACCTCGAGAAAAACTTATTATTTAAAGATACTCTTATAATATTCCTGAAATAGTTTCTGCGACTGTTAAGAAACAGTTAAGGGGGTCTGCTGGGAATCCTACTAACTAGCTTTTTTGGAACCAAGCTGTATTATAGAAGAGTAAATCTTGTATTGTGTTTGGAGCAGATCAAAACCACTAGAAGATTTCCTCCAGAAATCCTGGTGGTTGTTGACACAATGCTGTTAACAGACAGAGGAAGCCCCACAGTGATGTAAATGATAATGGCCACACTAAAGGAAGTGACCGCGGACTTTCCTGCAAAGCGCTAATCCCAATTTGAGTGGTTAAATAACGCCATGCCACATATATACACACCAAGTGTCCATGTAGGCCTAAGTTTGGATGTTCAGGTTTATACAGTTTCATCTCACAGAGCCCGTTAGGAACTTCTGTGATTTTCAGGGCTGAACAATGGCAGGAAGGAGAGGTGCAGGGCTCTGAATGCTCACCACTGTCGCGGTCTCTCCGAATTTTACTGTGGTATTGTCGAAACGGCAGGAAGCGACACTTTTTAGCAGATGTGCCCCCCAGGATGCGCCTCTCCCGTACTCTCCTCAGTGCAGTGTGCAGCTCGTTTCAAAGTTAGATTTTAAGTGTTCTCTTTTCTTTGTCTTTTATTATAAACCAGTTTTGTAACAGTATAGATTCGCGTGTAGCCAATAAGATGCTCTCGAGCAGGGGGGGCAGAATGGGTGTGTTTATTGTTTTTTTTGCCACTGTAAATTCAGCAAATGACAAATGTGATTAGGCAGTCCGGCTCAGGAACAGCCTTTCTGTAGGTTTATTCCAGTCATAATATTGTAGTGACAGCTCAACTGAAGATTTTATTTATGACTGTCTGAAGGAATAAAAATACTCAAAAACTGCTAAAACCTATGATATGGTAATTGAATGTTTTAATGATAAACCACTTACATTGTGGCATTTTAAAGAACGTTACAATAATAAAACACAATGTATGATGCATAATTAATACAGTAATTTCTTCCTGGGTGTTTGTTTGCTGAACTTACGCTGAATCAGGTGATAATGGGAAGGGTTTTTTTTGTGCCCTGGGTTTTTGGCTGTTAACCTGCAACAGGATTCAGTGGAGGATTTGGTGTGTTAACTTGCTTTGTGTTTTCCAATATGCAGGATAAATAATGTACTTAAAAAGTGAATTGGCAGACTGGCAATTATCTATTCCAAATGTTTCCGTTAAGGTACTCAACAGCACCTTTTTTAGGCTCAGCTAGTTAGTAGTGCTGGGCGGTATACTGGTTCATACAAAAAAACGCTGTTTATTTTTGTTATGAAATGAATTTTTATAATACTGGAAAACCGGTGAATAGCTTAAACAATGTTTGGAACGTAGCGCAGCAGAACACTGTTTGATATCAGACCCTTTTCACTACTGCACTGCCAAAGCGCATGCTCTGGGCGCACTGCTGTAGCTCTCACTGCACCGCCAAAGCGCATGCTCTGGGCGCACTGCTGTAGCTCTCACTGCACCGCCAAAGCGCATGCTCTGGGCGCACTGCTGTAGCTATCACTGCACCGCCAAAGCGCATGCACCGCCAAAGCGCATGCTCTGGGCGCACTGCTGTAGCTATCACTGCACTGCCAAAGCGCATGCTCTGGGCGCACTGCTGTAGCTATCACTGCACTGCTGAAGCTCATGCTCTGGGCGCACTGCTGTAGCTATCACTGCACCGCCAAAGCGCATGCTCTGGGCGCACTGCTGTAGCTATCACTGCACTGCTGAAGTGCATGCTCTTGGCGCACTGCTGTAGCTATCACTGCACCGCCAAAGCGCATGCTCTGGGCGCACTGCTGTAGCTTTCACTTTCACTGTATTAGTAGTATCAGATGTTGAGCTGAAAGGATGGACAGGTTGGACTGTGAAAGTTCCGCAATTGAAGCTGTAAAACCTTGCTGACACAGACAGACTTGTGCTGAAAAGAGGAGCCATGTCAGTTTGAAAGTTTTTTGGTTTTAAACAGACATGGACCAAACAACCATTTTCTGTAAATGTTATCCGGCTAAAGTTGTTGCCGGAGGCGGTAACACGAGCATTTGACTTTAGTGTATATTTTATATTTACAGTATATGTTGGCGAACCTTTCATCACTGCATGAACCCTTACCGCGCAATACAATGTAATACATTAGTGGTTCCTTACTTGGTCTGACTCCCCTACTCATTTTCGTATCCCTTTGTAGTAGATATAAATTGGACGGTTAGCTGGGTCACTTTGCTCGCTGGAGCTTTGCATTAGCTCACAATAGGTTCGTGTTTTGTTTTGAAGACATAATATAACACTAATATAGATGATTAACTAACATTGAAACAATTTTTTGAATGCCGGGCTACTTTTGCAACCTACTGGTCGATTGCAATCAACGTATTGCCACCTCTGGATTATATTAACAGTGTGTAGTTGGTTTACAAAGTGTGTTTACTATTTACTTTTTAGTACTTGTTCAGTGCAATACCGCTTTTGAGAAATAACCTCTTTGGTTACTTTAGTAATTGAAAATGTTTTGAAAATAATATTGTGTTCAAGTTTTTGCACAATAAAAAGATTCTATTCTTGAAAAAGAATGTAAACTATTATTTTGTGGGGCTATGCAAACCTAATGACAGTAGAATAGCGATTCTAAACCAGTGTGCTGCAGTAAATCATCTGTAAAATGTGGTAGCCACATTTGAAGTGGTCATACTTCAAAAAAGATAAACAAATACTGTCGGACACCGTCAAACCGGTATCGTTTCGAAAAATACTGCGATGAAAATATTTGGTCATACTGACCAGCTCTACTAGTTAATACTGGATGTGGGTTGGGTCCAGTTCCCCAGGCAGGCAGGATCATTCCACCATTGGGGCCTTGAGTAAGGCCCTTAAATTACACCAACCCCCCATGCTTTCCTATGGGCTGTCTGACCTGCTTTCTCAAAAATGCGTGTTGTTTTGGATAAAAGCATCTTCTAAGCAAATGCATATGGAAGGCTATACTACCTTCAGGGAAGCCTCTCTGTACACTGCTGTTGTGCTGAGCTGTTAGCTTGGCGCTTTTGGCCTTTCCTGTTATCTTTAACGAGTCTGACCATTGTACTCTGACCTCTCATGTACAGGCTGTTTTTTTGTTTATTGCACCATTCTCTGTAAACTCTGTGTGGAAATCCCAGAAAAGTGGCTGATTCTGAGATGCTTGAACCATCACATCGTTCACCAGCAATGATCACTGAGATCTTGCATCCTGGTCATTCCGTTCCTTGCCAAAGAGTAACTAAATGAAAACTGAGTAAACTGGTCAATGGATGTAGATGCTAGTGTTTGAAATTCTACTTCTCAGGTTTAAGGCTGTATTGTCTCATTGATTGTGGATCACTGCAGAAACGTGTACAGATCTACGTTGAAAAGAAAAAATTTAGTTCTTAAGCACTGTTTACTCAGTTATATAATTTTTATTTTATATATTTTACTTTCAATTAAATTACTTCCATTAATTAAATCAGGAAATAAAGTAAAATGTCCTTCTATGAAAGGTTTAAAAACTTGGATTTAAATGGACAACTTCAGTAAAGATTTATAGTATAGATTTAAAGTATACAGAGGTCCCTCGTTAATCGCGGGAGTTACGTTCTAAAAATAACCCGCAATAGGCGAAATCCGCGAAGTAGTCA
>JAODKM010000039.1:25063281-25078092 GCA_026780845.1 Petrocephalus sullivani
TCCTTTTACAGAACCCGCAGGTACCCCTTCTGCCAGTGTCGCTTCCCCTGCCCCCCCATCCTTTTACAGAACCCACAGGTACCCCTTCTGCTGGTGTCACTTCCCCTGCCCCCCCGTCTTCCATAGTCTTTCTCTTTTGTGCCTCCTAACTGGGTTATCACTCATATGTGTTATGCCTTTTTTGAGGAATTGTTAAATTTGCCTAGCGGTTCCCAAACATTTTGTCTCGAGAGCCCGCCAAAAAATTCTCGTGAATAAATACCGATGTTAAAGATTGCTAAGGATGAAGACGAACAGAAAAAAAAAAAGAAAATTTTTTTTTTTAACACATTCAGAAAATCACCTCGCGACCCCCTCCTCTTCCACTGGGCTAGGCCTGCCAAGGCATCTCCCTTTACTCCTATGTTTGCAGGCATACCTGGGCTACGACGAGCTGTCGGTCGCCGTGGAGATGCTGTCGGCGGTGGGCGTGCTGAACGAGGTCCTGGACACCAAGGACCAGCAGGCCGTAATCGAGCAGCTAAGCGACTTGCCGCTGGGCTTCAGCAAGTTGGATCAGGACAACCTTCAGAGGTGAATAATGACGGCTCCCTGGAGTAAAATAACAGGCAAATGGAGTTTCAGAAGGCCTGCCAATGCTCCCCTTAGCTGCAGAAAGAGCAGCGACCCTCCTCTTGTTTGTAATTAATTTTTACTTGAGTCCAAGACCTAAAAGGTGCTTTTGTCAAGCTTTTTCATTAGCCTTTTGAAAAGATTTTACATTAACTGAACAAATAGGATCTGAATTACCATGTGACATTGAGAAAGGTTGCACAGTAATAGGAGCAGACTATGATATATTGTGTTAATTTCTTAAGGTATTTACTGACCTGCCTCCAACTGAGCAGCAAGAAGCACTCATGGCATGACGCATGGCGCAGTGTGCGCCACCAGCAGAGGGCGCTCTGTCACTGCTTTCTAATAGATGATGCCAAAGGCATGACGCATGGCGCAGTGTGCGCCACCAGCAGAGGGCGCTCTGTCACTGCTTTCTAATAGATGATGCCAAATTATCAGACTGCTTTTCTGGTGTCAGGTACTCAGACCATTTGATCACCATGAAGTCAGATGCGGCGGCGAAGGGGCAGGAATTCCTCACCTGGAACGACGTGCAGGGCGCTATCGATGTAGTCAACATGCAGGTTGAGGACGAGCACAAACGTGAGTGTTCAGGCACCATTATTTCCACAATGCTTTCCAAGAGCGTGCTGTTTCCTGAAAAGGTGTGTATATGTCCTCATCACTGCCCTACCAAAATGGATGCCCCAAATGGGATAGGGGGTTGCTAGAGCCTGTCAGGGGCAGCACAGGGCAAAAGGCAGGGGTATTTCCAGAATGACATGCCAGTTAATAGATATTATGGGCTGAATAAGAGGCATTAGCTTCCACTGATTCTGCTTTGGGACATTAGGTTCTGCGTCACTTACTCAGATCTTGCCAAATGTACATGATTGACATTTAATGGCATGGTAGTTTATTTACAGAATATGGCCTTATGCCATTGTGATAGGTATTTGTTACTATATACACAAATGTTTTAAAATCATTGGTCTATGGCATTCTCGTTGTCTAAGTTATGATTAGTATACATTAACTGGCACTGTGTAGGGCCCAGTTTTACCTCCAGGGGCAGGCAGGTGGTGTAGTGGTTAGGAACGCAACCGTGTAATCGAAAGATTGCCGGTTTAAGTCCCCAACCCGCAAGTACCACTGAGGTACCCTGAACAAGGTACCGTCCCCAAGCACTGTTCCCCGGGCGCTCACGTAGCTGCCCCCTGCTGTGTCACATTGTCACATGGGTTACATGCAGAGGACTCATTTCACTGTTGCGTGCTGTGGTGCGTCAACAATGACGATTAATCACCTTCACATCAGAACTCTTTCTAGGGTAGATGAGTTGAGGAAGAAACCTTTCTTCACCTCACTCTTATACAGAGCTGTTATTTTTGAACTTGCAGCCTTCCCGTTAGCTTTAAAGGGTCTGGCCATCCTCCTGTTCAGGATGGTCCAGCTCACACAACAGCTGTTGAGTGGATATTTTATATTGTACTGTAAACTCTGGACACTCTAGTATATGACAATTCTATTCAGGTGTCTGTTCCTGAGATGCTGGAAGCAGCATGTCCTACACCAACAATGACACCCCTTTCAGAATCACTTAGATTATGTATCTTAATCATTCTTAATCTCAGCCGTACGGTATCTGAACACTTGACCCTGTCTGTGTGCCGCATTCAGTATTCAGTCTCAGCCACACCATTCACTGTTTGGAAAATCAGGGTGTTTTTATTTTTACCAAATTATTTGGCTGCTTATATAAGATTATATATACCTTATTTTGGGTAAAACCTGGCTACCAATCTTCATTTTGCTATCAGTAGGTTAGCTTGATTTTCTTATTTTTCTTTTTTTTTCTTTTTCTACTCTAGGAATCCTGGCAATAACTCAGATCAATGAAGCCCTTGATGCTGGAGATCCACAACAGACCCTGTCTGCACTACTGTTACCCACTGCTAAGCTGCACGGGGTCAATCCATGCCTTGCCAAACACTATCATGATGTTCTTCAGCATGCCAAAGAACAAATATGCAAGGTAGGTTCTTAGCGGAGGCAGACGTGTAGCTCTGCTGCTTAGCGGGCTCGGTCTGCCTTCAGAAGGTTATAAGTTCAAATCCCAAGGGCTAATCGCATCATCACTGGACTTTTGAACAAGGCCTTCAAGCCCAACTCCTATGGGTCCGGGATACCGACCCATACCGCTCTGTGTCCCAAAGCTTAGATACAAAGGGTCTGCTCAGTTAATTATCAAGCTTCATTTGGAATCTGAGTTTTTTTCTACTATTTGGTTGATTTCATTTACCCTGAATTGGGGGGAAACAAATAAATAAATAGCCAATAAATAAGATAGAAAAAAATAGCAAAATTATACTCATGATCTGGTCTGTGAAGCTAGTCAGGAGCTTTACCGCAAACTTGTAAATCAGCATTGCTTACAACCAAGCAGCAGGAAGTTGTGTGTGTGTTTTGACAGCACATTCACCACTGAGAGGAGTCATGTGTTGCCAGATACTGAATAAGTGCGTCAAATAGCACGCACTGTTTAATGCAGTCCCAGAGCCTGAGATTAGGGTTAGGGTTGATGTTGTCCCAGCCAACTAGTGCTAAGGGTATGTGTGGGCAGCAGAGTGAATCACCCCTGTTGCTGGGCGTCCCTGCAGAGTTCCGGAGACGACTCAGCCGTCCTGTGGCTGGACCAGATCCAGGATGGAATTATGACCGCAAACAAGGATGAGGAGGAAGCCTTGAAAAGTAGGTTCCTGCCCAAATATGGGGGAGGCCACCTTAAAAGCAAAAACTAGCTTGCTTGAAAGATGGGGTAAAATCTTGCATGTGCATTTGTTCTCGTGTTTGCTGGACTGGGCCTCAGGGGCTAGAAGGCTTGGCATGCTCAATGTAAAGAGGTACAGCCAGCAGCTGAGGCTTGGACTGAGGAACCGTCTCATTTCCTCTGCAGTGGCAAAGGCAGTGGCAGCCATTAACCTGGAGGTATCTGAAGGCGATGCCCAGAGCTGTCTGCAAGCTCTTCAGTGTCCCAGCGCGGGCCTAAGGGGGGTGCTGGTTGAGTGTGCAGACACATACCACTCCAACCTCGCCCAGAGGCAGGCATTCAACACTACAGAAGGTACTATCTGCCCTGAAGTCTAGCCATTTTCTGAAAATGTTATCAATGAAATAAAACAAATGAAATGTCAACAAAGTGATCATTATGCTCTATAAACGATAGAACAGAGCCATCAAGCACGTTTGTGACGAGTTGGAAAATAAACTGGACAGATCTATTGTACATTTAAAAGAAAGCCTTTGGCTTGAGTTGCGGAAGGCATGGGATACCATTAGTGCTGAAGTTCTCAGGAAATATATTGAAACTATGCCAGAGAGATGTGCTGCTGTAATTGCTGCAAAAGGTGGACATACCAAATATTAAAGTTAAAAGTGGAGAAAAACAGTAGGTCTCACTTCATCTGATATTTGTTGTGCGCAACCATCTGCATATTTCATGAACATTGTGAAATGAAATCATGTTTTGGAGACAAAAAAAGTCAACATTTTCAGATCTCTCAGGCGTTCTAATAATTTTGGCCACCACTGTATTTGTCAAATATGGAAAGTCATTCAAATTCTTTACACATGAATAATGGGTTTTATGGTGTCGTCACATACGAAACCCCACAATGGTTACAGGGCATGATGCAAGCTTTTGTTCCTTTCAAAGGCCCCAGCAGCTGTCTCTGGGTGAAACACAGGATCAGGGACATGTATGACTACTTCTACAACCTGCATAGTGAGCAGGGGATGTGGGAGGAGCCTGAGGGCTTTGTGCATGACGGCAGTCACATGACCCGGGAGGAGCTCCAGGTGGGCAGGCCACTCTCATTGCAGGCCATCCTTCGGTTCCCATAGTTTGTGGGACCAAATGTAACGGTGTTAATCTCGTCATTTTTACTCTATTCATTCTTACCCTCCATCCCACTGTACATCAGGTTATCATATTTGAGTTTTCAGCTGCCATGCTTTTTCATTACATCCACGCTTATTTGATGGAGGCTTGCCGACCAATGAGTGCCAGGTCTTTGGTGCTACTGAATGTGCCGACCAATGTGTGCCCACTCTGTGGTGCTACTGAACGCGACTGTTCCCCAGGGTATTGTGGGAAGCGTGACTGCGGAGTACAACCGCGAGCAGCTGTGGCGGGCCCATGAGCCGGTGATCGTGCAGCTGCAGGCGCGGGTTCGAGGGTACTTGGTGAAGAAGGCTTACACTGAGAGGATGGAGTACCTGAACCAGCAGGAGGCTAATGTGGTCCGGTTGCAGGTATACCCGTCACATTTAGTATCAATCTGTCCTAAAGAATTAATAAAACTCAGTGCTAACTGACTGGACGATGCCTTCAATGTTCTCTGCACCACACGTAACTCACATAGATTGCGTAGTCTAAGGTCAACCACGCATGTCAGATTGCCACGTAGATAGTAAACTTTCAGTTTGTCCTGTTTACATAGGTAATTTGGCTTTTGTCACTTCATAGACATGAAAGTATGCAAATTCTCTTCTGTAATAGACTGGCGTGTTGTATAGGAATTATAATACAGAAATCTGCCCAAATTTAGCAACCGGGGGAAGAACAAGAAGAGACCCTGTTCAGTGTCATATTTTTCTATATAATTTTGTTTTTTAGTTTGTTTGGTCTAACTTTTGAACAATATTTCAGTGATGTAATTAATTCTCACTGTGAATTCCTCTCCTCATTTCTCCTCGGAAATGCCTGAAACCTTGATTGGCCATCTTGCTCCAGGTTTTTCTACTAAAAGGTTTACTGTCCTCATTAAATTTGCTATAAATTGTTTAACAGGTGGCCCTGACTCATTGGAAGTTAGTCACCCAGCTGCATTTTACAGTGGAAACGGCTTTTTTTGCTCCCTACAGGCCTCCTGGAAGGGATGCAAACAGCGGAAGTCATACACAGACAGACTGCGACTCTTTCAGGATAATGCAGCTGCCATCGTGAAGGTAAGCAGCATGTCAGTGCGGGCATGCTAATGGCCGTCCCAATGGCAGGCTTGCTCTTCCTGGGTACTGAGGAGCTGTTCTTCTTCCCTTCAGATTCAGTCATGGGTGAAAATGTGGAGGGCGAGAAGGAACTATTCTAAGAGGCTGAAGTATTTCAAAGACCATGTAAGTCGTCCTGTATCCAGCCATGGAGTTTGCCTGTACCTGCCCAGTCAGATTTATGGAGTTTTCCTGGATGCTTCTGGTAACCTGCATGGCTTCCTTGCGTGTGTGTTTTTTGTGCTCAGGAGAAGGAAATAGTGAAGATTCAAGCGTTTCTGAAGGCCAATAAAGCACGTGATAATTATCAGACATTGAGTAAGTGAGACCCCGTGGCAGCCTTTTCGGTGATGGTGAGGTTTCCGGGGGCCTGCTGGCCTGACCCTGGATCACACACAAATGGTTCAAAGATTGTTTCAGGAAATTGTTTTCAAAAATAGTTGATCTGTTTTTCAGTTGCATTAAAAGCATTTTTACAGTACATTTTACAAAAACAAAAGGACTGAGGTACAGAAGGTCTGTGTAAGAACAGATGGCACATAAGGGCACTAAATGTTGGTTACCATAGAAACTGACTGGTAGTCATAGCCATGATTCAGAAGGATATCTGTGGTCAATTTGTAATGTTTTTGTTAGGGCTTGTTGAAAGATGTGGGTGGATGTGTGTTTGTGTGTCTACAGCGGGAGCGGAGAACCCCCCCCTGTCTGTGGTACGTAAGTTTGTTCACCTGCTGGAGCAGAGCCCTCTGGACCTGCAGGAGGAGCTGGACATAACGCGGTTAAGGGAGGAGGTCGTCACCACGATCCGCTCCAACCAGCAAATGGAGAAGGACCTTAACCTGATGGACATCAAGATCGGCCTGCTGGTGAAGAACAGGATCACTCTACAGGTACACGTGTTCCTCACTGTGCTTCTCTATGGGTGTACGGAATACATACAGAACTTTGGGGGTGGGCTTTTCATACTTTTAATGGATACGTTTAGTCATGGTTGTGTGAAGCCTCTCACCCCTTATGATATGGTCGTGCTGTTACAGGATGTGGTATCACACAACAAAAAGCTGACAAATAAGAAGAACAAGCTTGGGAAGGATGATCTGGCACCAGGAGGCAAGCAGGGCATTAAGGGCCTGAGCAAAGACAAGCGGAAGAAGCTGGAGGCCTATCAGCACCTCTTCTACCTCCTTCAGGTGAGTTCCCACGCTCCCCGCTACATAAATGCATCTGCTCTAGGTAGGTTGTCTTCATCACCACCATTAGAAAGACAAGGTGTTCTAGAGTTAGCAAGCTACTTACCTATCATTGCATGAGGTTTTCAGTAAAAGGATATGGATGCTGAATCTATAACCTGTGCATATGGCTGGGGAGCCTGCTCTGCCCCAGCTCATCCCAGAAGGATGGAGTGAAATGCCAAGCAAGTATGCTCAGATCACGGTTTTGTTTTGCACCCAGACAAACCCTTCATACCTGGCTAAGCTGATCTTCCAGATGCCCCAGAATAAGTCCACCAAGTTCATGGACACGGTCGTCTTCACGCTGTATAACTATGCATCAAACCAGCGGGAGGAGTATCTTCTCCTGAAGCTCTTCAAGACTGCACTCGAGGAGGAAATCAAGTGGGTTCCTACATGAACTATTACAGGACTGAGATTTGGGTCACGCACAGTATGGTGGCTGTGTGTGCACGTGCATAAACCATACAGTATGTGTGGACATGCATAAACCGTACGGTATGTGTGCACATGCATAAATCATACGGTATGTGTACACGTGCATAAACCATATGATATGTGTACACATGCATAAACCATATGATATGTGTACACATGCATAAACCATATGGTATGTGTGCAGTATGTTTATGGTACAGTATGGATACTTAACCTATGATACTAATACTAATCCTTGTCATACTAATATGGTTGTAAGATACTATAATGTCAGATCTGTTGTGACCGGTGCCCCATTTCTTTAGGTCAAAGGTAGACCAGATACAGGACATAGTGACTGGAAACCCCACCGTCATCAAGATGGTGGTGAGCTTCAACCGTGGTGCTCGTGGTCAGAACGCCCTGAGGCAGCTGCTCGCTCCAGTGGTGAAGGAGATCATCGAAGACAAATCACTGGGGATCAACACCAATCCTGTAGATATCTACAAGTTCTGGGTCAACCAGCTGGAAACAGCCACTGGAGAAGCCAGGTGACTCACACACAACTGTACCAAAAAGGACTCATAAGGTGGCTTCTTAGGTGACATCGCTGATCTGCTCAAAAGTTATTAGAGCAGTAATACATATATGTTTTTTTTGTATTCATGTCATATTTTCCCCACACTTTGACATATCTATTTATACATACAATTCTACAGATCATTTTCAGACTCCAATATGTGGATGTGACTGTACTCACAGTACTCAGGTCATTAGTTTGTGTTTTTGTTTTAAAAGAAAAAGGGAAAATAAAGCATTTGGCAGCATTTTTCATATGTACTTCTCAGCAAAATGGTTTCAGATTGAACAAGTGTCTGATTGTCTTTTTGTGTTTGTGTTGCTTTGCTGGGTGATTTCAGTAAACTCCCATATGAGGTCACCCCAGACCAGGCCTTGACTCATGAGGAGGTGAGGACTAGGCTGGAGGCATCCAACCAGAGCCTGCGTACGGCCACTGACAAAGTGCTTAACTCCATTGTGTCCTCACTGGAAAATATCCCGTAAGCATTGCGGTGACTGACCCTTACAACATATTAACCTAAAATCCATTTGAAGCCACTGAGCTAAGAAATGTTACATAACAAGGACATATAACCGCTTTATTAAAGTGCAAAAGCATAAAATATCCAGTCAGTGGCCCTTCTGATTGTGAAAATGCCATGTTAATGATTGGCACAGAATTGCCAGCCCCATTCAAGCAAACTGCAAGACTACAGGTACTATAATAATAGATCAGTAAAGCAGCTGTCTGCAGAAAGGCATTTCTAAATACACAATTTTTAAGAAATTCAACAAAACCTAGCTGGGCCTACCCAATATTATTTTGGTGTGCCTAATAAAGTGGTCATTGTTACAGAGCTGGGCGTCGGCACGCGTTGTGTAAATGCTAGTTTACAGACTGCAGGTGGTGCTGTTGCTGCAGCCATAGGTCTGTTTGCGGCCTGGTGCAGTAATCGCAACAGACTACTTAAAGATTTCAAACACAAATGGAATGAAAGCAACACTTCAGACATTCTTTGAAATGTTATAAAATGTTTTATCTTTTAGAAATGAAAATGTATCTATATTGGTTTGTAAGACAATGCTGCGTATATTTTTGATAATCAGAGATTTGTTTGTATGTTGCTTTATATTGATGATCCTGCAAATTCATTACGTACTTAGGAAATAGAATGCGATGCAGTGAATACTTCTAAAGTAATCCCCCTTCCGTTTGTTTCTGTTACATCAGGTCACAGTGAAGTGTTGGTTTTGTTGACACCACAGCCGGAACGTCCTCGTTCACTCTTTCGCATTGTGTTTGTGTGCATGTAGCTTCGGCATGAGGTACATTGCCAAGGTTCTGAAGAACTCACTGCATGAAAAGTTCCCAGACGCTACTGAAGATGAGCTTCTGAAGGTATCACAACCTCCCCCACTGTGTTTTCCTCACCTCCTTGAAATTTGGTATAGAAATTAAAGTGCCATATGAATTTCAGCTTATCAGCTCGTTGGTCCGTGCCACATTCCTCGGGCAGGGCTGGTGTGGTGGTTACAGATTTGTATCTTGCCTCCAGCTTCCTCTGTTTTCCCAGCAGCCCAAAAGCATGTGCTTAGGCTAACTGCTGTCTCTAATTTGCCCAAAATGTAAGCGTGTGTCCTGCCATGACTGCCATCCCATCCACAGTGTCACCTTCCTTGTACCCTGTGCTTTCTGGGATAGTCTACAGGATCAGCTCAACCCAGTACTGGATAAGTGGTTAGAAGCTGGCGGGGTATTTCTCAGGTGGCTGATGGTTTAGATCAGTGGTCTCCATCCTTTTTTTTTTTTTTTTTTTTAACTGTCTGGCCGTACCAGGATGTTTGTTTTTTCCATCTTTTGCATAACAGACTGGTTTCATGATGGGAAATATTGCTTGTTTCTTTCATATTTATAATTGTTTGCTTATGTATATTACAGTTTGTTAATATATGCTATTTTAGATTCAGTTCCCTTTCCAAGTTCCTAATTTTGATGGTGGAAACGTGCACATATATTCAGCCTCATTGTTCTCCAATACAGTACTGTTAAAATGGTTCCGACAGATCGTGGGAAACCTGCTGTACTACCGCTACATGAACCCAGCCATTGTGGCTCCGGACGGCTTCGACATCATCGACATGACGGCTGGGGGGCAGCTGCACTCGGACCAGCGCAGGAACTTGGGCTCCGTGGCCAAAATGCTGCAGCACGCTGCTGCCAACAAGCTGTTCGAGGGAGAGAACATCCACATGACCTCCATGAACACTTACATCTCTCAGACATACCAGAAGTTCAGGTGCGAATTCCCAGTACAAAGGCAAAGCTTGTTAGACTTGGTCCAAATATAGTCAAATCACATATATATGATTTGTGGTAATAAAAGCTGGCTTGTCTATGTGAGCGTGTAAATTACATTATAGAAATTGTATAAAACGACATTTCCGCAGTGTCTTTTTCCTCTGCTTGTGTTATTTATAGACAATTTGGAAAGCATTTATCAAATTCTACCTCTGGCCTAGTAATGCACAGAAATGAGGTTTGAGGTTTTCGTGAATTACCTTCTAAGAGTCAGTTTGCACAATGACGGGTGTGATGTAGATGTCGAGGTTCAGTTTCCAGGCTGCCTGAGGTGGGAAGAGCGGTGGAGAATACTGGACATTCCTCTACCTCTTGGTTGAACCGATCAGTTTGATCTCAGTTGGAAGCTACATTCTACGCTCTATATTACAATGTGTTTCTTTCCTACAAAAGATTTCCTGCGCAAACCATGGGATAACGGGCGAGATGGCCAGCACGCTGTAGACCGTGGCCATATCCATATTTGCACAGGTTCGGGAATAATGGGCGAGATGGCCAGCACGCTGTAGACCGTGGCCATATCCATATTTGCACAGGTTCGGGAATAATGGGCGAGATGGCCAGCACGCTGTAGACCGTGGCCATATCCATATTTGCACAGGTTCGGGATTAACGGGCGAGATGGCCAGCACGCTGTAGACCGTGGTCATGTCCATATTTGCGCAGGTTCGGGATTAACGGGCGAGATGTCCATATTTATACACACGGCTCAAGATTATATCTCCATGTGAAACTGTTATATGAGGCTGTCACTGGGCCACGAGGACAGGGGTCAGGGAGTGCCTTATGGTAACACCCATTCCTAACGCATTACATAAGCTTCCCAGATTCCCACCCATACAGTATAATGACGCAGGAAACCGTTAATGGAGATCATGTGTTTAAGTTTTATTCTGATGCCAAACAAGGACTGGAAGAGCCATTGCCTGAAGGTGCCTTTTGAGAAGATTCTTAAAGTCCTATGCCAATGTGCTGAAAACCTATTTGAAGGTTTTTCTTTTTACTTAGGGCAATAGTTTCAGCCGGTTATATTCTTCTCAATTCCATCTGGAACCAAACAAATGTCATTAGACATTAGGTTGCATCTAGTATCTGAAAATACATTATATAATAAATACATTATGTAATAATATGAGAGCCACACTAGACTAAAAAAAATTAGTTTGGTGGAATTTTGAATAATGTTTTGAATTAGTAACAGTATTTTTAATAGTATTTGTAAATCAAGTTTTGTACTGGGGCACTACTGTACGAAAGTTCTGTATCACTTGCAGAACTTCCCATGTCAAGTACATATGATTGTGATTCAAAAATGTCAACATCACGCCGTAGGCCGTCTAGTAGCTTTGTAGGAGGAATTTGTTTCGTAGGGTGTATTTAGTATTGGGGTATTGCCGGCAATTAAGCCTAAGGCAATGAGTGACTGTAGTGTGAAATACTGGAAGTTTACAATGTAACCCGAATTGTCTCTCTTTGCGTGTTGATATTCTCCCTGCAGGGCCTTCTTCCAGGCGGCATGTGATGTGCCCGAGCCCGAGGAGAAGTTCAATGTGGACGAATACTCTGATATGGTGACTCTGAGCAAGCCCATCATCTACATCTCCATAGAGGAGGTCATCAACACTCACTCGGTAAGTTCCATTTACGGCCTGGTGAGCGTGATACATTATGAATGTATGATGTTGTTCATACTGTAATGTGGGGGATATGAGGACCTTGTAGGATGATGGCTTTGATGGTTAAGAATGGAAGTATTCTGTTTTCTACGGTCCTTTTCAATAGAGGGCTAGGTCATGGAATACCCAATAGAACCACTCCTCCTATAGCAAGTACCTTCTTTAGTGACCATTCGCAAATATGTGGGTAGTAAAAAACTCATTTTCCGACCAGACTTTGTACGCCGTACAAGGCGCCTCAGAGTAGTATAATTGGAGTATAATATTCAAAGTGTTATTTAAAATGCTCACTTTGTGAAGGATAAAAGAAATCAAGGCTCAAAGGCTGAAGTAAAGTCACCCCTAGACTATCGTGATTTTCACTTAGCGACCATTTCGCTTAGCGACCTGGTCATTGAAGCGGAACTGGGTCATTAAACGAGGAGTGAGTGTTGTTGCTACTTAGTCCGCTATTAATTCTGTATAGAGAAGTGTTATGTTTAAAGTGGCAGTATATATCTGATATGCTTTATTTGTACTGATATACCTGGAATACCATTGGAAAAAATCGACCTTCCCCCATCCTTTCATGCTGCGCCGAGACATGGAAAACACGCTTATCAGGTTATCTGGTGAAAGGTTGAAAATGCCGTAAAACTGGGGTAGAAACCGGTTGTCTGGAATGGTGGTGGGCACCACTCCGGAGGTAGCTAAATCAACAGGGCCTGCCTGGGCTCTTTGTCTGCGTCCAGTTGGTTTTACAGCACCAGGATGCCATTTCTCCAGACCGCAATGACTTGCTGCACGAGCTGCTGGAGGACCTGGGAGATGTCCCGGATGTCGAATCGCTTCTGGGTAGAGCTCACCTTCACCTGCTCGCCTCCTTCAGTCACATGTTTTCCCTTACTATCACTTTGTTGACACACAAAAGTGATACTGGTCCCAAAGACCTGCACTGCATGCCCCATTGTTCCAAAAAAAGCCTCATTTGGGCATAATGGAGCTATTAAATAAATACTAATCTGAACATCTTATTAAAGGCTGGCAACAACCAACTCTGTCCTCCTCACATAGTTACATGCTGATGGGGATGATGGCCTTGATTTGCTGGGAAGCCAGCGCAGTTTTTAAGCAGTTTCTGAGGCACTGCTGTCGGGCTCTGTTTGTTCAGGAGAAGGAGCCGTGGACCCCAACGACCCCAACAAGGAAAGCATGCTCAGTCAGCTGGCCAAGACGGAAATCTCCCTCACCCTGACCAGCAAGTTTGAGTTGCTGGACGGAGATGATCAGGATATGAAGGGGCTGATGATGAAGTGAGCTCTTGGCATTTGCTTCCATTTACTGGCAGTCATGCAGCGCTGATTACAGGAACCGCAGAAGAACTCTGCATTCTCCTACTCCCGTTTTATCTATATGCTTGCCTGCTTTCCCCATGGGCCTCTGCTTTGGAGACACTTTCTGAACACGTCCCCTGGTCCTTCATATATATATATATATACACACACACACACACACAAAATATAAAATAGCATAAAACAAAAAAGTAAGTTAAAAATAAAGTATAATTTCTAGTTTTCAGCATTCCCTTAATGCAGCATTAACATTTTAACCTATTTTTAAATGTCTTTACTTGTTTTGCTGGCTGAACCATCTGGTAAAAAAAGTTAAACAAACATCAATAAGCTAGCAACCAAGCAAATGCAAACTCATAAAAAAGATAACCGATGATAAATAAATAAATAACCTCAGCTGTAGACCTGTGAGAAAGCTATGCATGACAGTACTTTTCTATTGTGAAAGTAGCATTTGCACTGTGCACATATTTAGAGAACCACCTTTGGGAGTATTTGTTTGTCACATGACCGGCTTGCCTGAGAGTTTCGTCTTCGACATGGTTTACATATGAGTCAAACAAAACTGGACTGTTCTGGCTGACTGCGTCATAAGATTGAACCCATACAGATTACAGGAATCCTAATAATAAGTTTGGCCATGTAATGTTTCTGCATGTCACATGTTAGTTATAGCTTGGGATAATCGAAACAATAGAATTTAAAGTTGAAGATTGAGGTTTTTTTTTAAAGCTTTCTCTGTGTTTTTTAATCTTGATTTATGTGTTTCTGCTCTTGAAAGAATTACTTGTTTAAAAGAGAAGTTTATAGTGGCTGTAAATAAGTTTTATAGGCAAGAAAGTGACATTCAAATGTTTATAATTGCCCATAGTGGAAATGCAAATGCATCTGGGCTTAACTGGCATAAACAAATTCCTAAAGCTTCTGTTTAACTGCAGCCGTTGTAGGCATAAGGAAATGCTCTGAATTGGAGAAGTGCATCATTCTTGTTCGCATCCTTAGTCTACAGTTCTTGTAGTGACATATTAACCAGAAAAGTTATAAGTAAGCTAGTCGTAAAAGTTTGGAGGAGGGGAAGAAAATTTCAACATTACAATCTTTCTCCTTCTGAACCTAGTGTTTTGGCCTTTCTTTGTGATTCAAGAAGATTAATAAGTAGAAAAAAGAACATTTTGTCTGTGTTCTCAGTAGCCAACAGGCAAACAGGGTGTAATATGGAAAAGCAGCCTAAAGCAGGAAACGGGAAACTGTGACTCAACAATGGTAACATTCCTCCAGTTTCGTGTAACTTGGTCGTCCTGGCGCCCGATGTTGTCGGAATCTCCACACAGCCTGGTTTCCTCTTTGAAAATGCAGACTGAGGCAGAATTTTCGGCTCTGTGGAAATTTTTAATTTCAGTGAAAGGGTTTGAAAGTGATAAATTAGATAGTAGGTATTTTTTTAGAAATTGGAACAAGTTACTGTGTAATGTTTGTATATGGTTTGGTTAGATCCTCTATGGTAAGTAAGTAAGTAAGTAAGTAAGTAATCTTTATTTATATAGCACCTTTCACAGGCAAAAGCCACAAAGTGCTTCACAACATAGTAA
>JAODKM010000039.1:25084364-25098517 GCA_026780845.1 Petrocephalus sullivani
GCTATGGCATTCCTTTTAAACAGGATAGAATACAAACAAGTTAAAACAACCCCCCCTTTTTAATTTTTGCTTCTTTCGCCCCCCCCCCCCCCCCCCAAAAAAAAACAGACCTTTACATTTAAATTGTGTCCCACCAATATGAAACTCCTAAGCCCCTCAATTGACTGTGTAAGAATTTATATTGTAATTATGGCATCACCACATAAATTCTATTGTGAATTTCAAAATTTTCTCCTATAATTTCAGGTAACATCGCCAGAACTTTTCCAGGCTTTTTCTTGAATTCTCTGGATGAGCCCATCGATTACCTGGATGTGCAAGAAGGCAGTGGATCCGGGTTCAGCCCTAGTCACCCAAAGGAACATGAACCTGCAGTTGTGAAGACGGGCTACCACGTCACCAAAAAAGTAGCCGAGTTTCTCACCAGTCCTATGATGACCTCCTTCATCCCCTGGGTGTACATCCTCGTCTTCATCGTCAGCGTCCCCCTGAACGTGCTTGCCGTCTTCATGTTTACCTGCCGGGTACAGTCCAAGAAGCCGGCAGTGATCTTCATGCTGAACCTGGCAGTGGCCGACCTGCTTTTCGTGCTACTGCTCCCCTTCAAGATGGCCTACCATTTCAGTGGCAACAACTGGACATTCGGGTCAACCATGTGCAGCCTCGTCACGGCCGCCTACTACTGTAACATGTACTGCTCCATCCTGCTCATGATGTGCATTAGCGTGGACCGCTTCCTGGCAGTGGTGTACCCCATCCAGTCCCTGGCCTGGCGCAGCCGTCAGAATGCTATGGCGGTCTGTGGCGTTATGTGGTTATTGGCGGTCGCCGGCGTGGTGCCCATTCTCCTGTCTAAGCAGACCGTCTACCTGCAAGAGCTGGGCATCACCACCTGCCACGATGTGTTGGATATCCAGCAGCTGCGAGGATACTATCTCTATTTCTTCCCCATCTTCTGCTCGATCTTCTTTTTTGTGCCACTTGCCTTCACGGTCGTCTGTTACGTGCGCATCATTCAGGCTCTTCGCGCCACCAGCGACCCCACCTCAACGCCCAAAAGGCGACGGGCAGTGTTCATGGCGGCCGCCGTGTTGGTGGTCTTCGTGGTCTGCTTCACGCCCACCAATGTCATCTTGATGGCGCACTACGTGCAGGTGGCCAGAAGTAGCCACAGTTCCTATGCAGCCTACCTCCTGGCCACATGCATCGGCAGTGTCAGTTGCTGCCTGGACCCCTTAATCTACTACTTTGGGTCATCGCAGTGCCGGAAACAAGTGGCCGTCATCCTGCCTGGCTCAGCCATGAAGGACTCACACAAAGAGCTTCATGCCAGCAGCACCAGGTCGAGCAAGATGGCAACTTTCTGGAGTTGTGAAGGAAATCAGTACAAGAAGCTGGCAGCCTGATTGTGCCATCAGACGGACTTCTACTAATTTCACTTCATGACCCTCTGAGAATAAAGGACTGTGTTAAAAGCACTTTTTCATCAAATTAATGCTACACGTTATGGGTATTAAAGGTGTTAAGTTCACAGGTCATAATCCACTCTGAGTATACAAAGAACACTGAGTTCCAAATATTAAAATTATGTGCAGCAAAGTGTAGGTATCGCTTTAATAGAGTTTTTCCCCAGTTAATAATATCCTGTTTATATATATAATATAAATTAATTAATTACGTCTGATATTATCTGAGATGTCCTATTTTGGATTGTGAGGCAGTACCATCTGGCAAAGGTCACCTGTCACATATCTTATAAATTGGCAGGCCCGGCTCCAGCTCTCGGTAACAAGGTGGACTAGGAAGATTTTCTGGGGGGGCAATTACATATAAAAAAAACTATATTGAGGCTGGGGGGGGCCAGGCCCATCCTGCCCCACCCCCCACCCCCATGTGAAGCCGGGCCCATAAATTGTCATCAATGTCATGACTAACTGTTCCTCGTGGTTAGGCTTTCCTTCATGTGCCTGGTTACTGTATAACAGGTCACTATGGGAAGGACATTTTCACTTTTAACCTACCATAACAATGAAAAGGGCCTTCAAGGACTTTTGGTGTTAAGTATAGTGCTTTGTCCATTATTCAGTCTGTATATCTCCTGCAGTTAAAATGTTTAAATTTATACTACAATATTTTTATAATGCTTATTCAGAGTATTATGTGTCTGTCTTTTTAACGTGTAGTACCCTTCTGTCTTGGTGTATTTTGTGTGAATGACTTATACTGGAATATGTACAGTACTCATAGAAAAAATGTACAATGTTCTTTCATAAACAAGCGGTAATGTAACATGTGACATACAGTCTGTTATTCATTTACAAATTACAGAATATATTGCACTAAATGGTATGGTTGCATTTATAACTCTATTTACTTTTCGGTGTTGTAAGCATTTTCACTTTCGCTGAACAGTTATCTCTAACTATTCTAAGTTTAGTCTAGGTTTATTAACTAAGTAGTCTTTCTTACGTAACTGTTTGCGTAAGACATAAGACTGAACCCGAAGCCCTGCTTCTCCGTGGATACACCCTCACCTCACCACGTCACTGTGGCCATGTTAGGGTGGCCTTCGAACAGGTTAGGCGATAATTTATGCGTCGGTGGGCGTGGCCATCTCCTTATATGGCGAAGGTGGGCGCGGTCATTCGGAAGGCACTTGCGTAGCGGGAAGCGGAGCGCTATTCGCGTCACCGCTCGGCACGTAGCACACCTGTATCGCCGACTCGCCATGGCTTCCGCTGCGCTCCTGAAACTCATCGTCCTGCTGTCTTTGGCGGCGGAGGCGGCCGCCCAGATCGGTAAGACGGGACCCCCGAAATCACTAAACGTTTAGACGCTTGGTTTGCGGACGTCGCTCTTTATCTACAGGGGGGATCTTATCAGCTCGTCCATGGCGTGATGATTCGCTGGTGCTGCTGTGCTCAATAACGCAGATTTGTTTTAGTGTATGCTACATCCGAACCATGGGGCAGCTTATGGTGCGAGCTGCTAATGCATTAAAACAAGTTGTCTGTTTACTTAAATATTCGCCCATCTCCAGAGTGTTTATATGCTCACCTGTGATGATCTCCGCACAGGTATGGTTCAAAAAGAAAAGGTTCGGGGGTATATTGGACGTGAAGTTAAAGGGAGTGTCACAGTGGATCCCTCAACGGCTGAAACGCTGAAAAGCAAGCTGACCACGGTCTTTCTGCCAACCATTTACATTATCGTTTTCGCCGCTGGATTGCCCGCAAATGTCATGGCACTTTGGGTATTTCTCTTCCGAACAAAGAAGAAGCACCCCGCGGCTATCTATATGGCTAACCTGGCGCTTTCTGACGTCCTGTTTGTTGTTTGGATCCCCTTGAAGATCACATACCATTTCCAGGGCAACAACTGGACCTATGGAGAGGGGCTCTGTAAGGTGCTGGTGGGCTTTTTCTACGGAAACATGTACTGTTCCATTCTTTTCATCACTTGCCTTAGTGTGCAGCGCTACTGGGTAATAGCCCACCCATTGTCTGAGCAGAGAAAAAATAATCAGATAGCCACAGGGGTCTGTATAGCCATATGGATCTTTATCTGGCTGAGTACAACACCCCTGTACATGTACAAGCAGACGGCCTACATCAGTAACATGAATATCACTACCTGCCATGACGTCAACATCATCAGCAACATCGAGGACCCATTTCCTGATGTTAAGCCTGCGTTCTTTTACTTCATGTTTATGGGAGGGTTTGTGTTCCCTGTTCCCACCTTGATCAGCATGGTAGCATACGCCTGTCTCCTCAGAACCCTAGCGGGTTCCATGGGGGATGATTCTGTGGGGAAGAACCGGAGGAAAGCAGTGGTGTTGATTATTACCGTCCTGGTGACCTTCCTGATCTGCTTCATCCCGAGTAACATCATGCTCCTCATCCACTACTCGCTTCTGAAGGACGGCATCTCCAACAATGGCTACGGCTTCTACATCACCACGCTCTGCCTGAGCAGCCTTAACAGCTGTCTGGACCCCTTCATATATTACTATGTTTCTGAGGACTTCCGGGACAATGTGCGGAACACGCTGCTATGCCGGAGCAGTCGCACAGTGGACAGGATGAAAGTCTCCTTCAACTCCCTGAAATATTCCAAGAAGTCCAACACGTATACCTCTGGCAGCACCCAGACTAGTAACTGCTGATCATTAGGGGATGGGGATAAACTTGACGACAGTATGTATCCAAAGTACATAGTATGTTTATACAGCATGTGTAGCTCCTTGTAAAAGCAGTCAATATTATTTTTTTAAGCTGTGAAATCGGTGTGATACTTTGCTTTTATAAAACATTTTTATTCCTTAGTTTTTAAGTGTGCAGTCATTTCAATGAAAATTTTAAAAAATATTTGTGATTTTAAACCTGACATGTAAATCTCTGCTAGTGATATGTAAATAAATATTTATTTGATATGCTTTATGTTTTGTATTCTGTTTAAAAATGCAAGCTATGACAAATCCTTTGAAGCAGTTTTACATACTATTCGTTGGACATGAAATGTATTTTTGTTTTTTATTTCACATACACTATATAGCCAAAATTGCAGACACCGGCTTGTCCAACATCTCTTTCTGCATTTGAGGGTATTAATGTAAAGTTCCTCGCCCCATTGTGGATATGATAGGCTCTACTCTTCTGTGAGAGTTTGCCATTAGACGTTGGAACATTGCTGGTGGGATTTAATGCCGTTAGGGTTGGATATTGATGTTGGGTGTTCAGGTGAGCTTTTGTGAAGTGAACTTGATCTCAGGCATTTCCGCTACTAATTTCACTTGCAGTTGACCAGGGATGCAGTTCCGTAAAAGCATAGTTACTAATGCCGTTAGTAATTTACTTAGTGGGAACCATGCAACTGAATGGGTCATGCTATGTAAGTTGCTAACTGGAGTTTTTGGGAAACGCACCCTAGGACTGATCCAGCTGCGGAGAAATATGGTAAAATGACTTGACTGAAGATCATTAATTTCTGTACAACTACTCATTCTGCTGCTAATAGTTGCTAGAGGGCATTGCATGACTATGCTTAGCTATATACCTGTGTCAGCAATGGGTGTGGATTTGGCAATTCTTTCGATTAATAAGGGTGTCCACATACTTTTAGCTGTATAGTGTATTTACACTTAATTCTGAAGCATGTTGTAATCTTTTATTCTTTCTTTTATTTAAAATATCCTTTCCATTTCCAGCAGGCATCTGTTAGTACTGACCACTGCTCTCCATAAATATATTTGTAAAAAAACAAATAAAAATGAATCAGCAGCTACTTGTTTATTTTTCAGTGTGGTTGTTGATGAGTAATATGAGTAACTATGGGGATTCAGAACATACCCTGGGAGAAAGGGTGCATTTGGCCCGTCTCCTGTTGCAGCTTACAGGTTTGTACAGACGTTAATTTATTGCCAAACAACATTTTTGGACTTGAGGAAATCAACGTAAACAAAGAGTGTGGGGGTCTGGACTTGCCGCTCCTGGAAGCAGATTGCACAATCTGATTGTAAGTCCTTTTTTCACTCATCAAAGTAAAAATTGGCACATTTATTCCTTCGTCTCCATTATTTTGTATTACTTCGTTTGTGTGGTTATTTTTTTTAACACTATTATTTTCACAGTTGCCAAATTGTCCGTAGGGGTGTGTGGCTTGCAGCGGGTTGGTGCCCTGTCCTGCTTTGCGTCTGTAACATCCAAGACCCTGCATAGGACAAGCGGGTGTAGAAAATGGATGGATAGTTTTTCTTTGTTGCTCTAATCAGAATTCAAGTTTGTGGTAAAATGCAGTTGGCACAAATAGAATAAAATTCTGAACAAGTAAATTTTATTGAGGATTGGGTTTTATAAAAAAGAAAGAAATGTCGTTATGCTGCAGGATTTCTGTGGCAGTTTAGTGTTGTGTGTGAAGATTGGGGTCGACGCTTCTAAATGGTATGTCCCTTTTTTTATTTATTTTTCAGGCACATCTTACAATTCCACTATAGACTATACATTCTGAATGAACTCTTTATGACAGACAAAAGCCCAGCCAGTGTGAACTAGATCACTGGCCTTTGAAGCCTCAGCATTTAGTCCTGGGGGCATGATTGAGCACCATTCTGAGGACCACAAACATTTCTAGAGTGTACAGAGTCTTGGGGGCATGCATACCTTTTAGGCAGTTTCTCCAGGATAATAAAAGTATTCTGATTCTGAACTATTTATTAATATATATTTAATTTCATTTGGAGTTTGTGTGGGGAAAATGAAAAAAAATTGTGAGAACAGTGAAGTTCTCTAGCAGTCTACTTAACAAGAAATAAAACTGGTCTGACCGGTTCTGTCGTCATGTCGAGACAATGTGCTCATTGTATGACGCTGATAAAGTGCTGATAAGCATTTCATCGATAAGTCTAAAACATTTAAAATTTGAACCATTTACAACATATTTTTTTTCAGGATACCACCTATGAGCAAACGGAAGACAGCCGCTCATCTGATGTCGTATTTTGCTTGTACTCTGCTTGTCTACCTTTATTAAACAAGGCATTCTTGTTTACATTTAGTCCTTCTGCCAGAACAAAACTCTACCTTTCAGAGTTTCGAGTCATTTTATAGAGTGCCTGAGACCAGCTCATTATTGCTGGCTGTTTTGTTTTCGGCCCCAGAAATGTTATTCCCCATGTTAATTGTTTCAGTATTGATTCTTGTCTTTGCTCAATTCAATTCATTCAATATGTATCGTGCATTTTCACGACATTTCATTGTCTCTAAGTGCATTTCATTACCCCCGCCCAGTGCCTTTGTATATGCCTGTTCCTGTAATCCCTGCTTGGTCATAGTTCTAGAGTACAAACTCATTTCCAAAACAGTTGGGACGCTGTGTAAAATGTAAATACAAACAGAATGCAATGACTTGCAAATCATACAAACCCATGCTGATGCCAGCAACAAATGTTTGGACAGCAGCAACAGGTCAGTAGGATGATTGTGTATAAAAAGAGCCCCCCAGACAGGCAGAGTCTCTGTGCAGGGAAGATGGGGAGAGGTACCCCTTGAGTGATGGTTATTTTTTCTTCTTTAAAGTACAATAGATCTGTTTTACATGTGCAATGTCCTGAATGCAATTTGAAACCTACAAGGACAGATAAATAATCCAATCTGATTGGGTGATCATTTTCATTGTTTTCAAGGCGGGATGAGAGAGTGAAGGCTCTACAATATCAGTCTAGAGCTTATTCAAATCTAATAAGTATAATTTACAAAGCTATAAATAAAAAATAAACTAGAAATGGAATGTAACCTGCACAATTAATTTCAGAAACAAACAAAATACAAATTGTTCTTTTATCTTTATGTTCAGTTTTCTATATTGCTTCTTAATGTAGCAAGCAGCACATAGGTAATACATTGAATTAGTTTACTTGTACTTAATATTTGTACTTTAATGCATAAAATGTTTTACACAGAGAACATGAGAACTTCCAGCATTCTGGAAGATCTTCCAGAGAATATCCCAGCGTTAATTACAGCCAACTGTCTGATGTAGTTACCCAAGGGTAAGAATTTCATAAGGCTAAACAATTTAATTTAGTTTAATTCTGCATAGTTTTGTACACCCTTTATATTTTTCTAATGTTCCTAAGAGCAGGCCTAATGACAGGTCATATATTGTATAGATTTCTCTTCAACACAGCATAATGTTACCTAACGATATTAGTACATGCTGGCCTCCTTAAATATGATTTACTTGATTTCCACTTTAATATCCAACAGTTACCTATTTTTGTTAATTGCAGCTCATTTATAGGCCTATAGATTCTTGACAGAAATAGAGTGGCATACTCATCCAGTCTTGATACTGGCATCTGACAACTATAACACAGAAATTACTAAAATTGCCTCATCTTATATTTTATCTTGACTTGCTGCCAGCCAATACCTTTTAATCCCAATGAAATTGGAACTGGGAAAGAGTTCTGTGAATTGAAAATACTGGACATAATTTAGCGGGCTAACTTAATCCCGAATCTGATGTCAATTTATCCTGAATTTGTTTGGCAACTTATAATGAACAGAGCCCAAGTTTACAGCGTAGAGTCTGTTGCCTTAACAATATGCCCCAAAACTTCCTTATTTTTCAAATATTATTTTATGAATTACTCCTTTTATGTGTGTGCGCAGCAAATTGGTACATGAACACAGGCTGAAGCGGGCAAAGACAGCTTCTTTAATTTGCTATTACACAGCGACACCTGCTGGGGGCGGGAGGTAAACATCAGTTTGTTGTTCATTCAAAATATGCAGTTTTACACGAGCAAAGAGCATACTTACAGCCGGATGTTAGATTGTGTTGTTTCAGCCATAAGCAATGAACCGGACCATAGGTACTTTCTTTGCGAGGAAGGGGTTTATTTCCAGATGATGTACTCTGGTGCAGAAGATGCTGTTATGCACAACCTTACCAACCTTCTTCTCCTAACTTGTGTGTGTGTGTGTGTGTGTGTGTGTGTGTGTGTGTGTGTGTGTGTCTTTTTCAGAAACAATAGATCATGTTTGATTACAGCCAGGCAGGAGCCACAAGACAAAAGGGCAGGACCCAGAAGATGCTGATGAACGACTCGGTTCCTTGATCATCCTGCCTTGCGGCAGCCTGATTGTCTTTGTTAGCTGATTTGCACTGGATAGCACCTTGCCTTTTGTCTCAATAAGGAGTGAGGGCAGGGAGGTTTTCTAATTACCATAACTGTAACTGGAAGCCATTTCATCCCCTAGATTCTTTTACAGTGTGATGATTACTAGTTGCGCCCCAACCTGGGTTGTTCCCTGCCTTGCACCTGTAGCCTCCGGGATAGGCTCCAGACCCCCTGCGACCCTGAATAGGATAAGTGGTTTCAGAAAGTGGATGGATGGATGGATGGATGGATAAGGGCCCCTTTGATTTTTACTTGATTTGATTACAAACTGAGACTGTTGCAGTTATCACATTAATTATGAGCTAAAATCCAGAGAGCCTTAGAAAATACTAAAGATACACTTTAATTAAAACCACTTCTATTAAGTAAAAGCAATCAAAAATAATTTTGTCATACCGTTATTTAACTTCGGTTAATTGAGGTTCATTTGTTAAGACAAGCTGCTGAAGATCCTAATCAGGACAACAATTGATTACTCTGGTAACCATTCATTAGTGAAATATTTCAGTTACCATACCGCTGTTCGTTGTTCATTTTAGATTGACCTAGTTTTAATTCGTATTGAGAGTATTTCCCAAAACGCAGACAGCAATGTAAAATGTGACAGCATTTATTTATCACCTCGTTTAAACAATTTTAACGAATCATTCAGAACTTGAACCAGCCAACACAGAAGGTTCCCTGCTTTTGACCTGGCCAAAGAAGGTTAACTGTTACATTACTGTTGACTTGCAGCTTGAGGTAGGTAATGTTATTTCAAAATCACTATAAATGGGACCTCAAAATGTGTCAAGGTGTGAAACTCAAGCAGACACTCACACTACAAAGACTGTGCACTAAACTCATATTAGCTTTATAAAGCCCTCAACACACAACATGATCTATAGTCATACACTTCCAGGTTTAAGGATCTTATTTTATTTACTGTGCCTCCTGTCAGAGTGGGAATGGTTTACATACAAACTCCCCTTAAGCAGAAATCCATTTAGCATGGGCTGTGAGCTTTGCTTGAGGATAAGGGTGTACAGCTAGCTTTGTGAGGTGGCAAGGTGCCGTAGTGGTTAGCATTGTTGCCTCACGCTTCTGGGACCAGCGTTCGTGGCTTGGTGTGTGGAGTCTGCATGTTCTCCCCCCGTCATCATGGGGCTTCCTCTGGGTACTCAGATGCCCCACCCCCCCCCACAGTCCAAAATCATTAATTGGAGGAAAAAAATCATTAATTAATTTCCCAAAAGTGTGAATGGTGTGCGAGTGTCCCCTGCGGTGGGCTGGCACCCCATCCTGGGTTGTTCCCTGTCTTGCACCCTTAGGCTCTGGACCCTCGTGACCCTGACACTTGAAGTGCCCCATCTCATATAAAGCCAGGCTGGTGGGAAGGAAAAGTATGCAGTGAGTTTTTATACTGCTGCCCCCAATTACAGCACAATGATGGAAAGTGCTGCAGCGACTGACATTCATGCAGCTTTTATCGCATGAGACCTCGTCTGCCTCTTTTTCCATTGATCATATCTTTTATTGAATAATCATAATTATTCCACAAGTAATCAGGGAGGATCATTTTAGGGTCAATCATCCAGACTCCATCTTTTGAAAAATTAATTATTAAATTATTATTTGTAAATTTAAATACTAAATTACTATTAGTTAAATACCAAATTACTATTTAATTACTTATTCTCCCCAGAAATCAAAGCAGCTGAAACAGTGATGTCAGTGCTCCTTAAGGATTTGAATCCCGGTATCAGGTGGAGAGTCTGTTCCCTCCCACAGTCCACAGCCAGGCAAACCAGCATCACTGCATTGCTGGAAGGGTGTTCTTAAACATGTGTATGTGCCATGTGATGGACTGGCATCCCATCTAAGGTGCACTCCAGCCTTGTGCACTATGCCATCTGGATAGGATCCAGCTCTCCCCAGCACGTACCTTGACCAAGAAGAGCAGTTAGAATACGGTTGGATAGCATCATAGTCATTGGACAGGTTAAGTTAAGTTTAATTCCATTTTATTTTTTTAACGTTTCATTGTGTGTTTTGTGGGGTAAGAATTTGGTAGCCCTTGTTGGCCCTAATCTTATTCAGAATCATGATTAGCCTGGAGCCATTTTTTGGTAGCACAGGGCATCTCAGATAGGATGCCAGACCACTGAAGGACACACTCCCATATATAACACCAAACATAAAGGCAAATTTAGACACACCAGTTATCCCAAACACTTGCTACTGCAGTACCTAGAGGAAACCAAGGCGAATCCGGGGAGAATGTCTAAGCTCCTCCTGCAGAACTGGGGGTGGAAATCAAAGCAGTAGCCTTAGGGGTGTAAGGCCAAGCATTTCCCGCTGAGTCACTGTGTCATCCTTTTGATTTAATGCTAGCTCAGGTACCAGCTCAGTCCTATTGTATCTGATATCTATAAGACTTATTCGTTCAACCATCTATCATAACTGCTTATGCAGTGGAGGGTCACAGGGAGCCCGAGGACGCTCCAGGCTTCGGTTAGGGCGCACAGAATGGGACAGCGGTCCCTCTAAGGGCATGCTCACACTCTATGGCCAATGCTCACATTCTGTAGCCGAAACATGCAAACTCCACACAAGGTGGAATGTTACAGTGGACAGCCACTTTCCCCAGCTTGAACAGGATAGCTTCCCACAAGGTCAACCTTCGCAGTTAAAACTTTTATTCTAGAACATTTGAATAGCATTTTCAATTTAGCAATGAAGTTAATTGAAATGAGACAGAATGCTTGATGTGCTTGGAACGCACTGTTAACACTGACCTTAACGGTGACCTGTCTTAATAACTGTATAATTGTACCACAGTCACATTGGTGGGGCTGCGGGCATGACGAGCTGCAGTGGAAATGCATGCCCTTCAGACCATGCAATAATAGTAACTACACTACAGCCCTTGTTTAAACGCTGCCCAGAATGACCTCCAATGTAGGGAGTTTAAGTTGAATCAACTGAAAGGATCATTAATCTTACCAGAGGTGGTAATTAGCTGTCCCTCCCAGTTTTTGATTGTATAGACAGAGAAATATTGTTTGTGACACACCATGGATTTCCCCCCCCACTCTGGTACTTTGATTACTTATAATTCAAGTTGTTATAATGAGGAGCGATGGATTTTATACTTTTTTGTTAATGAGATTCTTGGGGAGTTTTTCCAAAGGAGGCTTATATGTTGAATTTTGATTCCAGACTGCTGTGCCTGATATATTTGGATATGCATTCCTCTCTTTTGTGTGGTCACAGGCTCGCTGTTTTATGGACTTTATAGTTATTCTGAGTTAGCTTTCTTTTAAACATAAGCTATTTCTTTTAATATTTAACTTTTTTTGATTGATGCTCTTTTGAATATATCAGATTTTTAAATAATTATTTTAATAATACAGTAATTACTAGTGATTATTTTTTTAAATAATAATTACCCATGACTATAAAGCGTGGCACTTGTATTCCCATCCAGACTCAAATATTCTGTATTGGAGAAGCACATATGAAGAATGGATGAAGGTAAATGCCCATGATGAATGCTTATCCAGGTCAACGACAGACGTATTAGCTCTTTGAGATGTTCACTTTATTCAATGTAATGCTGTTTTAAGCAGAACCATGGTGACATTTACTGAAATCTTACAATTAGATTTACTGAAATGTGATATCTACTAATGGACACTATGTGGCAGTTTGGCAGATGAAGATCTGTTACATGGACTGGACAGAGGTCTTAGAGAGACGGTCTCATAGCTAGCTTAAAATGGGCCCAAGACCCTTTTAGGAGAGACACAAACTGAACAGCCACAGGAACATTAAAGGACAAAGCTTATGTCTTTGCTTGCAAAATGACTTAGGTCAGACTACAGGAAGTGGATGTTTTGTGGAAGGAGGAGTTTGCTGAGTGCAAGACTGCTCTTCTCCAGGCCCAGTAAATCAGACCTGCTAGGAACAATCTGATTCATATTTGGCCCTGAGTGAGTGGCAGCACTTTGGGACCATTTAAGGAAGTCCTGTGTGATGTAAAGAATATCAAGGTCACCTAAAAAAAATCATATGTGCATAGGGGGTCAAATGCAATGGCGTTACTGCAGACAATGGGGAGAACTGGGGAATGGCTAAGTGTAAAGAGTGTAAAGAGCATAAAGTGTAAAGTGGTAGGAAGACGGTATATACAGAGAAATAAGGGGAAGAGGAACACAGCTGTCTCGCCTACCCAGCGGTGGCCATCTCTGGGGCTAACCAAAGAGAACTGGTGCTGCTCAGAGGAGGTCAATGCAGAAACCCCTCAGTATGACACACCTTGATTTGATCAGTGTCCTGGGGGGGGGTTACTTCTCATCTTGTTCCCTTACTTCACAGCGATTTGCTTCTGCTGGGGAAATCCTGCCCAGCTATTACCAGCAGAGTATTCAGAGAATCAAACTGCTCCCTCCTTGCCATTCTCAGAAAAAAAAAACAAGAAAGCAGCCCTTGAAAACCACACAGGCTTCTGCTGGTCTTCTTGTCCACCCAGTCGCTATCCTCATCTGGGATTGGCAGAGCAGAACCAGCTGCTCTATGTCTTCCTATTGATTAGCAATCAATACCTAGAGTTGGTTCTCATTCCCACAGGGTGGATGGATGGTGGGCTGACAAACACTGCAAACACTTCTCTGGTGCTGTTCTACTGCATATAGTGCATGATAAATGTAAGTCATAAACTTGTGCAAAACCATGTATTTTTTGTGTAATTGACTTCTGGCAAGTCAGCTGCTCTACTTTTTAATAATATTTATCGAATAAAAACTCTGTATAGTGGACCCAACATATGGTGAGTAGGGTACTTTGGATGAAAAGAAAGGGGATATATCGGGCAGGACTGTACAGATCAAGGTGTCTGTTTCAGGTGAGCACGACCCACCCAGCACCCACTGCCGGTCTTCACAGTATCCATTTCACTCCTTTTAGGAGTTTCATTGGTGAAATCAGAGCTTAAATTCTGGACACCATTATTTGGATAAATGCTCCCTCCAGCACAGTAATTGAATATTCCTTGTATGGGAAATTTGATGTGTGGCCACTGAGGGAGGAAACACCCCAGGATGTTTAATCGGCGTGCAGTCTGTGCTAAAACGCTGAATTATGAATTACATTTTATGTGCTGTGCTCCTTTGACCGGTATGATAATTAGACATTGCTTAGACTTTCCCAGTTAGCAGTAGCTTTTTGTCTCCCTTATTGTTTAGTGGTTAGGAATTTTGTTTTCTTTATTATAACATGTACTTGTGTGTATAATTATAAAACTACAGTAGTCTTAAATTGTTAGAGTATAAATGTGTTTGTGTTTGGATATGTCGACCCATTCGTATTCTGAGGCTGCTCATCCTGTGCTACTCCATATATACGCATACTCCTGTGCTACTCCATATATACGCATACTCCTGTGCTACTCCATATATACGCATACTCCTGTGCTACTCCATATATA
>JAODKM010000039.1:25101869-25129068 GCA_026780845.1 Petrocephalus sullivani
GTTCTCCCCAAGCGAGCTTGATGGGCCGAATGGCCTCCTCTCGTTTGTATATTTCTTATGTTCTTATGTTCTTATAAAAATATATACAGTGTATATTGAGTGAAGTAAAAAAAATGATAAGTTTCAATAATGAAATCTATCCAACCATCCATCCATCCAGCTATCCTGGCTGGGGTTGTCGGGGGCTGGACCATATCCCAAGCAGAACATGGCACAGGGGTACGTCCTGGACAGGATGCCAGTAAATCTTGTTTTCGCATGGAATTGAATTTATTTTTATTAAGCTTTTATTTTAAACCTGATAGATATTTATATACCAGGAAAAGAAAAAATTAAATATTTTTGTTTTTAAGTTTTTGTTTAGCTCACAGCTTTAACAATTAAATTTAACAATAGAATTTTTGGAAAAACCATAGATGCAATAATTTTCTAAGGTTTGGCTAAATGTATCTTTAATAATAGGGGGTTTGCTGACCAGCTCCTTTCACAAACATTGTGGTGTTAGGGGTGGAGTGTGGAAAATGCAGGCATGCGTTGAAATATTTTGAAATTCCTAAAAAAAAGTCTTGAAAAAAAGTGTTGAAATCTCAGATGAACAGCATGGGAGAATCATTCCTATACAGCTGTCTGTATCACTCTGGGCAAATGAAAGCTGAAAGGCCTTTTTATTTGTTGTCCTGTCCATTGCATTAACAATCAGTATTTCCTTGGACACCCTGTCTAATACATACAGATGGACGCTGACCCTGTTGTGGAACATGGCATTAAAGCTAGAGAAAAGTTAAGACGAGATTATCTAAGAGATGGGATTTTAACCAGCTACCGATCAAATCTGACCAGCCCTACTAGGTTTTTCAAGAAAGACATTAAGTTAATTAACTGAAAGCGTGTGAACTTGTATGTGGCAATCCGTCCTGTGAATGTTGGTCTGTGTAACTGAGACAACAGTGGTATGAGCCACACAAAGCAGGATAATGAAATGACTCTCTCTCAGGTGTGCTGCTTTCAAAGCCGTAGGAATACTGGTATGATTCGCAATGAGAAAGAGCCGGCCCCATTTATTACTGATACCAGTTCTTTAGAAGATCTTTATGGTTGATTGGTGGTTGGCTGCATAGGTGGCTGGGGCAGTGGTTAGAACTGTTGCCTCATACCCCTGGGACTAGGGTTCAAGTCTCCACCGTGACTCCATGTGTGGAGTTTACATGTTCTCCCCATGTAGGCTTTTTCCAGGTACTCCAACTTCCTAAAAGTCAGCTGAGGGCAACTGGAGTTATCAAATTGCCTGTAGGTATGAATGGTGTGTCTGCCCAAACCTTATGTTTATGTTATATTATGTTATTTCCTACCTTGCACCCATCGCCTCCATGAAAGGCTCAAGATCTCCAGAATAGGACAAGTGGCTATGGAAGATGGATATACAGACCTTTATTTAAAAAAAGTACAGATTGGCAGTCGCATGCATATGCATATTATGCATATTTATTTTGCCAATATAACTACAGAATATGCATTCTGCACCCAGGAGTAAAATCAAGTGCTTTAAGGCAGTTTCGTTCAAAATAATGCATTCATGATACATGCAATAAATGATGCTTTAGAAAAGTATTAAGTAAAAGACCTGTGTTAGTCCACGCGCCTACAAAAGGGCATCCCAGCTATCTCCCTGAATGGGTAAATTATACTTGCAGTGTATATTCATATATTCAAAGGTGCCTGTAACTCTTCAAAATGCATTCAGCAGCCTTCAGACATGACAAAAGCCATAAGAAATTCCCAAAGTATCTATCTCATAGCTGTCTTCTGTAACGATCTAGAGGAGACTGGTATATCAGGTATAGTCAGGATGGCACGATGGTGCAGTGATTAGTGATTAGCCATGTTGCCTCACACATTTGGGACCAGCATGGAGTTTGCATGTCCTCCCCATGTCGTCGTGGAGTTTCCCCATGCAGTCTATAGACATGCTCCAGACCCCCTGCAACAAATAGGACAAGTGGTTATAGAAAATGGATGGGTGGGTGAGTTTGTAGTTGTCACATCCAGGCCTGCCCAGCGTACTCAATCCCAGTGCTTCCCTCAGGTGTGGCTCCAAATCAGCCACACCTGAGCCCTGTCAGTCCTACCTCTGGTTCTGGCCCTCATGTTAACTCACCCCAGCTGCCTCTTGCTGTTATCCTTATCAATGCCTTCCAGTCTTGTGCTCCCCAGTCCAGTCATTGACATCATGGTGTCTGCCCTACCCGTTACTCAATCCTTCCCCTGTTAATTGTTCTCCCAGTTTTGATCCCCTGTGAGCCTTTTGATTTTGGCCCTGTTAACAATAATCTTGTTGTTCTGTTCCCGCATCCTTCCTCCAATGGATCGTGACAGTCTGCATTTTTCTGGCAGCATTTTATTTAACGGGGCACAAATAATATGGCAGTAATAAAGAACAAATATAGTTGCCATAAACTGCTTGAGATGAAAGATGTGTCATGATTTATTAATAATACACTAAATTGAGATCAGTATGCAGCAAAGACAATTTGTGGTTTATTAATACGTAAGTAATAGCATAGTATTATATTATTTGTACCCCATCACGTGTATAATATAGCTCTTTAAGAATTGTTTACCTATATACAATTTTCACTGACATTTATATCTGTTTAGCAGATCCTTTTCTCCAAAGTTTATGGGCCATCTTTTCCAAAATATGTGTGCAATAATCATGCTCTAAATAAAACCTGTATAAAACTGTTGTGTTGACATCTGTATGGGATTTATTAGCCATAATTTAATCTAAATGCATTTAATTATTACATTAAAAAAAAAAATTAAAATAAAGATCTTGTGTTAATACTAATTGGTTGTTTTGCTATTAACAAAAATATATTTATTCATCACTAAATTAAAACAAGATGAATCTGGGAGCATTTTGGTTGTTTTCAAGAAAATATAACCTGAAAATATGAAGTTCAAATTCTACTAATATACAGATTCCTCAAGCTGAAAATCAGTCACGAGGCCTGCACCACCATAAATATGAAATAACCATAATCAGCAGCACATCACAAATTGATGCTAATAAAGAAGGCAAATAATTTCCCACTTTTAAGGTTCAATACGGTCAGTTTGCGCTCTCCTGAATGGCATCCCGACACTGGACCGGAATCCCTGGGTCAGTCAGAGAAGTACCAGAGGAGGCACTGTTGTCCCGTGAAAGCTAGAATCTAAATTGAAGCAGAACATCAAAAGGAATAGAAGTTGTGTTCTATCCAGCCTAGGTCTTTGGTTCATTGTGCTTCTGTCTGCGTCTCGCAATCTATTGCATTTCCTACCATAAATCTACTAGGGGTACCTACATCCAGATCTGCCTCAGCTCGCCAAAGCCATGCACAGTTTGCGTGATAGGCTCTTCTGAGGCGAACAACTGTTTGATTGACTCTGATGAGAGTAGTTCTTTTGTCATGATGTGACATGGCACGTGCTCCAGATACGACAGATAATGGGCTAAATTCATTTGCTATGTTTTCCAGGCTGTCTAAATCCCGCCGTTTAATTGGAGCATTCTTCATCCTTAACACGGATTTAATTGAGTGAGAAAATGACATTCTCCGGCAGCGGACGGCTGCACCATAGGTCTATCTATTCTCTATGGCCGCTTATTCCATTCACATGCGCAGACAAAAATCAGACAATAACCACAAAGCGGGTACCTGCTGACTGTATGGTCTCTCCAGGGGCAACCTCCATGACTTACTCAATAGAATAAAGGGTGCTAATGAAAAAGCGTTATTGTAATTTGTTGCTAATTGGTCCTCTCCATTTTTAGCTTGCTTCATGAAAAAAAAATCCAGCTCAAATTGTCTTTGCTCAGGCAACATATGCACCAGAAATCAATTGTTATCAAACCGATGCTACGCAATGAATGCCGTCATGATGGCATGATGCCGGATAAACCGCTTTAAGCTGATTCTTCAGGAAAGCTCCATGCGAGTGATGGTACGTGCTAAATACTCCCAAATGGACTGCTGCTTTTTGACTAATTTCATTATAATAGTTAATTGTTACAAATTGAAGGTAAGAGTGATCTCACTGTTGCCATGGTGATGATCTACAGGTGCTGCTGGCTACAGCTGCATGAGGTCAACATGTCCACCTGAGAAAAATTGACCACTGAGCAAAGGATTGGATACAGACTGTCCACCACGGAAAATACACGGCTTTTCACTTTTGCATTATACAGTTTCACATTTATTAAAAAAGCTTTTCTGGTCTAATTAGAACAGCGAAACATGTTATTTGCATCCTCTTAAATTAACTTAATATATAACTTAAATTGTCTTAATATATCCATGTTGACAGAATGAGTTATTTTTAATTAAATTTTTTTTCTGGCCAGAAGCCTTTTATATAAGGAGGTTAAGTGCTTTAGTTAAGGACACAAGTGCATCAACAAAGCGTTTTAGAAAAACCTCAAAAGGTTAAAACCGGAGATGAACTGATATCCCTTTGTGTTGTGTAGCTTTTATTGAAGAATAAAATGTGTCACCAATGATCTGTTACCAGTGATGCTTTGTACGATCTTTATAAATGTTACTAACAGTATCACACACTGTAGTTATGGTTCAATCGAGCGTTAACTTGTAAAATGAAATACAAGGAGATGTTCTTTTTTTTTTTATTATTTTGGCAAAGAAATATGAAATGGATATTAATCGTAAGCATAGCTTTTTTGGATTAAAGTATTTTTTAAAACCATGATAACATGATAACCAACTGAGAAAATGGATAGCTAAATTATTGTTTCCTATACAGTACTTAATATATGTGTGATTATATAGCGCTTCCAAAGCTGTGAAATAATAAAACACTGTAAGTTTGAGATTATGGATATTTTCTTTTGCTAGATGACAGTTTTAATTTTTTTACCCGCCAATTTGGTTTATATTATAACAAATAATTGTTTAATGTCATTTTATGATTTATCCTTTCAAAGAACATGCCATGTTCTAGCAATATATACACACACACACACACCCATATAGATATATATATATATATTCCCTGTGCTGTGCAAAATCATAACAGTCAAGACAAAAAGCCATAACAGTATGAAATACTGAAAATTATTTTATTTATCAATTTACATTAAAGTGATATAAACCTTCCAGGAAACAAAATTTTGTTTGGTGTGAGACTGAACATCTTAGAAACCCAGTATCAATAACAAAGCACAGACAGACCTGAAACAGATCACATACCGACCAGAAGGGCACACTTCATCTACACAAAAAGCCAAAAAAGAACTGCTTCCCCAGGGCTTATTTTGTCATTGTACTTAATATCTCATTTATAATCTCATTTTTGTTTTGGCCAGTAAGTGCAAACCTATCCCACTGATAAGTAATTATAAAATGAACTTATCCATGTTCCTGTTTTTTGATTACTTTACTGAATATTAAAATAGGTTATTTCCTATCTAAATGTAGTCTACCACTTCCAGTTTTATAAATACCATCTACCTATGCCTTTAGCCGCAGATGTGCGGCGTACAGGTGACATTTACATACTGCAATCATAACGCCTGGAACGTGGCCTAAGCAGACCAATAAGAGAGAAATAACGTGATACATAGAATTAAGGACATGATTAGTTGAAACAACACATTATTTGTCTTAATATCTGACAAGGGAATGATAACTATCAGTCTTTTGTTGTGCACTTGCATAACATTCTGAGTTATGACAGACAGATGACATGGTTTATATGGAATTGGGTCCTATTTAATAAATGCAGAAATGCAGCAATAAATATTAAATTAAATAAAGATAGTAAAACAAGTACATTGCAAGTAAAATACAGAAGTTAAATTAACATGGAAAGTTTTCAGTTTCCACATCGGTAGACTGATAATATTTTATAGTCCCATTTTGTTAAACAGACATCTATTTAACAAATGTAACTTTTATTTTAATTCTCTTAAAATACAGCCAATGATAACTGTAAGCATCTACAGGGTATTTCACTGTACGAGATAACAGGGGTTTAAAATAGCAGATCAAAATAAAGGAAAAATAAATATACAATTAAATACATGGAGAAATAAGCAAATATGGCTACTCTAGTGATTAGAATTAAGTGAAACTCATAGAGACAGTGTGTTCGAGTGCTTTGCGGCGGAGGGAGGCGATGCTCGTGCCCCTCCAGACGTCGTTATCCGGAGAGCTGCAGAGCTGGGATGAGCCATTTACGTTATTGGGGAGGGAGCCTGGTACCATGCCAGGAAAGGTTGGCTGGTAAAGGTGAGACTGTAGACTGGTTCCATTAGACGCCAGGCTGTTGGACAAGCTCATGCTATTGGGAGAGGGCCCGGCTCCGAGGCTGCACTGGGACAGAGACTGGGCCATGGCCTGCTGCCTGCCCAGCGCCGGAGGCAGCTGCAGCTGAGAGACGCCGGGCATGCCGGCCGTGGCCCAGCGCGTGTCGTTGGCGTGGAATGAGCAGAGACTATCGCCCATCGCAGCCGCCGCCGCCGCCGCCGCGGAGGGGAACTGCGGCAGGCCGTGGGTGGGCAGCAGTGTGCCGGGGGTGCGGAAAACATTGGTGGTCTTCTTGCGTTTCTTCCACTTGGCACGTCTGTTCTGAAACCACACCTACAGTGGGAGATAAAAACACAAAAATAATGACACGAGTGCAAGATTAGCAGCAACAACAACAATACTAGGTAAACAAGCTGAATTCAGAGCAAGAATTGTTGGCAAGTCTTACCGCCAGAAGCTTATGATGATGGTGATAATGATAACGATAATAATCATCACCATCATTATCATTAATAATATCAATAACGATAATAATCATTAATAATAATAATAATAATAATAATAGTGGTAGGTAAGTGGTGTTACGCGTTCTTTTTTCTATAGTTCTTTGAAGTATATGTTTGAACAATAACAGTGAAATACAAATTATTCAGACTTAACCCATTACCGTGTAACTTTCTAATACAGCGGCGACCGCGGGAGTTTATAAAGATCCCGACGAACGGCTGCCGATGATTAATGTGAGAATTTATCGAGGAACTGGCGACAGCGCCTTAAAACTGCGATCTCGGGATCATTCCGTGCAACCAGCCGTGAAATTCAGAACCAAATTCATTACACTTGGAAGTAAAGAAAATACAATTTCTCATTCCATTAAAAAACTATATACTATCAACTTGTTCTCTATTAAGACGTGACAGTCCATAGATCGTCGTAAAGAAGAGGGTACGTAGCTGGCTCTGCCGATCACACGAGCGCTATTTTACTTGCAAGAATAAAATACGAGTAAAACGAAATGAACAAATTGAAGATAAGTGTAACAAGGGAACTGCAAATTAAGGTGTTCATTACACTGAAAAAAATCGGGTATTATTAAAATGAAAAAAAAAAAACGAAAAATGCCAATGTAACCGTGATTATTGTCCTGCATTTCTGGCACTCATAACCAGCATGATACCTAGGTTTACGTATTTATTCTTGTAATTATCCGTTTTCACATTTTATAATACCTTTATTATATAGTGAAATTAAGATAATAGAAATTCATATGTTATTTCAATGCCAAATCTAGAGTTCCTATCAGTGAAACTACGTTTGTATGAATTTATTCTCACAGAATACTGAGAACGCGTGAACAAACATTTTCTTGTACAGTATTTAAATTTTAATTTAAATTATTGTTGAATAACCATATAATTCCAAAATTTCAAATCTTGCTAATCTTAAGTTTTATCATTTATGCACAATTTTAGCTGCAGGCGGAACAAAATAAATTGTATTTCGGTAGTGTCTCTTAAAAATAATTGTGACATATAACAATTCTCTGTCAAAACCAAACAAACATTTAATAAGAGCGCATATTTGCTACCCGATAAACAAGCGAATAATAATTTTCTGTATTTCAATGGTCTCTTGAGAGAGTTTATAGGCTATTTACCCGATGTTTGCATGTAAACACAGTGTAATAATATCAGTGCTGTATGTTATTAATCCATTAAATATTAAAGTATATGAGGCCATTACTGCGTGCAGTTCTTCTACATTTATTACACAACTATAAAATTACAGTTACTAACATTATGAACTGTACAATTTTGTGCATATGAAATTATTTCTAGTATAACTTGGCCATATAACTATCAAGTATACTTTCTCTGTAATACAATCTCAAAAATGCATTTGAGGAATTTTCTTTTTTATTTTCACGAGAGTAAATGTACACTTACGATTACAGTTTGTAAATCAATATATAACACATATTTGGAAGTTATGCCTATTGATAATAAATTCAATTGCTCTTCTTTTCATGACAACTAATGGTGGATCTGTAACAGCACGCCTACATAGAATTTATTTTATTACTTCAGTTTAAAGTTTAACTACTTTATTACAAACGCGAATGAGATACATTCAATTCTTTTCATTTATCCTGACAAATTTCACAGCGATCAGTCACACAAGTGCGCAATCTATTTTTTTTAACATCAGATAATCCTCGGCATCTGTGACAATGTGACAACTTGTTTTATTTCTTTGGTAGCCCCCAAATAGAGTTAGAATATGCACAACCCACATTTACAGTATTCAAGTGTTTCTTTACTTACCTGCACACGTGACTCCGTCAGACCAATTCTTAGCGCCAACTCTTCTCTCATGAAAATATCGGGGTAGTGGGTCTTTGCAAAACTCCTCTCCAGTTCGTTTAATTGGGCCGGAGTGAAACGGGTCCGGTGCCGCTTTTGTTTTTGTTGATTCGGTTGTCCGCCAGGCTGGCTGGGATTCTGATGTTGCTGTTGTTTCTCCTGGTCTTTCGAATTAACCTGCATACTAGACGGGTTTGATCCAGTGTTGTTGATATCGTCTCCGGGAAGAAGAGTCGCCCCTTCGACGACGTCGGGACCCGCGGTTAGATCACCAGGATGCCCGGAATCCGGTCCACCTGTCCCCAGTATACATTTAAGCGGTTCCCTGTGTCCCAGAAGCTCAGCGGCAGCATCTTTCATCCCTGCAGGATAAAACAGAAAACAATTTGTATTTCTTAGCCTTCAGTAACGCACTCTAGATAGAAATAAAGTAGCGCATTTGTGTCTACGGCAGTTATAAATGTACACCAAAATTTCCCAAATAAAGTTTTTCACACCATTTCCTCAGAATTTTAGCAAATCTATTACGTTATACTGTATATAACATCTTATTCCGCGTGCTCATATCGACATTGAAACATATCAAACCATTTCACAAAACACAAAAATCGAATTCAATACATGCAATAAAAAACTTTTCGATTATTAATGTTTGAGATTAGAAATAACTCCAGCTTACAGTAGAGTTGAAGACCGGAGTTTGGTGATGATAACTCACCGAGGCGAGCATCCAGTAGCTCGGCGTGAGATAGCATACCGCGCCGCTCTAGGGCATAAAAATCCCCAAATAAATATACGACTTAACCCACTGAAGAAGTATATATGTCCTAAATGAAGGAAAATTCGGTTTGTGTTTATAAGGGAGGCCCCTTGCATTATAATGCCCCTCGTTGGCGATGGGGTGGTGCTTAATAGTTGAAGTAACCCATGAACGTCTCCAAAAGTGGACCAATCAGAAGCAAAGCCCAGCTGCTCTAGCGTGAGTCGCCAGCCACTCAGCGTCACTAGACAAATACCAACCTATTCCCAGCCATTTAAAAATTCGATTAATTAGCTTTCAATGTAAAATTATATCCTGGGAAATTACCTAATCTAATTTCTGTTAACTACTTTAAACCAAACATAATAAACGTGGCACACCTGTAATATTTGTATTTAATCACCATTAAAGTGTCAGTGTTCTGAACGGACCCTCTTTAAAATGGGATTCCAGATAAGCCACTGCAGCTCGGGGTACATTCATTTAGACACAAAATATATAGCTTTCATTTTACTGCAAGAATTTAATGTATTTATGGGGAATAGAAGCATTTTTTCTTACTTTGACGAAATACCACTCACGTTGTTTCGAGTGATTCATTTCATTTTCGGGTTTTAATTTAGATGTTTAGGCGTTGTAAATCATAATTACCATCAATATACATACTCCTTTGTACGTTTATTTGGCATTTAAAATCTCAGTCTCTTTTGTAAATGCATCTATGTAAATACGTGCCTATATATCTAGCGGAGCTGTATTGGGTTTCTGAATAGCAAATGCCGGTCGTATATGCCAACACAAACACACATACATTTGAAAACTTGCACATCTGAAGACATTGTAAATCAAGAATCAATAAATGAAACATGACCCAAATAAGAAATGTGGCCCTGCAAAGAATGCCACGTGATTAGGCCTAAAACGGCAAGTTTTGTCTATGAAAATATGCGCCGAGACTCATATATATAATCACAGAGGCAAACTGGATTCATAACAGATTGGCTTTTGTCAGATGTCAGTATGAACCGCCTCAATTAAATGGTGAATAGTCTTTTAAGTAGCACACAAAAGATTCAGCCGAGCGAGAACCTCGGCGGCTTCCAGTCCTTTCTGTCTCTTTCCTAGGTTACACTGGTTTCCCTCATCTTTTATATTTCGCCAGTCTGATGATAATACCGGGACCACTCGCATCGCCTTGCGGAGTTAAATTCGATTACCGCGGACGCGCTGGAGTAAGTTATCCCATGTTCACCTCTTGCCAAATTTCCACCTTGGTTTTATGAGGGTGGAGGACCTGCACGACTGAAGAATTCATTGAAAAACGGCAAAGAGGCCACCGAACTAGAGTTTCGTGCATTTTCACGTGTGTGGAATGAAATATCACTGATGTTATGTGAGTGTGATGGCTAAAGGTATGTGATATTCGACATTTGGGAGACGCGCATTTCGAAATGACGGCACTGTTTGTATCTTGGCGGTTTTTTATTAAATGGAGCTATTCTAATTACAAATGGTATAACATACCACGCTTTTCTATTGATGATTGCTTTGAAAGGAATATAAGACGAATCTCGTCGTTCTAAAATCAATGTTCCATATTCTTCTGCTTCCTTTCTTCCTTTATTATTATTATTATTATTGTTGTTGTTATTAATGTCTAATTAGCATGTCTATTTACTGACCTGTTTACATGATATTTGATTCCCGTGGTCAAACTGAAACCTTACCTTGAAGCTGTGATGAATTAATTAGATGTTCGTGTGATTGCATTACTGATTTTAGAAAGGCTTTATATTTTATGAATCGCAATGTGCCAGTGTTGCGCTGCAATATTATTTTTAATGCAGCCAAAAATAGTTGTAAAGTATCTATTGATTTTTAGTTGCAGATTTCAAGAGTTGCTATCGTCGCAGGTTTAAACGACGAACTGCCCAAGTCATGCGTGGCTCACAGAAAACGTTTCATTTCACTAAATTAATCGGAAGGTACATATTTCAGTCCTACACCGGAAAAAAAAAAACACAAGTATAAATTATAAGAAAATTTCCCATTTGCTACGAGTCTGGTTATATATATATGTATATGTATATATATATATATATATATATATATAATATGTTACTACAATGTGATCTTTGAATCCTGTGTACAGATTACACAGAGTATGTGCAGAGTATATTGCAGTTTTTAAAATAGACAAAACTGGGGAATATGAGGCACATACTCTGTGTAATCTGTACACAGGATTCAAAAATCACATTGTAGTAACACATTATTTTCTCTGAAAAAAACATGTTCTTTGGCCGTATGTACATTCACCCAGCAGCAGAAATTTAAATATACAATCAACTTTCTATTGGCAAAAATGTAATTGAGAGTTGGCGCATGTTTGTCGGGTCTCAGTTCGGGGGACGGGAGGAAAGCGGCAGAGCGCGCGGAGCCGGAGCGCTAACAGATACGCCCTTCCTCGGCTGCAGATCCAGGTAGCGACGGCTGCCGCATCTGCTCCTTTAATTATTACAGCTGCCCTCCATGTGGACTCGATTAAACCGTGATATATCCGAAAGAAATATAATTATGGTCCTAAATAAAATAATCAGCATTGAAGAGCGATTTTCTTAATGAGATGGAGTGGTTGGATGTCACGGAGAATACGGGTTGGAGTAATGAGACTTTAGGGTGAAGTTATTGAAATCTGCAGGGCGAAGCCTAGGCAATGTTACGTTGATACGAAAGTGTGTTTTTTGTTTATTTGTTGTCGATTTAATCTGTACCTTCAGGGATATTTCATTTGGGTATTGTTATAAAGAAATACCACCATCTGTGCAATTTATTTTTTTCCAACCTACAGACGTTGCAATTTATGCACAAACTATTTTCTAAAGTGTTTAAGAATTAAGAATCGTATTTACATATAAATTATGCACTGTCTTTGTAACACCGGGATTGACTATGTCAAGGACAGCTCATTATAAATATTATAATTTTAAATGAATAGTAATGCGACAAAATACAACAGATTTACTATCGGTTGTCCTAAGTAATCTTTCATTTATTTTAGTGGATATGGCTGACGAGGCATACATTTTAAGGTTTAATACAAAAAATGATTAATCGCCCATTATGGAATTAAGTGCCTTGTAAGGAAACAACTTTGTACAAAGTTACTTGCATATAGGATACATACAAGTCTTGAGCCGACATAGCGATTGGGAGAAGCGGAAACTAATTTAAAATATGTTTCTTTTTTGAGCGTTGTTTTGCAATAACATTTCAGTTGAATGTGAATACACAATGAGCAGCATTAATAAATTCCGCGCTCACCGTATTAACCACAAACGCCTTCCCGTCTATAGTTCCAGGCCCTACATACTGTATGTCTTTGGGCGGTACTTATGGGGCAAACGGAACATACCGGCACATGGCATTCCTTTCATTTTCAATCATAGGTGCTCCCAGGAAGAAAGCGCAGCATCACAGTTTTTAAATACTGCTCTCCTGGTGGGGGGGTTGACGGCCCTTATTTTTAGTGGTCTCTGTGCTTTGTTTGCTGCCACATCATTTGATTTAGATGATTAATTGGCAATTAAAAATGAGCTATTTTATATTTCCACTAATGCAAGAAATTACTGTAAAGGGCTGCATCCGTAAAAGGTAAGAGTAACGCGAAATACTGAACAAACAATATTTATATACACTCTGGGCATCTACACTGTAAACTAAACTCACCCAACAAACTTTATTATATGATCATCATTTTCTGTTAATTTAAAATAAATAAATAAATATTCTGCACCCTACCCTGAAATGCACTAAACCAGAAATAGGGTTGATGAGGTTTGATTCCATTGATGGAATAAGCACGCTGGTTATTGTAGTACATTAACACGTAAAAAGTACATTAATCGACAGGCCCTTATATCTCAAATTAGTGTATACCACACTGTAGCAACATTTCTCAGTCATTGGATGGAATTACTAAAATACTGAACTTTGCCAAAGTTCAAAACTAATAACCTTAGCAATGGAAATGGGTACATACCAAACAGGTTAAAGAATAAACAAACACATAAACAAATGATGACAATATGCTGGACTTCCCTCAGCAAGGCTTTTCCCTCTGACAGGTTAGGGTCCGACTGCTCAGTACTGACAGAATCAGGGCAGCTGGCTGCAGAAGCCTTGGCTGGGTAGGACTGGCTAGAACAGGAATCACCGCAATCAAGATAGCAGATCAAAACGGGGGCAGGTGAGCAGCAAGCCAGCTCAGGATACAAAGCTAGACAAGGCACCAAATTACCATCCGCAAGCCAGAACCAGGACAAAGAAAATCAATTCAAATCACTAAGCTAAACCAATGCAGGAAACCAAAAGCCGTTCGAACCTCAGAAAGCTAGTCTAAGTGATCAGACGGTCTAGGAGTGAACTAAAATGGGTCATATATTGCTAGATTACCTGTTTGTGTGAATGATTATTGAGTGACATCATCTGGAGGTGGGTGTGGCTATTAACCACACCTGTGCCAGGTAATCTGTGAAGTAGAATTTAGACAAGGTATGACAGTCTAACTAAAGGTAATATGGACAAATAATTGTTTTTTGGCGTACATAGATTCACAAAGTTTAAAGGTATGTACATGCATGATAAATTGTGTTAAATATGTATACATACTTTTTTATTTTAAAAAAATCCCACAAACCTAACCAAGATAAGCAGTTAGAAGATAAATGGATGGATGGATTTTTTTATTATTTAGCTAGACTGGAGTCATTGTTTCCCCAGGGAACAGACAGTGATGTATAACCATCTGTCTTTAGCAGCCAAATATCCACTCAGGGTTGCAGTGATGCATGGAGATCCCAGGAAGGATGGGGTGCAACACTAGGAGTACCAGGATAGACGCCAGGCCTCCTGCTCCCGCAACACAGAGGAAAGTGAGTCATCAACCAATGGTAAGTCTTTTTCTTTGTGGGCGGAGACTACAAGCAAGGAAATGTGACAATAAGGAAAAAATCTGAAACAAGTGCTGACAGTTTTGACCAGATTCAGACTCACAGACTGAGCTGTAGCGCAATGATTCAGTTACTGAGTTACCATGATGACCTACATGTCAAAATCACTATGCAATATCGGATTTCACTAAAGATGAGAACTCATTGAGTTTTTTTATGTAGGAAAAATATGTAATTTTGCTTATTGTGTTTAACGGAATTCCATTTCAGAACCCCAGAATGGGATGGACAGTATAACTGGATGTGGTTCCAAAATTCAACGAAGTACACTTTACAGAAAAACGATGGCCACTATTTGCTGATTACTCCTCATTTTATCAGTTTTATGCTGTATTACTAGGACCAGTTAGGCAATATCAGTAATGCAACATTTCACAGAAGGTGCAAAGTTTAGACCACAAAAACTCACATTCAGAGTCATGCTCAGAGAAAATTGGGTTTCTTCCTTGGATTTTATTTTTAATGGCTACTCTTTACATGTACTTATAGTTTTAGCATGCTTAGCATTAAAAAAATATTAAGCACCCTGCAATTGATGTTGCTGTTATGTGTTGTTGGTGTTTATAATTCTCTGCATTACAATACTCATTTAAAATAAAGGTACAAGTTTAATAAAATGCAAATTTTATGTTCAGCCTGTTTGCTAGTCTTGAATAAGCAGATGGCCAATAGATATAAATAGACACATGCAGACAGTGACTATTCAGGATGGGCACCAACGACACTGTATTATAGCTTGAGGCTTATTAGAAAGGTTTATTGTATGTCCTGGATTGTGGTCTGATCATTGTAATACAGTAATATAGTTCTGTTTAGTTTCCTCTTTAGTGCCATGGAGTGACAATCCTGATATACCTTTCTCAGTTGATAAACTGACACACTTGCATCTTGCTTTGACACACTGTGCATTTGCCCATGTCCTGGAACCCAGAGCACCTGATATGACCCGAATATGCTTCCTGTTCTTCATGCACTGCATATGTTGTACATGTTTTTATCCACTGCCATTCCTGAAGCCAGTTGTGACAGGAAAGCCAGTTTCATAATGAGCAGCAGTGACTTTCATGCAGAACTGAGAATGACATCACATACATTAGTCACCTCTATAAGTGAGTTTGCACAATTGCTATCATTTCACCATTACTCCAATTGTTCGTGCTACATGGAACTTGACTAATGACTATCGGTAATCTCAGTTCCAGCTTCCAAAAGGGGCTAGGTGGTGGCTTTGTAGTGGATTTTATAACTCAAGCCAATAGTAAATGGAAAAAAAAGTATGCCTTTGAGAAAATGCAGTCGTTGTTTGGGAACCGAGAATCACATAGTTTTAATAACTGCATGAGGCACTGTTGTGTGATCATGTGAGCTTGCAGCCATAACAGGGTCCTCCATTATAAACCTCAGGCACAGATCAGCAGGCTTGTACACCTCATTAGGATTATAACAATGCTTCCAAGTTCTATATATGTGGTTGTTTTGATATGGTAGGATATTACCTTTACCAGAACAAAAAGTATGCTGTATTCTCACCAGTAATGTAGCTATAATAATAGAGTGTTGTGTTATGTAGACTCAAACATTAGTCTATTTCCGATCTTGACTAGCCCTGTCTTGGTCTTGTCTTGGTCTCGCCCTGCCCTAGTCTTGGTCTGGTTTTGGTGTAGCCCTGCCTTAGTCTTGGTCTGGTTTTGGTCTCGCCCTGCCTTGGCTTTAGTCTTGTCTCAGTCTCGCCCTGCCTCGGTCTTGTCTTGGTCTCGCCCTGCCTTAGTCTTGGTCTTGCCCTGCCTTAGTCTTGGTCTTGTCTTGGTCTTGCCCTGCCTTAGTCTTGGTCTTGTCTCGGTCTCACACTGCCTTGGTCTTAGTCTTGTCTCGGTCCCAATACACCCTAGTCTTGGTAATGACTTGGTCTTGGTTTAGGTGGTCTTGGCTACATCATTACTTTATGGTGGAAACACTGTTCTCATATGATGTTCCCTTATTCCAAGAAGCAACCATATACACTGACAAATTCAAGAATTCTTGAATTCATGAATACCAGGATGAAATCAAACACCTGCCATATTGTTCCCAGTCACTAGACCTGAAGTCGTTAAACCTTCAAGAAGTAAATTTCCACCCCTTTCATCCCTCACAGAACTGGAAACTTTTCTTCTAGAAGATTCTTCCAAGTAGAACTGAAGGTGTTCTGCAGACAAAGAACGGCTCTTTATTCGTCCGATGGTATTGATATTTTGTGTCTCCATGACAATGTTTTTAATGTATCATTTGTTTCAGAGAAGAAGGGAAAAGACTGAAATGAGATGTTAGCAGGGAATTGACACGCCGAGGTGAAGGGCAGAGACGGCCCAAGCTCCCCCCCGCACGTCATTCATCCAGGCAGGAGGCAGACTGACAGCTCAGTAGGCAGGAGGACTTGGGTCAGCGATGACTCTGAGTGGCACTAAATTGGCAACATGTGCTGTTAATTAGAAAACTCTTCTGCAATTACACAATGTAATTTAATGACCCGCGTATTGAAAAGCGAGTATGATTGAATTTGTTGACCTTGTGGATTACTTGCTATCGTGGTGCTGAGCCCTGTTGGGCTGCAGATCTTTACCTTCAGCTCATGTGATTTATTAGATGTGGAGAAAATATGACTGTGGCAAACTGATGATAAAAAATCCCTGGCAACCTGTGTCTTCTGTTCTAAGGTAAAACTTTAACCAATTAATTTATGATGCTGCATTGTCAAATGCTTTCGCTAGTTTTAACCTTTTGTGAGTTAAGAGAAACTTAAAAAAAGTGAAGGAATAATATGCAGCATTTCAATATCTTGACATTTTAACAACAACATGCACACAGCCCTAGGAACATATATTTTTAAGTCACAGGATTTCTTTAAATACTCTGGACCATGTGTGGGAAGAGTTGGTCCTGACATTCTGTTCTGAGAGTGAGAAAAACACATCTCTGTGGGATTGAATAAAGTCTTAATTCTAAGGGCACAAGGGCAGTGGCATTGGGTAGAGCAAGTTCATAAAAATCATATTAATGGCAAATTGACAATAACTTCTCCAGCAACCTGTAGCTAAGGTAACAGAACGTTAAAACTAACCCTTGACGAAAGGTTTTTCTTTTAAATTAACCTCATTTGAAATGGTTAATTAAATATCTGATGGGCCAATTATGTGTCCTGTGATACTTTACACTTTTTCCTGTGTTTCTCAAGTTAATCTCTGCAGGTAAGTCTGAACAGCATCGACTGGAATGAAATACACTGATACAAAGGAAGATACATTTTGCGTATAGGTAACATAGTGGCTAAGTGGGGTGGGTAGTACCATTGCCTCACACATTCAGGGTTGGGTTGTGTATGTGGGTTTCTCTGTATGTGGGGAGTTCCACTCAGCTCTATATGGATTTGTACCCCAAGTCCAAAACATGTCATTAAGCAAGTTGAATAAAATGCTGAACTGTGATGATCATTGCAAATGAAATGCTGAGTTCATATATGTTCTCATAACCACATGCTTTTGTTCTAAGTCATTTACAGAAGAAGAATATTGACTAAAAAGTTTTCCTCAGTGGTTATTTTTCAGTGTTTTGATTTAAAATCTCTTCAGGGACTTTACAGCAGGACACCAACCTTGTCAGTGCCTACAGCCAATAGGGTGTGACTGAGACACCCATCAGGCCCGCAGGTAAGGAAGGCTGAGCGACAGGGGAAGCAGTCTGGTGGGTCAAGTGCGAGGGGCAGACAGGATTTTCCAGGATACTTCCAAAACAGAACTGATGCACTTTCAACATGAAGACTGACTGTGACTCTACTGTGTTTTAAATGTATTATTACCCACACCGTGTGGTTTTTCAGACTCTGTCCATTTCAATTAGATTTGTTCATTTTTCTATTATAATTTCATAAACCTTAAGTGATAAACACGGACATTTATACAACATGTCATAAGCACCTTGTCAATTAAAGAACACACATTTGATTAACTTATTAAATGCATAACTCCTGAGAGGCAGGAGATTAGGAGATTATGTTGGGGTGTTTACATTAAAGACTCATAGAAAATGAGCCAGAAACAAAGTGACACTACAAAATGATGCAATGCTCCAAACTTTTTATCAGACCTGGACAGCATCACATTTTATGACTGTTTCCATGTACAAGTCAGTCCTGCTACAACACAACTAATGCATTCATGAAAATATTCCTGTATACTAATATCCATCCATCCATCCATTATCCAACCCGCTTATCCGAACAGGGTCGCGGGGGGTCCGGAGCCAATCCCGGAAGCTAAGGGCACGAGGCGGGAACAACCCAGGACGGGGGGCCAGCCCATCGCTGGGCACACTCACACATCATTCACGCACACATGCACAATCTAGCAACGCCAATCAGCCTCAGCATGTCTTTGGACTGTGGGGGGAAACTGGAGCACCCGGAGGAAAACCCACAACGGCACGGGGAGAACATGCAAACTCCGCACACATGGAACCGGGTAGGATCCAAACCCCAGTCCCAGAGGTGTGAGGCGACAGTGCTAACCACCGCATCACCATGCCACCCGTATACTAATATCATGTACTAAAATACACATATCCAATGGGAAAAATAGGGTTAGGGGAATGCGACTCCAGAACTTAGTAACTTATGCCAAACAAAATAAATTATATAATAAGAACAGTGATGTAATATTATGTATTGTAAATATATTATGTATTATATATACAATCGATTACGATATGCAGAAGGACACTGAGGGCAACATGGCTACAGACAGTCTATCAAAAGCAAATGTAAGTGAATTATAAAGCTACAATTAAAAACACTGTGTTTTATTAAGGCAATTCGTCAAAATATTTTTAGATTTTAAGAAGTTTCTACAGTGAGAAAGATTATTCACAAGTGTGCAGTACAATTAAAAAAAGACTGTCAAATAAGTATGGCTTGTTTGCAAGTCTCTTCTCTCTCATGGCAGCATGGCTAGGGTTTGCAAAATTGTATCTGAACAAACCATACGACTTCTGTAGTGGAGATGCTTAACCATAATGTACAGCGCAAACACAGCAGATCAGGTGGAGGGGTGACGATTTGGGCTTGTTTTGCTGCAGAAGGACCTGGGCACCTTGCAGTCAGGAACTCCTCTACTCTACCAAAGTATTGTAGCCAGTGGGTAGTCAAACGTGAGGCCAAAACTGGGTCGTGCAACAGGACAATGATCTAAAGCACACCTACAGCGGAATGGCAGAAAAAGAAAAGAATCAAAGTGTTTGCACTGGCCCAGTCAACGTCCAGACCTCCACCTAACAGAAATGCCTTAAGGACCTTAAGAGAGCTGCGCATGAACGAATGCCTGCAAATCTCAATGAACTGAAGCAACATTGTGAAGAAGAGTGGCCCAGAATTACTCTACAGCGATGTGAGAGGCTGAAAAAATCATACATTGGTTCCATTTTTGTTAAATAAATGATGACATGGTGGAATCCGTTGTATGTTGTTTTACACCTGAGGTTAGACTTAAATAATTGTAGAACCTGATAAGGACCAGATGATTTTTTTTTTTATTATGTCCTGAGATGGAAACCATAGAATTAAATGAGGGTGTACTTTCTTTTTTACGTGATGGTACGATGACAGTTCCATAAGATTATAATGGAGCTGAAAAATATTCTCAAAAAATTACTCATTACTTACGTTTGGGGTGATGCTGGTATAAACAAACATACTGCACTCTCAGTTGTATAAAAGTATATGTCACGCCCTGTCTTCCTGCCCCTCACGTTCTCCCTAGCAGGGCTAACGAGCCACGCCTGCTGCCTGTCATGCCTGTCTCATTTCAGCCCTCGTGTGGCTCACTCCAGCTGCCGCCTGTTTGCCCCTCGTTAGTCCTGTATACGAGTGCCTCCCAGTCCTGCGCTCCCCAGTCTGCTCATTAACATCATCCCCTGCGTGTGCCTGTAGGTTACTGAGCTGCTGTGTTGTGGCCCCTTTGTTTTTCCCTCGTTGGCTCCCTAGAGGAGAATAAAGCTGCCTTTTGTTAGCCCTGACCCTGGCTCTCGTCTCTAGTCCTTTCCGCTGTGATAGTATTACACATAAAGTTACGTACAATACATAATATGATAAAAAAAACTATGTTGTAGGTTTATGCATTTGCTATTCTGTACTTTGTATCATTATTTAGTCTGTATCACGTAGCCTAGGTGAGCAGAAGGCTATACCACCTAGGTTTGTTTGAGAACACTCTCACAACAGAGAAATTGCCTAACGACGCATTTCTCAGGATGTATCCCCGTCCTTAAACAACATACAACTGTATTGATTCTAGTAAGTGAAACTACTATGTACATACATTATTTCTACATATATAGGCTGTGAATTTATCATATACTTTCCGCTTTTACTATACTTTAGTGTTATTCTCGGTTTTCAGTCTGGGAATGCTCAGAATGTTTTCCCCTATTAAGGAACGTTAATTGCTTCTTCACCTTATGCCATTTCAGCTTACAACAGGTTTCATGGCAACGCTCTGCTTTCAGAGAGCAGGGGAGACCCACAACTGTATGTATGCAGATGAGGATTAGTGTCATTGTACTGGTGAGACATGTCGGATTTTTTGGCTCTTGTCCCAAGAGTGTTTTTAATGATATTACCATACATGGGCTTACATGAACCGTAAATGACTGAACACCAACCTGATCTGCAATGCGCTCTAGTCAACGAACTTTACCTGCTCCCATGTTCCGGTGATTTAAAAGGCAAAATGGATGCTTCAGCTTCGCCCCATAACTTCCGTCTTTTACCCTGATGTGATAAATCTGTCAATTTGCAAGCTGGCCGGGTGCTGATTACCTGCAAAAGGCATCAGTTGAGCTTGTCTCTGCAGATCCCACTAACCTCTCCCTCCTTGCTCTGTCTCATTGCCACTTGTGCTTCCTCACCAAATACAAGCACTACTCCTACTAAGATTAATTGATCATCAATTTAGGTCTAATTTGGACCAACTCAGGTGGTAAATGGACCACTTTTACTTGATTGTTAGTGAAATGTGCTCACGTACGTTGATAAATTTAGATTATTTATCAATTACTACCAAATGAGTTAAATGTATTGAATAAATTCCAGCCTGATTGCCATAATGGAGTTTGAAAATATCACTACTGATAATGATTTTAGGTAGCAGTTTTTTGCATTTCCCTTTCTGGAGTTGCTTGGGTTACTGAATGGATGGATCTGAGTCGTGACTGTTAGCATATACATACATACCTTGGACCTGCATTCTGCCCAGAATACTGCAGGCCGGCCATGTAAGTGAGCCGGTCAGTGCGGCTGGAATTACAGGATGACTAGTCAGTGAGACGAAAGTGTACCTGGTACAAGTTTTTTCTTCTTGAGGACTGTGGCGTCGACAGGGATCGCAAAGCTCAGCACATTTTAAATGGGCCTGCCACTGTGTTTTCCCAGTGTTAATGGAAACGCAGCTGCCTGGAAAAAGAAGAGGGAAAAAAAATAATTAGACACGACACACATTCGGGCTGCTTTAATATCGTGGTTTTGAGCCTTGTAGCTGTTGCCAGCTGGAACAAGGAAACTAAATTATTGTTGTCATCTTATTACAGGGCATCCACTCCGCAAGGCAGGAGTCCAGGTGGGAAAAATGGCAAGCGAGCCGCACACAGCATCCCCAAGTTTCCGAGGAAATCGGACTTATGACGACACGTCCCTTTTCCTTCGCAGTGGGATGGCGGTCACTTACTCTGCCCCTTGACCCATGCTTCCAAAGCTTCTCGGGGCCAGTATACCCACTGGAATAATTTAATTGTATAACTGCGCAATTGAACCACAACACTGCCGTTTCACAGCTTGAAATGTCATCTGCGTATCCTAGGGAAGAATTCACTGACCACGAGGCTTAGAATGTAATTAAGTTGATCAGTAAATGCATATATTTTTTAAAAGATACAATGGTTAAGCAGCACTGTAGAGAGAGAGATCCTAAAACAAAGCAAATGTTACTTTAAATATAATATAAATTTATAAGAATCAGAGTGGACATGGACAAATGTCAAGTCCAAATAAGGAGTCCTTCTTTATGTGTCCCTTTTCTTGTTTTTACACTGTGGAATTGTGTTCATCCATCCATGACCAGTTATCGAGCACAAGGATGCAGTAAATCCTGAGCCTAGGAAGGGGTCACGATGGACATAATGCTAGTCCGTTATGGGGCATTCAGCTAGCATGAAGTTACTTTGTGAATATTGCTAAAACAAGACAAATGAAATACCTTTCTGAAATACACCAAAAATCAAGGTTTTTCGTCACTAGTGTGACTCCTTACAAAAGGTCTTACTGCTCTTTTTGCATTTTTACTTATTTCAATCATTTGAATTCATTCAAAAGCAAAGCCAAGTATTACTTTGACTTGCTTTGGCGAAAATCATGGTTCCTGCACCAAATTTCACTGTAAGTATATCAGGATTAACAAAAAAGCTTTCATCTGCTACAGAAAACAAGAAAATGTACCACGTTAAATCAAATGGCTTGTTTAAACATTGCTCACCCATTAACTGACACCTTCCACCTTAAAGCCATTAACTGGTCTTTCATGTTATTCAAAGGATAAGAAATGTGTGTTAACGCAAGAATGACTGACCTTTGCAAGGCCTATACCAGCAGCATAAGCAGGCTCATCCATGCATCTGAGGGAATTGCATATGGAATGATTTATTTAATCATTACTCAAGTATTTATTTACAATCACGATCAGTTTCTGTGGTAATTTAGCGTAAGAATTATGCGATGTCCATGGTAACACATGAGAAAGGAGCATGCATGGCAAACTCTGAAGGGACTCATCTGCTCACTGCTTATCCTGGAGAGATTCATTGATGATGTCATTTCATTTGCAATTAGATCAGTACGGCTGGCAGTAGAGTGGCTTTCCAAGTGCTGATCTCAGCTCTCAGAAATTACTCCAGAACCCGTTAGACTACTGTATTAGGCAAGCGGTTTTTGGAAGAACCTAAAATACGGGTGTTTTATTTTGATGCCTGACATACGATTTTATAGCACTGATGATCCATGGTAATCTGCACTATATGAGGCATAGCTTGAAATATTCATCATAAAAAAACATTATTATATTATTTACATAATAGAGTAGGTAAACCAAACTATGTTAATTTCAACATTGCTACTGTGCACAACAAATCCAGTTATACCAGAATTAACAAGTTATGGTGATTAACAATAAGTATTTCGTGATAGTTGGTAAATCTATTAAAAATAGATTCGAATAGGTTTGAATTATAAGTAAAATAACACGTCTGCTTGTGATTCCCTGAATGATATAAAGAAGCTTAAAGAAGATTAATGCAAAGCATGCAATACACAAAATTCTCATATTTATCACAATTATGTTTATGGGACATGAAATAAGATTTTAAAATGGTAAATGATCATTTTTTTCTTTGGGGTATACATTTTAATATTAAATACACAAGACTGTAGCAGCCTTAAAAATATAAGCACAATTAATATAATGATGACTAAGTAATATAATTAAAAGATGATGATACTGTAGGTATCTCACTCTTTCCACTGATTACAGCATAATTTCTGAATAAAATGAAACCCATAATTAAAAATTAGTTTAATATTTCATGCATGGGAATAGTAGACTTACGTAGACTCAACACTAATGTGTTGTACAAAGTGGTTCCAGCTGATTTAATTGATTGCTTTTCCATCACCATAATCTAAACGAAATTGAACACTGAATAACAAACCCGCAATTCTGATAAATATTAAGGAGATTAATTTCATTGTGCAATATTATTCTGCTCATTGTTCATTTGGATTACTGTGAATTGTCTGCTTCAAATGAGGAAGTGCTTTATTCTATTATATATCCAAGAAGAAAGCAATCTTTTTCAGTGGCTTCATAAAATTTCTCAGTGATTTATGGTTAACTTAATGTTTCTAACATGCATTTTTTTTATTCTTGTCAGTTTATGAAATATTTATGTTGAATGCCCTGTAATTATTATGCTAAACCTGAAATGGAGTAATCAGGTACATTTCTAAAACTAAACAAAAGGAATCCAATAAACCTGAGTAAGATAATATGATAATATGCTAATGTGCAATATCAAAATTTTGATGGCGTTATGTAACACTGCCTCAACAAGGCCAGTCAAAGATTGCTCTGTCCTTACAGATCGGTGAAACAGCCTGTCATGTTATCATGCTTATCATGGGGGCTGGGGCTGCAGCGGGGAGACGGTGGGCCAGTGCTATGCCCCCCCCAGACATCAGGTGCATTGTTATCACAGCACAGTAAGTTATGGGGTACAGGTTTCCAAAAGGCTGCATGGTCGCTGAGGAGATGGTATTCCCCAATTCCCTGTAGTGTCAATCCAAAGGATGATAGGTTACATACAATTCTCAATCTTTTAATCAGACAATATATATGTTACTTTTTTCTTGCATTTTACACATCTGTACAATTAAACAAATTAATTATTAGATGTTTTTAGGCTTACTGATATGTATAAACAAATATAAATAAAGAATATGAAATATACACCAAAAAGTTTAAATCACGACCAAAAATTATGGTAAATTTCAGATTCTTCATTATGCTTCAAAATCAAGGTTACTTACAGCAATATTATTCTCTGGTTTAATTAATTTTTAGATTAATACTATTGTTTTTAATAAAAAAATATACGGCTAAATCCAAGACATGAGAATTATACGTTAAAATAATGTAATATTTACACCTATGTTTGGGACATGGGCATTCATACCTTACCTCTGACTGTGCTTTTCTTTAAACCAATTACTTTAGTACTAACCAATTTACTTTAGTACTTACTTTAATTTACTTACTATATTTTACAAGAATGTAATATGGCATCTCAAACTAACATTAATCAGCAAGGTCTTCCGACGCTTAGAATGGACTGATCTCCTAGTCCACGATCTCTGACTCCCGTAGTTTTCAAACATCGCACAGTGAAATTGTAGAATTGGTGGCTGCGTCGCATGCGGATGTATAAGCTGCATAAATGTAACATCGTTTGATGTCCCCCCCTTTTCTGACCCGCGGTTATTGGTATTTTCCTAGTTTTCCAAACTAATAAGTAGGCTACCACTATCAGGCAGCTGGAGGCGCCCAGCGGGTGCAGACATGCTGCTACCCCTAATTGATATTGAGCGAGCGGATGGTCCGGGAGAGCAGGGCCACCGCTGGATAATTCGCAGTTTAATCAGCGTTCGTAATGAGAACTGCTGATTAGGGCTGTTTAGAATGAAAAAGAGTTACAAGCAACGTCTGTCAGAGTTCGCCAATAATTCAAGAGGAATTGTAGCGGTGTACTAAAAGTTTAGCTAGTTGTGCTGTCATGGCTTTGCCTGTAGAAGCAGCAGTTAAGACGTTATACAAACCTGTAAAATCACGTGACGGATATCTCATTAAAATATTGTCACAGAAATACGAATTATTACTGAACTGTGATTGCATAAATTCGAATTTAGAGTTCCTGGTCATCACATGGAGTTGCTATTTTACCTGGAAATTACCTTGCCGGGGCAGCTGATGGACCACATAAGCGTTCTGTGCAGCAAATAGAACGGCGTGGTGTATTCCTCGTGATGTGCCTCGCTCACCATTGGAATAGCAAATGGAAAATTAGTGAGAGTGTGTACATGAACACTGGAGGGTAATTAGTGGGGTATTAAAAGGAAGAGGTAAGCTAGGGAAGCTATGGTGCGCTTGGCAGGAGGGGCGTCTGCTTGCTGAATGGAAAGGGCGGAGCGGCTGGACCTACTCGGTGCCGGCCCCCCCCCCCCCGCTTCTTATAAGCATGAAAGACGTGACTGTAGTTTTTATTTTCAGCCCCGAGCGACTGCACTTATAACACGTAAAAAGCTCAAGATTCGGAATGAGCACACAGTTTGGATTTCTTGGCTTGGATTCATTTATTATTATTATTATTTTCATCATTTTGTTTGTATACACACACGCACACATAAAGTACATTTATTTTCCGCGACTTAATAAATTGTTACTGTTAACTTTACGTATAAAAGCATTGCCAATTATACAATTAGATTATTTCCTCATGTAAAAGGGAAATAGATTTTTAAATTAGGTGCTCACTGCGACGCAAATCTGCAGGTAGAGTACGTTAGGTAGGGTACCACAGTATGGTACGTTCTCCATTTAAGACCTGTAACCTCTGCAAAACCCGGTGGTTTCTTTTCCAGATTAGCCTCATCCATCCAGTGTCGATGGCTGTCTTGTTGAGAAAGTCGGTGAGTAAACACGACTGAGAGAAAGGGGCGAGGGAGGGGAGGGCTAATTATTCATACAAATAGACTGCAGAGCCCGCCAGGATTGGCTCGTTGTCTGAGATGGTTTCTCGTAGTGACATTGCAGCCTCTCCCAGGACTCCCTGTCGTAGTGTTCCGGCTTTGTCCCCCATCAATCATGCAATTGTCTCCGGGATGTTTTATAGAGTCACTCAATATCCCCACCTTCATCTCTATTCACTTTCAGAATGATGTGTTATAAGGGCCACGCGCCTCTGTCAAATGGGACAGAACCGGCACCGACTCAGCAAACCAAACCAGGGGGAGTCTACATGCACACGCACACACACACACACACACACACACACATATATATATATATATATATATACACACACACATACATATATATATATGTGTGTGTGTGTTTGTATTATGTGTATATA
>JAODKM010000039.1:25145374-25163122 GCA_026780845.1 Petrocephalus sullivani
TTGGTGGGGACATTTCAATGGTCGGAGGACATTGGTGGGGACACGTCCCCTCCGTCCACCCTAAATCTACGCCCCTGCTTGAATGGTCTGATGGAAGGTGCCAGTGTAACACTCCCATTACGGTCATGCTGTGTGTGAATGAGCAGACCCATCTGATGTTACAGATGTTGCAGTAAACCGGTTCTCAGGGTGTGAAGGATCTTGGCCATCATGGCCTGTTTTAAATTCCAGGTCATAACATATTGGTGTCTTGTTGCTTAGTGCATTGTGGGAAATTCAAGCTCAGTTGTTTACACATTCTGTCCGTTCACTTGGGAATCAACATTACGTAAGATTTATTCACATATATTAAAGTTTTTCTCGATTGCTTTGGCACATTTCATGAAACATACTTCCCTATAAGAGAAGTTCATACATATACTGTAGGACAACACAATTGTTTAGCTGCAAAAGCCTGTAACTTACCCAAAACAATTAACTCTTTTCTTAAAAGCAAAAAATTCTACCAATGAATCAGTCAGTGCCACCAAAATGAAAAGTACAATCAGCATCGTTTTAACTACGAGACTCAAAGTGTTTAGCTACATTGTCAGTACGTCAGTGTAAGTGTGCTCCTGAGCTCCACACCAGTTTCTACAATGCAATTGTTGTAATGTAATGTAATTTCTTCAGATCTCAAGACACAGTACAATATCAAACAAAAGTCGCTCAGCCCTGTATAACACAGAAACATCAAAAAGGCAATATAAGACCAACCAAATCATGTACTGAAACACAACAATGTTCTGTATAACACAGAAACATCAAAAAGGCAATATAAGACCAACCAAGTCATGTACAGAAACACAACAATGTTGTAGCTTTGCAATTTATAGAATATGTTTTTAAATAACTTTGAAAGTTTGGTGAACTGTTTTCCATGTGGTGGCTTACATGATTATCATATACAGATATAGTTTTGGGTGTAAATTTATTACAAAGAGAAACTACATAATCTATTTTGACTAACAATTGAAAATTGTGCCAAATGATGACAATTGCAGAAAACAATTTGCATATATGTAACTAAAACATTAGGAAATCTGAGTGAAGCAATGAGAGGTGACGTTCTGCTGTGCCAAAGTGACATTATGGTGTGGGGATCACTAACTGTGGTGCAAATGTGAATTGTCACTTGAGAAATGCGCCAAAGCAAATCGAGAAATACTGTAAATACAGGATGCAGTAAAATACAATAACATTACTTATTACTTATGCGTTTGCTCACAGCCTGACACTCAAGTGCTAATAAGTACAAGTAGCAACAATGAAGATGCACGTAAATATAAATATACCAAACACACAAATGAATAGAACAGAGAGACAGACAGACAGAGAGATGGACAGACAGAGAGACAGACAGATAAATAGACAGATTGATAGATAGATCGATTGATAGAAAGATCGATAGATAGAAGTGGCAGAAGTTTAATTGCCCATTTTTGCTTTCATAAAGGTATCTTGTACTACTAGTGCTTAGAAGTACAAGACAAGTGTACTCTCCTATTTCCAGTTCCACTACTACCTGTTCATTTTGGGGTCATGATCATTGGCCAGTCTGGAAGGCAGAGATGGGTACTAAGCCAAAAAGGAAGCTATGCTTGGGGGAAATTGCTGTTACACATCTAAGGCATTCATCAGGACATTCATTTGAGTTACATGCTAAATCAATTAGTCAGGAATGAGGGAAAGTGAGCTGAATCATCAGCAGCAATAGTGGCCACCTGACTGCTCCTTCACTGATCACCTGACTGCTCCTTCACTGATCACCTAAATGCTCCTTCGCTGATCACCAGACTGCTCCTTCACTGATCACCTGACTGCTCCTTCACTGATCACCTGACTGCTCCTTCACTGACCAATGTACCACCATCACACCTTTTTTTTTAGTTAAAAAGAGTTTCAATAAAAAAGGTTGTTTCATAGAAGTACCTTAGAATTAGAATATTAGATAGCAACCTTTTTAAATGACACTTGACAAAAGCCATGTTTAAACAGACAGGATGGATGTCTTTTTCCATATGGGGCATTTAGCATGTAAGCAAATTTTAAGAGTATTTCAAATACACTCAGTATCCTCTACATGAAAACCCCAGACAATAGCAATGAAAGACAAAACATATACAATGCATATGAACGTCACAATGAAGCTGAATTATTAATGCAGATGCTTTTAAATATACATACTGGCTATTTTACATTTCAGCCTAACATAGCGGAAAGCCTCAAATGAACCTGCAAATTGTAACGCAAGCCTTAGCCCCTCTTAAGTGGCCCATTACCCACTGGCGCTTTTGTTGTCATAAAAGGGTTTATGGTGTGGATCCAAGGAAGGTTATGACTTGCCTATAAACTGTATAATGTTAAAATGGTGTATGTCCCTTATTAGTTACAGAAATATGGCTATGTTCTTATGCTGGAAAAAAAACCTTAAACATTTTACTTAAGCTCACAAATTGTGCCTTACATTTCAGATACTGTCAGAGTCTTTCTTTCAAAGCATCACACATTCTGGGTAAAGACCTTTCAGATAAGAGGGTTTTTGGGGAGCAGTTTCCTTGTCTGGGCTAGCTTTTGCATTATACTGTTTTTATAAAACTATTCGAATATGAAAAGCATCCATCTGTCTTTTAACCCCTTTTCCTGGCCAGGGAGAGTATGAAGCCTATTCCAGGCTGGATGGGGTACACACATTCACTACCGGAAATTCACACGTCAGGTTCTTGCACTGCAGGAGGAAGCTGGAGCACCCAGAGCAAACCCACGACAAAGGGGGAACATATAAACCGCACGCACACAGGGGGAACATATAAACCGCACGCACACAGGGGGAACATATAAACTGCACGCACACAGGGGGAACATATAAACCGCACACACACAGGGGGAACATATAAACCACACGCACACAGGGGGAACATATAAACCACACGCACACAGAATGGAGAGAGGGATTCAAATGCCCAGCCCTGAGGGATGAGGAAACACCTATCCGCAGTGAGCCACCATACCACCCTACTAATTCCATATCTACCTGAAGTGCTCAGATGTGGTTTCTATGACTTGCCTTCAGACAGTTCAAGACTATCACAAGGGCCTTTGGGAGGTTTGCATCTGCTGGGGATGGTGGACAGATCCTGGTGATATGGAGAGGAGCAGGCGCTGATGCAGCATGTTGCTGTACCCAACACATGGGGGAGACCCCGAGTGAGCCATGTTGTCTCTAACAAAACCTGAACCAAGGGCAAACCAATGTGAGCCACAAGGTAACTTCTGCTCCCACACGCTCATCTCGTTGAGTGAAAAAAAGAGCCACGTTCTATCCTCACCAATTAGTAGTGGATTACAGGTGTAAGGAGGGGGGCGTCCCTTGACATCGGCCCGCCCCCCAGAGCACCCACACCCTGCACCTGACTCACTGCCTCCTCTGCTTGAAAGCTGGGTTTCTAGTTGCTGCAAGTGGGCAATAGACCACCAGCTGCTATGACACAGGCTCGCTGCAGTTAGCCACCCTTGTACATTAATCTGAGCACAATTAGGTGTCAGCAAGCAGCAATTCAGTTTGATGATAGCCTCGGGCTCCAGGCTTCAAGCTCTAATCAGGAGTGTAAACTCTGCTATATTTCAATTTAGCAGATCGCTCTTCCGCTAACAGGCCTCTGCCACAGTGATAAATAAAACGCCTATTTACTCCATCGCCGCACTCAGACGGCTCACGCTCTCCTTGCCTGCCCCCTAATCATAGCCTACATTTAAACTCGACAATAAATCACGCAGGCCATAGCCTAGTGATTAGTGCAGCCGTTTGTCCCCTTAAAACCAAACAATGACTGCCGTCTCCCTCTCTTTTTAGTTAGAGTCCAGAGGAGTTTTATTTGGGGACGGGCAGATGATAAATTGCATTGTAGAATGTGAGGTGAACAAAGGCTTATTAGGGTGGTGAAATAATAGGAAGTTACCCTTCTATTAAACACAAGATTCACTGCTAATTATATCAATCATTTTGTATTTGTTTTCCCTTTACCTGAACCGGTCCGGCAAAAAGACAGTAGTGCAGATCTATCAATAACGACATTTGTTCAAATGATCTGATGTTACCCTTCATTTTCTTATTTGTGTCGTCAAAATGCAGCACTAGCATCAAAGACCGTGAAGGCATGTCAAATGAGGACCACTCTGCTATTTTTGTTAAGTGTTAATAGAGGTTGTACTCAATCCATGTAATCCCCGGGATTAATCACTGAGCGATTTCATTCGCTAAACAGCGTGGGAGCTGATTCAAGAACTTGGACATAATCTTTATCCAAACATGTTCAGTGTGACACTGGCTTCCAGGCCCTTCCAATAACATTCCAGTCACTCTCAATTTGCTCCCGTCGGGCACAAACCACAGGGGAGAGCTGTCCCAACAAAGAGAAGCTTTCGTGCTTTTAATGCTGCGGACACCATCAGCAAGGATCTGCATTTGAGGGTCGGGCCTAAACATCTTTTTGTCCGGGGGAGACCTGACGTGTTCTCCGCCCTGTGAATGAGATGCACATTTGAGTTTGAGCCACTCAGCGCCTGCGGCCTCCCATTGGGGGTACCTGCCTAGCCTCAGGGTTAATTAATTGAGGTTCAATGCACTGCTGGAGGAGCATTATTGCATTTGATACTCTACATCTGTGGTTTAAAACTCTTCCATTGTCCGATACACAAGGGAGGCTTTAAATGGGAAATTAGCATTCAGACGATCACGCGGGTCCCCCTCACTTCTCAAAGAGCCGCTATGCTAATGATGCTGTTGCGAGACGGGGAGACATTATACTGCTCCTTAACGTCAGCTGTGAAGGACAGTGCTGTAAGGATAAAACTACGGTAAAGCAGTATATTATTCAAGTTAATGTTTTATGCGTCATAAAAAAAAACATATGAGTAAATAAGCTGATCAATGGAATAGAACTGAATGTTCATGACGGTAGCTAGCCATTATAAAAACTACTATATTGCTACTATACTGTAAACTATATAGCGGCTGTCAAAATGCAGAATATCATTAAGTGCATCATATTTCTTAAGGATGAATATTGTTCCAATTGTGTTGTGGCATACCAAAGTTAATGAATGAGTAGGAAGAACATAATGACGTGAAAGATTGGTTAAATAGCTGCAATGTTACATGCCACCAAAACAAATGAAGGTATTAGCTGAATTGATAGCTATAATGCAGCCTTGTCACCTTCTCATAGGCTTACAGACATAGCATTTCAATCAACTAATGTCTTACAGTAACGTACATACAGATACAGCTACATTTGACCAGGGAACCTTATTTGTCCAAAATAATCTATTAATCTGACTAAAAGTACCTTTTTATGTGGTTTTTCAAAGCATATCTTCATCCGAGTGACAGACTTATTCAATGTAATTTTATTTATTTATTGTCAGTTTAAATAGCTACATGGTTTGTGATGCATGCATGGTTCTGACAGGTCTTCGTAAGTATGAAATAAGAACAAAAACTGCCATGCTGAAGGCCGCCCCCTTAGCCACTGCAAAGCTGAATGTCATTTTTAATCAATATATATGTGCAAGCCACAAGAAAGATTCATGCATAAAACACCTGTCAGTTTCCTTAATCTGAATATCCTTAAGAAAGGAAATGACTTCTGTTTTCATACAGCTTAAATACAATACAATCAGTTTTATGAGAAGAATATTAGAATGTTGCTCTGGTTTGTCGACAGGCAGTTTGAAATTTTAATGACTTAAAGGAAGAGAGCTCCGTTCTTTCTGCTATATTTGAAAAGATCCACTTGACTTTGTTGTGCATTACGTCCCAGCTCTCTAATTGCTTGTCAGTAAATCATGCATTTGAGAGCAACATAAGAAAAAAAAATAGCGAATAGACACTTTCCATCTTTATTAGCGGGTGTGCTCTGCTTTAAGAGACAAAGTGGGCAGCGCTACACTAAGATCTAATTTAGAGTGCCCTGCCATAGACGAAAACTGTGGTTTACTCTGTGCTTTTTACGTTTGTATGAGATGAAATGAGTCTTCATTAGAACCAGGGATCCTAAAACCACCTGGAAAAGCCTTGACTCAATTTACCGAGAGCCCTTTGTATAAATCACAGTAGGCTCTATATTTTACCCATAACATGTTTCTTTGTCCAACTGAGTTGTTTTCGGTACCACTTTTTGTAAAACGCAAACCTTTTTGCTGCCCCATTTGTTCTTAGTTTGTGCATTCAAGGAGGAAAAAAAATTAAATGTGTCTTTGATTTGTTTTCCTTTTCAGCTTGTGTTCGGAGTGCGTCCCTTACAAATTGACCCATAATAATGATGAGCTGCTTGCAAGACATACATGCATGAAGTGTACCTTGATAGAAGACACTTAAATAAAAAGGCAACCCCTTCAGTGGCCTATTTATGTGTGGCCATGTGCTCTCAGTGTGTAAACATCATTCACCAATAAGCAGAAGAGGCTTTTTGGCTGGTGGAGAGTCCAGCAGCCTTACAGAACTGTACAGTGAACAGTTACACTTCTGTTACCAGGCTTGTGTGCCTAAACATTCAGGAGACAATATGATGAAAAGCCCAGCCTAATTTCCTTTACAAAGAAAAAAAAATTAAGAATGAGGTTTGTCCAAAATCGGGATAACTGCATGCACAAAGAAGCAAGTCTTGTGTTGACCATGGCGAAGATGAACAACATTCTCTACATGGGGTTCAGTACATGTTGGAAATACCTCTTGACAATGTCAAGAGTGATGCATTATATTTTTCTTAAATTCCCTGTGCCGACATGCCACGTCCATAAAAACCAATACAGCAAGATTATTTAGATATATTTCCATTCAGGCCAACTGGTCTGAATAGTGAACCAAACTTTCTAATCTGGAGACACTTTGACTACGGCTCAGTCGGTATTCTACAGCGATATTTTTTTGTTTTATGAGAGATTTCAAAAATGATTCATCATTTCGCTAAAATCTGAGAATCAAAACAACATTTTACAAATGATCTGTGCAATGGTGTAGTGTCCTTGAATGTAATGATTGAGATATTGCATTATACAGTTTTTCTCCTGTGTTTTTATCCATTTTCAATACACCTCTTAGTCATTTTTAAGTTGACTCAACCCCTGGCTCTTCGCACAAAAAACACAATTTTGGAAAACAGTCGTCATTCCAAAAACAGTACATTTCAATGATCAAAATATACTTTAGTCTTTTAAAATGACAACAGAAATAATTTTATTGACATCATGATAAATTTTTTGTAATTTGGTCACAGATAAAACATTTGAAATGACAAATTGGTCATTTCAGTGGAGGAAAATGTCATAATTTATGTTTTTTATGTTGTGTTTAGCACATTTATTTGGGATGTCAGCGACATTTCACTCCCATATAATAATTTTGGCTGTACTTGCTGAAGGAGTCACACTGTGAAATGCATAGTGTTTAAAAATATAACTAAGAACTTAGATCTTACAGTGAAATACGGCCATACCTGTATCAAAATAAATGTTTTTGTTTCATGCAGCCTAGTTAATTTAATCTTTTGCTTTATTTATGAGTTTTTCCATGTACACTGCATGTATCAGCATTTACACGTCTTTTTAGGCCATCCATCGTCCGGCCGCTAAAATGGCATTCTGCAGCTTTTGGCCGATATAATGTGCCATTTGGAGAGCTTTCAATGTGCTCTTATCATTGGTCACTTTATATGTGACTCCAAACAGCAGCACGTATTTAGTGAGCTAAGCTCCACATAGAAGTACGATCATTATTAAACCTACTTAAGTTGCTAGTTGAGGAAGATCTGCCCACTCCTACACCATCTAAGGCCGGAGAGACTAAAACAAGAATCACTACCTATTTTTTTTGCATCTCTGTAAGGAGGTTGTGTTATTTTCTCCTATAATAACTCTCTCTCTCTTTTTCCCTTCCTTTCTGCACCACAGTTGTATTTGGAGGTAGGGATTAGCATTCAGGTCTAATCAGCAGCCAATCAGAGAAGCTAAATCTAGACTGATGGGTTAAGCAGCACTAAAACTCTTTGGGCTCGTGCAAAGCAAACTGAAGGGGGGCGTGATCCCAATTCAAGAAATCCTGAAGGGCGTCAATAAGGTCAAGCCTGAAGACTATTTCAATATTAGCTCTGACTCAAGGTCACAAGGATACAGGGATTTGGAATGACATTCCTAATAGGTAGCTAGCAATGATGGCTTTAACAAAACAGGGGGATGGAAACAAGCGACGAAGACAAAAACAAAAAGAAAAACAAACGGCATGAATGAATAAATAAATAAAAGGCTTGAACAAGGTGTCAGAGGGTGACTGGAGGAACTGGAAGCCGCTGGTATGTAGCTGCAGAAGCCAAGTGCATACTTGGACTCATCAGCTTACTCTGCCACAGCAAGAAACCTCCATATCCCCTCGTTTAACATTTTCCGGCAGTACGTAACAGTCATATAAGCTATAAGAAAACAACCCTTGTTGTTAAGTTCTTATGTCCTGCAGGAGGCCAGCGGCTAAGGTTGCACAGGCAGAGAAGATTCCTTACTCCTTCTCTGATCGCCGATCCCGCACTTAGGCGCACTAAAGGGGGCGTGAGTGCGTGTGGGTCATACTGACAGTGTGCGCAGGTCGGAAGCTTTTGTTCCGGAGCCTGCGTGCTCCTTGTCGCCGCTCGGGACGTAGGCGCATGCGAGTGCGTGCGCTCACCTCAATTAACGGGGCTTCCTGCTGCTGATACGGGGGGTGCTTCCGCGTGAGGGACGCGTTCCCTTCCCTTCCTCTGCGCTCACTTGCCCTTCCTCTGTGCAGCGGCCTGCCAGGCTCCATAAAATGCCCAAATTAGTGGACACGTCATGTTGCGGAGTGAGAGCAGAAAATCGAGCTGTCACAGCAGGACCCATGTAATAGAGACTCGGTTCCCTCACTTCTGGCTCATATCGCCAGTGTGAGATACACAGATGAGCCGCAGCCTGAATATAGCTTAATATACCCCCACTATTAACCCCTTTGGCACCAATTGTACATTTCTCTCCATTGTTATAGGTTGCAATTATAAAATCTTGTGCTTAACGTATATTAAGAGTATTAAGGATTCAAACGAAATGTACATTTATTTATTTATTTTTATTCATTAATAAAATGGTCATTAATTCATTAGATTTTTTCTTTAAAAAAACGTCAATCAACCGAAGTGAATAATTTTAATATTGCTGTGCTCATTTATGCAATGCATTACATGGGTGCATTGGTTAAATGATTTTGTATAAATGATAGTTTATCTTTGTAATTCGGAATGACCTGGACAGAACACCATTACATACTATGAGTTATTGGAGCATTAGCCAGTGTGAGGGCATTTACAAATTACAAAAAGATCATCTATCTATATCCATCCATCCATTCATTCAACTGTTCATTTGTCCAGTAAAGGGTCATGATATTAGCATGGATGCTATTACAAGAAGCACAGGGCACAAGGCCACATCCTCGGTTTCAAATTCAATTTTATGGCAAAATAATATGAGCAGCACAGTAGCTTTTTTTCATTTTTTCGGTAGCCTTACCCAAGGGCCAGAGGTTGGAATTCCAGCCCAGCTTTCCTCTGGGTACTCCAGTTTCCTCCAGTAGTCCAAAAGCACGTGTTCAGGTACACTGGTGTCTCTGAACTACCTGTAGCGTGTGCCTTACTGTCAGAGGCGGCCATTTCAGAATGGTTTTCCAAACCAGGATTTTGTTTCAACCTGCTAGTTGAGCATAAAGAATCCCAGTCATATAGTACTCAGCTGGTTGGTTGAAACAAAATCCCGTTCAGGATTTTTACTTTCTGGACTTGAAATGTCCACCTCTGTTTACTGTCAAGGTAGTTATAATGTCCTATGCCTCCTTAGATATTCCCAAGACTCACTTAGACCATTTATTCATTAAAAGTTTATGGTGAAACTGGATGGCTGAGAACAAACAAACTTGTGTAGAGGATACAATGTCACAGAGTCTTCTGAGAAATATCTGTAAAATGGAGGTAGCTTGGCATTTTAATTGTACTCATTAGAGCTAAAGGTGATGCTATAATCTAGTGCATCTACATACCTAGTGCTCATATTCTCTTTATTGATTACACTGTAAGTGCATATTGTTAGATCATTTCTAAGGGCATGAATGCAGCCCACTTACTCTCCTTTACGCTTATAGTCACTGGAATGTCTCTACCCTCCATTGGTGATACCTTTATGAAACAGTGCACCCATAAGGCCTCGAGCATGGAAGAGGACGCCTCACACCCTTCTCACACTCTCTGTGCCGCCCTTCCATAAGGTAGGGGGTACCAGGGCATCTAGCCAGTTCTGCCAGACTCTGTAACAGCCCCACTTGACTTGACCTGGGGGTACCAGGGCATCTAGCCAGTTCTGCCAGACTCTGTAACAGCCCCACTTGACTTGACCTGGCTTGGTTTGGCTTGATTTGACCTGAAAGCATTACATATAGTGCTCACAGAAAGTCTTGGGACTTTTGCATAATTTTGTAAAAATCTTGAAAAATTTATTGGTTTCATAACAAAAGTCTATTGACAAGAAATATTTAACATTTTTGCATATGTCTTCAGCACAGACATTTTCTTTTTATTAATGTTATATTTTTTGACTGACTCGTTCAGTTCTGTTTAAGTGCAGTCACTGTAGTCAGGCAGTGAATGGTACGTAAAGAGCTGTTTAAACTCCCACAGTAGCCCTACAGAGCATCTCTCCGCCTTCCCTTCCGCTCCTCCTATTACTGACTCAAAGTCCCATGAAGATCAAAGCCAGTGAAGGTACTGCTTCAAAATGCACCAAATTCAAATATTTCCCCCTATCTAATTTACATAGCTGGAAAAATAACTGCTTTAATTATCAGAATGGTAACATCTCAATCTATTTCAAGCATCCTACTCTAATGGCAAACTGTGAAATTATAAGTAATATAAATGACTGTTGATGGTTTGCCAAGTAAATAGACAATTTTTACAGTTAGTGAAACTTGCAACCAGACGTGACAGTCCTTCAGAGCCGACTGTGACGTAATCGCAGAAGTGGTGCCTACCTAGGCCACTTTGGTGGATGATCTGGCAGGTTTTCAGATGTACAGTAGAATGTGCTGAAAGCCAGACAGGAATGCCACTGCCAAACAGTCTGTAATCCCAGTCACTCAGTAACAGGGGTCTCATGTTTCAGAGCAGAGAGAGCAACACGTGGGCAGAGAAAGCCCCAGGGGCCTGGTCTTAGTTTTCACTTTGAGAGGTGATAATAACAACACATCTCTGAATCTTTAACGAAACGCTAAAAGAGGCCACAGCTGAGGTCTCTACTTCTTTCAACAGGAAATCGTTTCGGCAGCCAGACAAACTGCAGAACTGTGCAAAAGTCTTAGGCACTCATAGAAAACGATATATAAATGATCTGCCAAAGTGTGTTAGCATAGCTCTTTCAACACCTCTCCCAAAATCACCCTAGTATTCCCAGCAGCCATTCAATGCACACATGTATTTTTTGACTCGACCACTAGCATACCATGGTTGGCAAATTCGTACCTCATCAAGTTATTTAACTAAAGTTAATAAATTAATTGAGCAGGTGGTAAACCCAGGCAATACATGGAATTGCTGGGGTACCCCTGAGAAGAGATTTTGGAACAGAAGTGGGGTTCTTTGAGACATTCAAAAAGGTATCACTAACTTTTTGGAGAACTGGAGATTTTTTTTTTTTTAGTTTTCGGTTGCTATTAATTTATGCTGTATTTCGTAATGTTAAATATTGTTGTTTTTCAGAGCATATGTACACTTACTGTCCAGATAAATTGCTTTAAAATGCCTAAGACTATTTCACAACATTGTTTATATACACACAGGAAGAACCCCCCCAACATTCACCCTGACCACTTAATTGTCCATCCCAAGAATGACGTTTCTTAAATTATAGTTGAACCTTCTCCCAAGCAACGTCTTTCTGCGTAGCTTGAGAGGGTCAGAATGTACCAGAAGGTCACTGCCTTGTGGTGGAATGCGATGGCCAATGGGACTGCGGTCTGTAGAGCAGGGCCTTGGGGGTAGCAGCCCAGTGATGAATGGGCTGCCGGCAGCATCTTCACGGCTGACCCTCATGCGTTTGAATAAGCAGTACATTAACATGGAGATCCGTGCTGGCTTTGGATCAGAAAAGTAGTCGGGCTTGGAAGGGTCCGATGACTAGATGAGTAATGGGGAACTTTGGGGGATTATGGAAGATATGTACATTTGCAGGGGTAGTGGGGAAGGGGGGGGGGGGCACATTTTGCTCTAGATGGTATTTTAGTCTCCTGTTGGGTCTGTAGGTTTATTAAGAACTATTAAGGTTAAATCCCCTTGGCAATGTTCCTATAATTTTACAATTTCTTACTGTTTTCAATGCATATGAAAACACATCAATCAAGAAAAGAAGGTAAGCGCAACAATTCTCTGTGTTTTTACTTTGGCCAAAGCAAATCTTTTCGATGGAAAAAAACAGGTCATTGCAAAACTTTGACTGCCCCCAAGTATATATATTTCTTATATTTTATACCTTCTGCTCAGAAGTGGAGCACTTTCACCACAATCAAAAAAGTCTGGGAAGGAAGTCCTCAAACTTACTTTGAAGCTGAAGCAGCATCCTGGGGGATTAATAGGAATCAGAGAGCAATGAAAACATTTAAATACATGTAACACAGAGTATTTCAAAATATGAAAGTAATTATGTGGTGCTGATATATGATAGTAAATTACTGGTGATCCTAAAGGTGACCCTTGCTCAGGGTACCTCAGCAGTACTTTGAGGCAAGGGACTTGAACCTGAAAGCTTTACGAATATGTGGTTGTGTCCCTAACCACTACACCACCTGCCTGCATGAAACATGACGCATAAAAACCTGGCATAACGAGGCAGACAATGGAGAGACCAGCAGCATGAGAAGTGCTGAAAACGTTGCTTCGCTTGATAGTGGATATAAAAAGCTTACACAACCCCCCGTAAAATGCCAGGTTTTTGTGATGCAAAAAACTGAGACCATGATAAATCATCTCAAAAGTTTTTCCACCATTAATCTGACCTATAACCCATACAATTCAATTGAAAATAAAACAAGAAATAAACAAATAAAAACGTACAACAAGCTGGTTGCATGAGTGTGCACACCCCTAGACTAATACATTGTTGAGGCACCTTTTGATTTAATTACAGCATTCAGTCTTTTTGGGTAGGGGTCGATCAGCATGCCACATCTTGACTTGGCAATATTTACCTACTCTTCCTTGCAAAGGTGCTCCAAGTCTGTTAGATTGTGAGGGCAGTTCCCACAGTCACCCACAGATTTTCAATTGGATATAGGTCTGGGCTGTGGCTGGGCCATTCCAAGAAAGCCATTATTTTGTTTTGGGTGTATGTTTACAATCTTTGTTGCTCTGAAAGGCTAAATTCCTCATCTTCAGCTTTCCTGCAGACATCTGAAGGTCTTGCACCAAAACTGACTGGTATTTGGAACTTTTCACAATTCCTCCCACCTTGACTAAAGCCCCAGTTCCAGCTGAAGAAAAACACCCCCAAAGCATGATGCTGCCACCACCATGTGTCACCGTGGGTATGGTGTTCTTTTGGTGGTGTGCAGTGCTGTTTTGGCACTAAACATACCTTTTGGAATTGTGGCCAAAATGTTCAACCTTGGTTTCATCAGACCATAACACATTTTCCCACATACTTTTGGGAGACAAGGTATTTTCTTTGATGCATTTCTTCGTAAGAAAAGGCCTCCATTTTGCAAGCCTACCCCATAATCCAGACATGTGGAGAATAAGGTAGATTGTTGTCATTCATTTTTTCTGTTAACTTGCCATGTATTGATATACACATAAAATTCCACTGCATAACAAACCCTTAAATTAGAAGCATTATAAAGAGAGATGAATGAAGGTCTTTTGTGATGGCTGATTGCAAGCCAAATTATAGCTGGATATTCCTCTTTTTAGATGTAGGGTAGAAGTAGGAGGCTGGTTGGGGGTTATGAGTAGGGTGAACTGTGCCCCCTCCCCTAACCTGCACCAGCAGAACCTCCCACAGAGTTTTAATGCATCCCGTTACTTGGCAACAGCGCAGCCGCATGGTCCCATTGAGGATGCTAACCAGCGCTGAGCAGGTCCCTGACCTGGGGCGGCACCCCGGCAAGCTGGCCCCTCCCTCTGACCTGGGGCGGCACCCTGGAAAGCTGGCCCCTCCCCCTGGCCACTCTACATGCCACATGTTTGAATTGGAGCCATCTGCCTTGATAGTCACTACATCTTCAGGCACAGTGGGGGCCGGTTTTGCCCATGACTAAAGTCCACAATGAGCAATCTTCAGACCAGCAGTGGGGCTTGTCCACAGATGGGGGGGAGATTCTTGACAACATCTCAAGTTGAATAATTAGCACTTACCTTATCTGGGGTGCCCCTCCAAACCCCAGTGGGAGATCTGCAATTACCAACAACAAAAATTTAGGATTATAAAACTACTAGATACTATTTTAGGATGCAAAAAAAATCCAATTGGAGAAGATGCTGAATCTTGCAATTTTTCTTTATAAAATGTGGTTTGTGGTATGTGGTTAATGTCATAGTTTGATAAACGCGGTATCAATAACCTGGGAATGTAGATTACTATGTGTGTTAATCAGTAACAAGCACACAAAACATTTTGAAGCTATTGCAAATGTCACAATCATAATGAAGAGTTTTGCCAGCCCAGGGGTTCTGTATTGCTCATTCTTAGAAAGACTTCATCAGTTAGTGTGGAAATATCTGAGAAAATACTCATCTCTCACCGAATACCAACAGTAATAAGGTATTTGAGTCAATAGCTGCACAAAGCTTTCTTTACCACTTTTACATTTAGAATATTTCGTGTCTGAAGGTTAGCTAAGACCCTGTCTTACATAGTTACAGCATAAAGCCAAAGATTTTGCACTAAACAGGTTGGGAAGTGTCATAGCCAGAACCTGAAAATATCTCTTTGGAGATTCCAGCTTATCCCAGGTCTCCACTGAAGTGAGAATGGCTGGTCTCTTGCTTGTCAATCTGCATGTTTTCCGTACAGCAAGTTCCCAAACCTTTTTTTATGTAGTGGAAGTTCATATCTATAGTCATCAGAATACAAGTTAGTACAGGAGCTGATAGATTTCCAAATGAGATGCATTCTGTTTCACTGTACTGTACGAGTAGCTCTTTTGCTTTTATCTGTGGCTATTCTGTTTTCAGACATGTTTTGTTGATCATTATTGCAATACTAAAGGTGACTTTTTGAATCTTCCTGGGTGACGAATCTGCTGTGACAGTGACATGTTCTCACCATAAATCGAGAAGAGCTCCTGAAACAGAAACATTCTATTTAGATTCACTGAAGGAGTACAGAGTTGGAGAAGCCCCCCATTTGGACTAAACTACTCCAGTCCACTACGTTTTGAGCTGTACAAACCAATAATAGAGGAAAACTTTGAAAGCACTGCAAAGGAAGTGCTTCTTCCTCCGGTGCATGCGTTCCTTTCACTCTAGCATGAACAGGTGCTACAGTATCTAACTATGCATTTAATTGCTGTTTTGCAGTTGCTTTCACAATCTGCTCAATAATCCACAACACCTATTATTAGATGTCTTTGCTTCTCAGATCTGCAGTGCTTTGAAAAAAGAAAAAAACACACACACACATTAATAGTTTATTACAGGTCTAAATTATTTTCCTGCTTAAGACGACAAAACTTGTGTACGTTTACAATATTTCCCCACTCCAGAAGCCAAAAATACATTTGTCCCTTTTGGGAACATATGAAACAAAATACAAGCAGCAAGGACACATACAAATCTACTATACGTTTCTTGTGTCGACTGATATATTAAACATTTTAATCACTGGTAGAAAGCATATTAGGGGCATTTATTTAACATCAGGCAGGTCATTGACATGACCTCACCACTTCTAACTGTTGGCTTGTCAGCTGGATGAACACACAGCTATTAATCAGTCACCTCTCAGATCTATACCCTTTATTATACTCTCTCTTTGCATGCAGAGTCTGAAATATTAAATAAAATGTCTGTGTTTATCAGGATTATGAGAAATAAACTTTTAGAGAATTGTAAATAAAAAATATTCAATTTCAAACCCCATTTGAGAAACTACTGTAATATTCTATATGGTTTGATCACTTACACCTAAATGTATTTAAGCTAATCTGGTCTCGTCTCCTTACTCGCTCTTGGTGGGCTTTTCTAGAATGCTGGATTTGGATTTTCTTTTTTCTTTTTTGTTCATCCATCCATCCATCCATTTTCTGCTGCAGGTCACAGCACGACGATGCCAACAAGACCACCATCATCCACAAAAAGCAAAGACAAGATCCTGAAGTCCCCGAACTGGACCCTCTCTGCCCCTTGGCTGTGCCTAGAAATTCTGTCCATAAAAGTGATCACAATCAGTGACAAAGGGCAGCCCTGGTGGAGTCCAACACTCACTGAGCACAAGTCTGACTTACTTACTGCTGGCAATGCAAACCAAACTCTCATTCTTTTTATACAGGGATCTGATGGCCCGCAAAAATGGACCCCATACCCCATTCTCCTGGAACACCCCCCACAGGACCCCTAAGGGAAATGGTCGTATGCCTTTTCCAAGTCCACAAAGTACATGTAGACTAGTTGGGCAAACTCCCACGAACCCTCCAGTATCCTTGTGAGGGTGTAGAGATGGTCCCATTTAGCAACCAGGGCGGAATTCGCTTTGTTCCCCCTGTTTCTCATGTTATCCCACCCGGATTGGGAAGATCAGGGCCTCACCCTGGAGCGGGAACTCGAGGGCGAGCGCATAGCCGAAATAATCAACATGAGTCCGCCCTCCTGTGGGCCCCCTACCTGCAGGGGGATGCGTAGGGATCGGGTGGCAGTCAACGGCCGGGCCCCGAAGGCCCAACTGCCGGTAACCAAAATTGACTCTAGGCACCTTTACCCTTGAGTCACAAAGCACCACTCCTCTACCTCTGCGCAATGAATCTTGGGATATAGTGGGCTGCAAAAGATCCTTCGGGTGCCTCCTTCACAACTTGGCAAATGAAGGATGCATTTCTACACTGCATCAGAAGGAGCTAATGCTGTAATGCATTCGGTCTTGGGATGCAGCCACTGAATTTGGACATCAGCCAGGGAGTGTCTTCATCACAGAGCAGAGCCTACCATCAGCTGATCAAAGACTATTGCGGTCCACAAGCTATGGATGCACCAATTTGACTTTTTCCATCCCGATACCGATACATGGGCGTTAAGTATTGGTCGATACCAAGTACCAATCCAATACCAGTGTTTGATTAATACACTGGAGGTTTTGCCTCACTGTGTGGAAGGGGCTGTGGTCATTCTTTTATGTACAGTGGTCCCTCGCTATAACGCGGTTCACCTTTCGCGGCCTCGCAGTTTTGCATGCTTTTTTTTTTCCATTGTGTTCTGGGTCCTGATTGGCTGTAGACCATTGCCAATCAATCTTCTCCGTGCCGTGTCTCCCGTACAGTACAGAATGCGATCAGCTTGTCAAATCTACACAAATCTTCGATCGCTAGCAGTGTGACTCTGATGTGCTGTACTGTATGTTTGTAAGTTTTCTCCCACAGCAAACCCAATAATGTCGACGAAACGTTTTGCACCGTCAAAG
>JAODKM010000039.1:25193089-25204442 GCA_026780845.1 Petrocephalus sullivani
CCAGCCTTGTGCCCTGTGATGCACTGGCATCCTGTCCAGGATTTACACCAGCCTTGTGCCCTGTGATGCACTGGCATCCAGTCCAGGATTTACACCAGCCTTGTGCCCTGTGATGCACTGGCATCCTGTCCAGGATTTACACCAGCCTTGTGCCCTGTGATGGACTGGCATCCTGTCCAGGACTTACACCAGCCTTGTGCCCTGTGATGCACTGGCATCCTGTCCAGGATTTACACCAGCCTTGTGCCCTGTGATGCACTGGCATCCAGTCCAGGATTTACACCAGCCTTGTGCCTTGTGATGCACTGGCATCCTGTCCAGGATTTACACCAGCCTTGTGCCCTGTAGTGGACTGGCATCCCAGTCGTGTGCCCATATTCAAATATGTTCATGCTCTGCAAATAAATGTTATTTGTCTTGCGGCATTATGGAACAGTAAAAAGCACAATGAGATTAAATTATGGTAAATTTCTTAAATCAAAGTAAAAAATGTTGTATTAAAATGATTGTGATGCTCTTTAAGTGGCTCAAAGCTGTCAAGAAAAACTGATGCAGAGAGTAAAAATCCAGACCAAGATTTTGTTTCAACCAGCCAGTTGAGTATAGCGAGTAACAGTCACAGATACTCAGCTGGTTGGTTGAAACAAAATTTTAGTCTGGATTTTTACTCTCTGGACCTGAATTGTTCACCTCTGCATGGAAAAGACAGACAAAAGTAACAGCTGATACACTTGGAAATATATTAAATGGTTTTAAAATCGGCAGCCCCATACTGATTCTGCTCTTTCTTGAGTGTTTTTTCTAACAAATAAAGCCTATCACAAGAAGCATACACAAAACAGGGGAGACCAGGGTCAGTGGATGAAACCCAGACCAACACAGGGAAAAATCACACACAGACAGCTAGGAATCAGAGCGGGAGCCCAGGAGGTACGTGACTACAGGGCTACAGATGGGGCGATCTCACGGCTCCCTGACTCAGAACATTGTAGCCACAAACTAATCTCTTAACCACAATGAAACCTGCTTCCCTGCTGGGGTCAATAAGGATGGAAAAAGTTTATGTGAAGATGGTGGGGGTCTGCAGAAGTGGAAGGATTGTGCTAACGTTCTCCTGTTCTACTGCTACACATGTAGGTGTGTGGCGAGCTTTGCTTTCATAAACATAGGTGTTGACAAAGCTGAACAGACTTTATCAAACAGCCTTGTTGTTACGGCACCCCAAAAATTCTGACAGCAAGGACTACTATTTAAATTATTCACTGCAAATTTATTTCTCCACTATTCTTGCTTATAGTTTTAAGTGGCTAAATTTCTGAAAGATATTGTTGAAGTTTTCTCTAAATGAGAAAAAACAATACTGGTTTGAAAATTATTGGAACCAATTTTAATATAATTTAATGCCTTAATTTCCCCCAGCAGTAGGTAACCAGAGATGTGTTTTTGTCTTTTTTAGTCATTATGTTAAGATAATTAATAGCAACTGTAGTATTTCTGTATTAAAAGAGAAAGCATAAATCTCCAGGAAGACCTTGTCCATGTACTTCATGAATCTTTAGTGGGGGAAAGTCGGCCCCCCGCTGCATCCTGCCTAGTCCCCAATGTCATTCCTTTGGCTGCACTAACCCAGATTTACAATGAACTGTGTCAGCATCTGTGTCTGAGAAGACGCTTTCACATAGGGTGTGATTTATGATTATTGATAACTCTGAATAAACATATTTAAAGCAGTAATAAAAACAAATGGTCAAGGGCCATCGCCCTGTGGAGAATTTTATATCAAAAGAGACTCTCAGATTGGAAGAGCGGGCCTGGAGACACGTCGATGGCGGGTAGCTGCGCGGAGGAGTGTCGCCCAGCTCTTCAGCCGGGGCCACGGAGCCATAATTAAACCGCTGGAGTGGAAAGGAAGGCATCATTAAAAAACAATCACACGTGGAGAAGACGCTGAAAGCTCAGCATGCGTTAATGAGCGCTGGCATCAGGCTAAACACAGCACCCTCCCAACTTAATCAGAAAAATATGTGGGGCATCAACACTTCGGTGGCCATCGTGTCAGTGAGGGGGTGGGATACTGAAATGGTGCTAGCTGCAAAGGTATGGTTTTATGAAGAGATAGAGCCTAAGTCTACCACAAGGACCCATTTGGCCTGGCCTATGAATCACTGAACTGTATTATTGCACATTATCTTCAGGGCTTCTACAGGCAATGCTTTCTTCCTCTGCTCCTCATCCCCCCGTGTTCACAGCAGGATTGTAGGTGTCGTTTGCCACAAGAGAGAGCTCACCCCCATCTTTCCCTCCATTTCTACAGACTAACATTTTTTTCTGGACGAAAGGTCGAGACTTATGACTCAAAAACCTTACTCCTTTTCCAGACGACTGACACAACAATTTTCCCAGACTTGCCTAGCATGGTATTTATTCAAATGACCTCACTAAACAGCCAATGATACGCAGCATATTACGATCTTGCTTGGGAGGTTTGTCCATTAAGCATAGTATTGCTCTTTAAATTTTGAAAGAGTGTATCCATTAACCTACCAGGAATAAATGATGTTGGCTCACCTTAGATTGAGCAATAAGCATTGTGGTGTATTTTTGACAATATCTTGAGCTTTAAATCTGTGAAAAAGTAGAAGTGTACCTGCCATTTTTAATCCCTTTGGGAAAACATTCATTTGTAGGCAAAGGCAATAGGGTTTATTAAATATTGCTGCTATGTCAAAGACTATCCCTAACAGCCTGAAACGTGTTTTTTTTATGCCCAGTGGGTAAGTACAAAGTCAGGTAACATATACATCTCTATTTATTTTTACATCCATCTTCATTTTATCATGTTCAATCTTGTTCAATCTTACATATATATGTATATACACACACACACACACACACACACACACACACACACATATGACTGCTACTCATTTTCATGTATTCATGTGTTTACAGCTCATGTGCAAATGTAATGTTGTGAGCTAAACTAATTGGTGGTTACACCAGTTGCCTACCCATGTAAGCCTGGTTCACTTACTACTCAGTGCAAAGTAATAGTTTGCAGGCTCTGTACTGAGTGTTCTCTCTGTGTCTATTCTGCCCTGATCTTCTGTCCCTCTCCAGTTCTCCCTAACCCAGCTGCCCTTCAGACCTTCCCAGTGCACTTGACTGACTTCTCAGGCTCCCAGCCTCCCTGCTTCTCTGCCTCTCACCCTCCCTGTCAACTTCATTATCTGTCTGCCCGATCTCTTAATAAATGCTCAACAAGCCATACATGGCTCCCCAATTTTCTGTTATGACATATATAATAAGCATTGGTTTCATCAGTAAAATATAAAAGTGTTAACAATATGTGAATATACTTCTTTGCAACTAAATGCAACTTTCTGTAGTATCGAAAGCTTCTGACAGTTCCTCTTCCCCTGTCACATTTCTTGAGTTTATTTCATATTTATCTACTACTGCTTCTTTGGCTTGATCACAAAGAAAGGTGTCGATGTTTATGGTCCCTACTGACACAACGCTGCCATCCTTTCAAAGATAGTTGAGTTATCTTTGTCATTACTCTTAGCATCGTTATGAAGAAGTGCAGTTTTGCGCATTACCACTTTATTAAAGACTATTGCCTGCAATTAACAGAATTCTGGTTAGTTAATAGTTGCAAATTGTGATGCTACAGCTTTTGGTGACAGTGCATTACAGTACTGTCTTAGGCTGTCATAGAAAATGACATGTAAATGAGCTTCACGTTGGTGCAAGACTATGGGGTTACGTCTGGGAAATTGCATCTGCTTAGCCATTTCAGAACCTCTCCTAAAATCGCCCCAGTATTTTCAGGGACCGTTTCATACACGTATCTGTTTTTTGACTCGACCACTAGCACACCCTGTTTGGCCAATCAAAGCTGGTGGAGAAAAGGTGAAGAAATACAAGGAATGGCTTAGATGCCCCTAAGAAGAGGTTTGGGAACCAAAGCAATGTTCATCTACCTATCCAACAAGATATCAGTAACTTTTTGGGGAACAGAAAAAAAATCTTGTTTATTTTTTATTTGCTAATGATTTTTTTTTTCTGAGCAAATCTACACTTACTACGCAGATAAACAGCCTTACACATTTTCTTTTGCATCGTACTGTAACTACCGCACACATGCTCCAAGCGTGGGTCAGATGGTGTCCATGGGTCAGATGGTGTCTATGGGGAAGGAGTCCATTCAAACTAATACTCATAGCTCTTCCTTTCCAGATCCACAGACACGGAACCCAGAAGAACCCTCAGCTCCTTATAAATGAATCTCCTGTTCCCCATGAAGATTTCTAATCAAAAATATTGACACCCTTTCTTTATGGAATATAATAAAAAAATGGGTAGCGAAACAGCTTCGGTCTATATAAACTCATTTGTTTGATACACAATAGCATAAGATAAAATAATAATAAAAATGAAACATGCAAAAACAGTATAAAATCTATAAATTATTATGAAAACTAAATTAAATTATTGGCACCCTTTAGAACAAATCAAATAAGTGTCATTAAAAGAACTAGATTGTCTTTTACAGTGCAATTAGATTCACCTGTGATTGATTGCTGGTACTTCCAAGACATTAAATAACCTGTGATAGGTTTTAATGTTGATAAACAGTTCATTCTGTTCCTTTACATCCAATATCCACTCCCTGGACAGGTCCCCGATGGGTGACGGTCTTATCACTCTCCATACCTATCCGGTCCTTCTACAAATGGGTTTATTTCATCAAGAACACATACAGCTGTTCATCACGCAATCTCTTGGTGCACAGGGGATATGACCTTGTGGAAATCCTCCGGCTTCACTAAATGCTTGCAGGTGCCTGTACTCTCCACCTTGGTAGAAAGCCCCGAAATTGACTTCAAGGTCTGTATTGCCCTGGAGGATACCAATTACTAGTATGTGTTCAGTAAACCCAATGCCACCAAACCACCATCTGACCGTCCCTAGGATTGTGCCACAGACTTGCTTCCCGTTTTGCCCCCATCCAAAAGCCAGGTAGACCCACTTACCCTGCCAGAATCCGGAGTCATGGAGCAGTACAGGAAGGAGGCCTTACAGTTTCCAGTTATTCGATCCTCCACTTCTCCTGTTGCGTCGGGATGGAGGGCTGCGCCCATGCACGGATTACTGCACCGTTATTGAGGCACTTTCCCTCTTCCCCAGATCACTGCCACTTCGGAACAAATTTGTTCCGCACACTTTTTTACTAAATTAGATTTACAAAGAACATACAACCTGATTTGTATCTGGGAAGAGGACAAGTGGAAGATTGCATTCATTACCACCCATGGCCACTTCAAATATTTAGTGATGCTTTTTGGGCTCCTCAACACCCCCTCTGTATTTCAATCCTTCATGAACACAATCTTTCAAGACCTCATTGACTGGTGCCTCATTGTTTACAATGATAATTTAATAATAATAATATTAATAAACCATGAATGCCAGGTGCAGCAACGTCTCCATGAGCACTCGTTATTTGTTATAGCAGGAAAGAATGAGATCCACACTCAATCCGAACGTTTTTGGGATACATCATCTCACCATGGACTGTATATAGGGACAGTTTCCAACTGCGCAGAACCAGAGATGGGCAGTATTTCAATTAAATATATTTGAAATACGTATTTAATTACTTAAGTATTTTTTTTATTGTACTACCAGCACCCATGGCAGCCACCACCACTAATTCTGTGGGAAACACTGGGTATAAATTAAGGGCGTATCAGGTATGAAACTTATCATGAAAATTTGTATCGCGACCCCAACTCAAACCTGCTGCTGCACATGCAAACTGTTGAGCTCACATTACAATACTAATGTTACAAAAGTCATTGTTCATTTCACAATTAATGCTATAACACATGTACATCACAAAATTAGTCTGTTTAAAGCTGTACATTTAATCTTTTTGTGATTGGAATGTTGCTGGTTTGAATCCCTAGGTTTTCTAGCACTAGTATTTTGTATATTATTTTGTTACATTTGATGGGCAAGTGTTTGCAATTTGTAACAAAATACTTTTTGATGTATTTGTGCCCATCGCATTTTTGGGGGTGGAGCAAGAACAACATCCAAGGATTTTAACCATCCTCTGTATTTGTGAGCTGAGTACTGGAAGTGGGCTTTGGCAATGGAAGATGACGTAAAACGGGCACGAGAACACGAGTGTGGGGGTGGGACCACAGGGTAGCACTTTCTGATTTGCTGAGTGAGTATCTTGTTGGCATCAGCTGGAAGGTAGCTGGAAGGAATGACGGGCTGCAGCACATGAAAAAATAGCCTCGCTTGACATTATCTACGAAACAGCCGATCAGATTAATTTATTTACTAAACTAAGATTCCACCTGTTATGTACTGTTACATTCTTGGCCACTTTAGTCACTGACTTTAATACACTAGAGATCCTATTAGAAAAAAAACATACTTAGAAAATCTCCTTGAAAAAAGGAGAAAGGAAAAAGTTTTTATCTTAAGTGGGGACCCAATCTATCATTCAGCCCGTATGGAAGCCAGTGTTCAGTTCCTAAATCCACTTACAGAATGTTCCCTTGCTTTTCTGTGCTGGTTGGTCCAATCCATTTGATATCCTGAGATATTGCAATCCATCTTCCATGTGATCAAGTGAGTATGTAATAAAGGTGTTATTTAATTCTTCTGTCCAGTTTTTGTTGTGTTTCCACAGTGTATAATTGATTACAATGTATAGAAGTGATAACACAGACAGGATTACTTATTTGCAGGGACATCCTCTGGCAGGTGGGATCATTCTTACCTGCACTGCAGAGCAGTCTGAGCTGGCACAAATGCCTGATCCAAGGAGGAGGAGCTGCAGGAGAATCTGAGGAGAATGTTGATCTAACTAAAATGTCATGCAAGTCTTTGTTTTTTCTAAATGCCAAAATTACCCAATAATTCTGGAGTTGAGGCTGGTTACATTCTGCCCGTGTGAAATGCCTTTTAATTGTGTTTTTTAGTGATACAGGTGATTAGGAGAAGGTGGTGATGAGTGGTAGGACCTGGCCAGGGTCTGGCCTTGCTGGTTTGTCCCCATTCGTAAGACTGAGAAGTGTGGGTGACTTAATGGAATGTAGAAACCGTTGGCAGTTTCCCTGAGTATCATTGCTTTGAACAACGTTTTGGCAGCATCATGGAAGTAATGTTCCTCAGAGCAAATGCAAATTTTATGAGACCCGTAAAAGTGTGTTTTGGATGAAAGCTGGACTTATGTAATTGTGTGTGTGTTGCTGTGGGCTTTAAATAGACTTTAGTTTTAAGTAGCTTATATCCTGTTTGAGAATGGGTAAAATAATCTGCTGTGTCCAGAAAGCAAGGGAACACAGTAGGGAACAAAACAACACCAACCTAGAGGAAACTGGGAGCTACAGGATGGCCAGCGACCAAACAGGAAGAAGACGGATTGAACAGGGCAAGACAGGGACCAATCCAGAAAATGGTCGGGATTATTGCCTTAAAAGGCTTTCACTTTCTGAATGAAATGGCCTTGATGTGATAATGTGGTGATGCAGTAATTCCAGAAAATGTCTTTTTCTGCGTTTTTGCTTTTAAATGTATTCAAAGTTCATATTTTTGATCAGCATAACAAGACATGTTTTAAGAACATCCTGACTTACATTCTAATAAATATTTCTTTCCAACCATGTAGCTCAGAAAAGGGGCTTTGGCATTATTGGTATATTGAAAGAAACTTTTACATTTCACATGTTCAAAACAAACGCGTTATTGGGGGAAGTCACGGAAAATTATATTTACTAGACCAAAGACTAGTTACTAGACCAACGTCTTACCCTGTCATTCAATTCAGCAATAATGTAGAAATTCAAATTTGAAGAGTGGCAAGATAAAATAATGGCTTGTAGTACTCCTGATCATTCCATAACGGTCTACTTTGATGCTGGCACTGGAAGAACCTGTTTTTGTTTTAACTACCAGCAACAGTTTTTTTTTCTGATTGGCTAATTACATGATGCTCAAACTATCATCCATCCATCAGAATATTAAAGTTAAGGTGGCACACATTATAAACACAATCTCTTTTTCCCAGGCCATTTGTTCCCAAAAATACATTGCAAAGACAAAACATATCATTTACTTTTAACAGTTTCTTCCTTGATACAGTGAGATCCCTGTATCTGGTTTCAGTCATCTGTGGTCCAAAAACAAACAAAAAAACTGCAATATTCCAGAAAGAAACAGGTTGTAAACCAGTAAGTGGCTAAGATTATTTTTTTATTATTTATAAAAATATTATTTTTTTAATAAAATTTGCATAACATGTTATGTACAGGTACATGATACAATATTTTTCATCGTAAAATGTGTAATAGCAGGGCATGGCGAAGACAGCCTAGAGGAAGGACAGGTGAGAACCATAACCAATTAGCCAATCACTAAGGACTCAGGGTAACAAGGAACATATTGGGTACATTTACAATTAACAGGTACTAGAGACCTGGAAACAGTACTGAGGGTTTCCCACACTAGGAGAGAGGTTTGGAACACAAGTAAAAGTAATATAACTGAACAATACATGGCCAGGGTGAACCATTAGCAAGGACACAAAAGCAAAGACCTATGTCTCTTGAGAATTAGGCTAAAACATTACAATCCCTTCCATTTCTCAAATTGCCCCTCAGGGACAAATAAAGTTTTTTGATTTGATGATTTGATTTGAAAGAGTACAGTACTGTACAATACACAACAACTTACTCTACTTATATTACTGTTATATTATATTACTGTTTTTAATATTGGTAATGTCTTACTGTGCACAATTTATCAATTAAACTTTACTATATGTATGTAAATGAAAATGACATTATATATGGGGTCCGCTGATGGTTTGCTATTATCTTCGGCTATCCAAAACAGTGTCACAGTTTGAGATAAAATGGTATGATAATACATGATTAAAAAATGCTTGATTTAAAATAAAGGTTTTATTTCTTATTCTTGTGCATTTGAGGGGTTATGGAGTAATGTAAATGTTTCATTTACATTTACATTAGGCGCCAGTTTAATTAGTGTTTTAATTAAGGGGTGAATGAAGAAGTTCATTAGACATGTAGGCAGACATAAAAGTAAAAACTCGATAAACCAACCAGAGTAGTATTAATTTATTCCACAAATTCCTCACTTATATTGTGGCAAAATGCAGGGAAGTAATTATTTCCTCTTTTTATAGAATGAGCTCCTCCTGTTACCCTTAATTGTCAGTGAAAAGACGGATAGCTAACAGCTAAGGAGTGAAAACAAAAACATCAATTCAAAGAAAATGTAGCAAAAGGGAAGACATGAGTAAAACATTCATTTCCATCCATCTATCCATCCACCCATCTATGCTCCAATGACTTATGTTGAGAAGGGCTTTGGAGGGATCAGGAACCTATTCCAGATAGCACAGGGCATAAGGCTGGGGTACACCCTGGAACATGTTTGTATTTTTACAGTAAGTAAACTTTTCCAGAAAAGCTAGAAATGAAGTCAAGGTTTCCTGACTTACGATAAAATTTCTGGTCATCCAGTTTCTGAAACCTTTTTGCTGATGTTGCCTGACCAGGAGCTAAATCTCCCCCCCATACCACTTGCACACTTAATTAAGCTACATAATCCAGCAAATGACCTAAGACCAAAAATAAAAAAAATATTTCCTGGACTGGTTTTCAAAGGGTAGTATTATCAATGTACTTCTTCCCAATCTATACCAGTTTGTGCTGTTTGGGGGTGTGGAAGAAGAACTTGTTGTGAATGTTTTTATATTGTAACAGAAACTACAGCCAGTATTGAACGGAATAAGGGTAATGAGGATTTAAGACTAAAGTAGGGCCTCGCACTTTCAGACTCTCACGTTGATGTACATTATTCCATAATAACGGTTTGTAAACCCTACTGACATTTTACAAGGTAATAAAACTGCTACATATGTTGCATGTACATGCGTGTGCAGACTTGTCTTAAATTGAAAATCTCACTCCAGCCAGCTGACCAAAGTTGTCAACCCTGAAAAAGTTTGTAGAATCAGCAAAGCTATAATGTCCACTACTACATAAAAGAAAACAAAATATATTCTCATGAGAAGAAAAACGATGTAGTGTAACTGTTAGCGCCGCTGCCTCCCAAACTTCTCTGGGAAAATGGATTTTGCTCAAGATTAACAGGAAGTTAATTGACTGCTTGTCTGCATCTTGGGGAGAGGATACTGGTCTACAGCACGGTGTGAATGTGCACACACACACACACACACACACACACACACAAACACACATCTTTTCTGAGTATTGATTGAATACCACTTATCAAAAAAATATCAATAAACTACCTCTCAAGGGAAACCAGATACTGTGCTTAACGGGCCACTGTCAGATTCATTTTAATTTTTCGTTTACAGTATATCTATTGTCTAGACTAAATCTCAGAACAAGTGGTCATACTATTTGCTATTTGAATGATTCTCACATGCTAATTTGCTGGTGTGAAAACAGTCTTATTGTATTTTTGAAATTGATTCATTAAGCTGTTTTTAATATTCAAATAACAAAAACTGTATTTCTGAGCTATAATAAATGTTATTAAGAGTCCAGCTCTGACAAATTCAACCAATCACAACTCATAAGGATCATATATGCTATATGCGTCTGAATGGATTTTTAAAATTAATTATAAACATGACTGTGATGCATCTTATTCAAGTTGTAATTGAGGATTTATGGAATCTGTTTTTCTAAATAATGGAAATTTCAGTAGGACAGTGCTGCGTGGATTTTAGTCGGACAATGCTGATCTGCTAGGCAAATAAGCGGCATGAGAGAAAAATTAAGTGATAAGAAATGTTTGGTTAGACATCCCCCATGTGGTCATCTCTGGGTACTACAGTTTATGACTTAAAAGTGTAATGTACTGTATAGTGTATTCCAATAACAGACTCTTCTGCCTTACTTATTTAACGTTATATATTACTCTTTATTACATATGAGTTGGACTCAGTAATAGCTTTCCAATGATAAAGCAGACCGCTCCAAAAAAAAAACAGAAAAAAATTCAGTTAAAAATTTTAACCACATTTTCATGACGGTGGAACAACATTGCCTTGAGAATACCACATTTTGCAGAGTAAATTACATAATATGTTTATGTCGTATTATTGTATGTCTGTATGTAAATCCTGTAAAATAATATAGTGCTCTGCATGCTTGTACATCAGCTACTTTATGTTGAATTTATGGAATGCCCCTCTATGATCAGTAATTACTCCTCGGTGTCATGCCCTGCCCGTCGAATCCTCTTGTATGCCACGCCCCCTCGT
>JAODKM010000039.1:25217958-25231592 GCA_026780845.1 Petrocephalus sullivani
TTTGCATTTTTTCTTTGTGCACTTTTTTGCGTCGTTAATTTAGATCGTGCTTTATTTCTGAATAAAAGGGTGGAAATCAATTTTTTAATCCGATTCATCGATGAATCGAAAAAATAATCGGCAGATTAATCGATTAGCAAAATAATCGTTAGTTGCAGCCCTAGCTGTAGCCCTACGAGTAACATCCTGATACAATATTACCAGAATATCTAGGTGCCGATTCCATGTCTATTGCGATTCTATTGCAATTTGATTTCCGCCCCCCCACCTTTTATTTTATTTTATTTTAAAATCTTGAACCATGTTTAAAAAAAAAAAGAAAATAATTTGTCATACCGCTAAAGCTTTATTCAAAAGCTGCACAGTTGAATTGAACGTGATTAAACGTAGCTTCTTTTAAACATGCTGTTTTAATGATGTTGAGGACTGACAGTGGTGGTGTTGGCTGGCCTATCAGACGGCTGGAGCAGTCTGTGAACAGGTGATTGCTCCTGCGCTGGCTAATTGGAACAGAAATGTGGTTCTGAAAGGAAGGCAGAATGTTTGGTCTGAGCCTGATCGTGTGCACATTTCACTGGACGCGCGAACTGGTCATCTGTAGAGTCCAGACCACTTTTACCATTGGCTGTCACACCCGAATCAGCAAGCCTTACTGGCGCTGTTCATTCTCAGGCTCCGCCAAGCACAGCCCCGCGAGTGCCACCGACTGCGAGTACACAGCCTGCCATCATGAAGCCGACGGAGGAGCCGCCGGCCTACTCTCAGCAGCAGCAGCAGCAGCAGTCACAGGTACTTCTATCCCTGCCCCCCTCAAGCAGATCGCCACCTCTACGGCACTCCTTCTCCTTTCTCTGGCCCTTCCATCCTCCCTTCCTCTATGGTTATGCCATTTTTCCAGCCCTTTGTCTGCCTTATTCCTCCAGAAGCTGTCCTGTTTAACTCAGTCTCACCAGTTGCACAGAGGCTTCACTTCCATGTTTAATCAGACTTCATAAAGTAGACCACTGAAAGCTTTTAAAGTTGCCGTCTTTGTAATCAATAATGTCTGCAGGCAAGCAGCGAATGGCAGAATAATATCATCATTTTGAATTTGGTTAGGGATGCAACCGTGTAGTCGAAAGATTGCCGGTTCGAGTCCCCGACCCACAAGTACCACTGGGGGTTCCCTGAGCAAGGTGCCGCCCCCAAGCACTGCTCCCTGGATGCTCATGTAGCTGCCCCCTGCTATGGCATGATGTCACATGGGTTACTGTAAATGCAGAGGACACATTTCGTTGTTGCGTGCTGTGGTGCGTCAACAATGACGATTAATCACCTTCACAATTATAACTCTTTACATAATTATACATAATTATGGAGTGGAATTTGTGCCACCTTGAAATGCGAACACAATTTCGGCAACGGAATGGTGGTTTTGCTTCTCATTATGTCGCATTCTTTTCCTAACACTCACTGAAAAGCAATGGCTGTTATACACTGCATTTCCACATGGCACAGTTTCTGCGTGCTGTGCACTGTAACACAATACGTCACATCGATTGTTTTTCCGTGCATACCGAAGTCGTGTTTGCATTTCAAGGTGGCACGAATTCTGCTCCACACATAATGAGAATGTCATGAAATAATTCTTATGGTCTGGTGTGAATTGCACTGGTTAAATTAAATCAGCCCCTTAAATATCTTTTCAAACTCAATTTTGTATCTCGCTGATCTCGGGTGTAGAGAGATGAAAAAACAGATGGACTCGAATTCCATTAGACTGTGCTGAAGGCTTGGTGACTGTCAGTCTGCTTGCTTTCTCCCCATTGGAAGTGGAAGATGGGGATGAACTGCAGAGCTACAGTCACATTAATAATGAATGGGTATCTGGCCCGTACCTGGTTCAGGAATTCCATCTTTACCCCCCCCTGCAGGATCAGGCCCGCGCTCAGGCGGAGCTGCTGCGGCGGCAGGAGGAGCTGGAGAAGAAGGCGGCCGAGCTGGACCGGCGGGAGAGGGAGATGCAGTCCCTCAGCGCGTCAGGAGGTGAGGGGCCGCACCCGGAAACGCTCGCCTTTGCTGCATACATTAGAATGAAACAATGGCGACGCGGAAGAAAGGCCATCCTTACCAGGTGTTAAAACAATGTCTTTGCACTTCAGAATAGAGGAAGATGATTCCTACAAAAACAAGACATGGAAGAACAAAGGAAATATGTGGCTTTCTTTCTTATAGGAAGGAAAAACAACTGGCCTCCTCTTCCTGAGAACTTTCCTGTTGGCCCCTGTTTTTACCACGATATTGCCGTAGACATACCCGTAGAGTTTCAAAAGACCGTCAAGATAATGTACTACCTATGGATGTGTGAGTACTTTTCTAATGGCATTACCTCATTACAGCACGAATGGAGGTTACCAGTGATGAGGTGCTTTCAGCAAATATCAGTGTTAAATCAAACTGAGCTGTTACCTGAAAAGCTTTATAAAAGATGACTGCCAAAGGTTGAAGGTTCTCCAATGTTCTCCCACAATTCTGCCATCAGTCCACACGGCGACGCTGTTCGTGAACATCTTTGGCTGCCTGGCCTGGTTCTGCGTAGACACCACACGGGGCGTGGACTTTGGCCTTTCAATGCTCTGGTTCATGCTCTTCACGCCCTGCTCCTTCGTCTGCTGGTACAGGCCGCTGTACGGAGCCTTCAGGTGACGGCAATAGCCCTGTTCCCACTGAAATGAAAAACCTTTAATGAACTGGCCTTTGTGTAATTTCATTTTTTTAACTATTAAACAAAAGGGACATCCTGGGATTTAAAGAACTTCTAACTGTGTGCCCTTCTGTTGCAGGAGTGACAGTTCCTTCAGGTTCTTTGTGTTCTTCTTTGTATATATCTGCCAGTTTGGCGTCCATGTGCTGCAGGCCATTGGCATCACAGGCTGGGGAGCCAGGTGAGTTGGCCGTCCACCTCACATGTTCCTGCACTCACCTGTGCTGCTGACTGTGGTAACGTTCCTGCTGTTGTTCTGTACACCTTACCATCATTTGCACTAATCTTGTCTCATAGCCATTGGGGAAATTGCTCCAGATAGGAGAGTTACGTAACCGAATGAACGTAGGTGGGATAATGAAAATACACTGTGATTCTGTATATGTGCTTTTATTTGTGCAGTCTATTGCTTTGCCTTGTTGCTCTTCAGTAGACGTGCAAATGCAGTATGAATCAGATGCTGATGCCAGCCACACGGGATGTACACTGTGATGCTGTCCCAGTGCCTCACCCATTGCTCTCCACCCCTGTCTTCAAACAGTGGCTGGATCTCAGCCCTCACTGGTCTGAATAAAAGCATCCCTGTGGGCATCATGATGATCCTCATCTCCGCTCTTTTCACCGCCTCCGCCGTCGTCTCACTCATCATGTTTAAAAAGGTACGGCGCCGCTCTCCTCCTGCAAGCTGTCTATGTAACGCAAACCATAGGAGGACTGCAATTTGTCCCGGTTAATTAGTGACTAAAGATTTAACCAATTTCTGCACTGAGACAAAAATACACTGGTTGTTTACTTTAATAAGTAGCCCACTGTGCCCCCTGGAGGCTGGAGTTAGGACCTTTTATTCTTATTTGTAATTGTCAGCTACTATCTGTGTGTGTGCGTGTGTTTTTTGGCCCCATAAGTGGATCCTTTTCTCGTGTACATATTTCCCATTATCAGACCCTACCGCAGTAGGACTGCCAAGGCCAAAAACAAAAACAGTTCTCATACACATAAAATTCAGCCTGTAGGCTGGTCTCAGCCCAGCTTTTTTGATGTATTGGATCATCAACATGTGCTGAATCCACTTCTCCTGGGAAGAGTTTGGGAGTTCTAAGACGGTGGATACCCTTGTCTGGCAGGTTCACGGCCTGTACCGTACCACCGGTGCCAGCTTCGAGAAGGCCCAGCAGGAGTTCGCCACGGGTGTCATGGCCAACAAGACCGTGCAGACGGCGGCTGCCAACGCGGCTTCCAGTGCGGCCCGTGGAGCGTTCAAGGGAGGTCAGATGTGAGGTCACCTCTGGGTCCCCGCCGCATCCTCCCTGGACCTCGGTGAGCAGTCCCACACCAACCCAGGCTGTGTGGAGACTTCACCGAATCCTAACGCTTAATAAACGCTCCCCTGTGAAGGGGAGGAACAACTCTGATCCCACCCCTTCCATGTCATTCAGCATGTCTTTACCATTGAGCCCCAATCTTTTCAGCCTTGGTAAATGAGCTAAGAAATCTAAGAGCAAAAGCTTATCATTTTAAGTCTCATCTCTAGTGGTCCTAATTAGTATTTTCACCCACGGTGGGTTTTACATAGCAGTGGTATGTGGTGGAAGCTGGCTCATGCCGCAGTGGAAGGATGACTGTGTGTTTATGCACTCTGCAGGTTTCTTTTTCCATTTTGTTCATCCTAGCACATTTCAAAAATCTCAGATGGCTGTAGCACCTGGATGGAAATTCAGAAGGCCACTTTTTTGATTTTAATGTTGACCAGTGGGCCGCCTAGTTTACCAGGCTCCGTGCAATTGCAGTAGTATGGCTTGATAAACTAAAATGAGAACTGCTGGCTGAGTGAGCCCTTCTGCTTGTCCTTCAAGCCTCTCAGAGCTGGACTTGCTTCTGCTTGTGGGCATGCTGGGTAATCCCATAATGCAGTTTTTTTTGAGTGTGTCAGTGTTCTCACCACATTTTAGAAGTCGAAGCAGACACAGGGAAGGGAGAGGGCATCCTGCATCGTGTTTTGTGCCACTATTTCTCATCTTTTTAATAAATATATTTTTTTTTTTACATTTTTAGAACACTAACCAAATGTTTAGCATTAACCTAATGTTTACATGACAGCTGTCTGTTATGGGAGTTGCTAATGAGGCTAATGTATGTTGTAAATAACAGAGACTCATTCTGTGACGATGGCCAGCTGCAGCAGCCTGGCCTATGCTGTAACGTGCTTTACTTCCATTGCACAGCTGCCCACTTGCCAAGGGAATGTTGAATTTGTTTGCCAGCTAAAAAGTGATTGCTGGTTCTCGCTGCCCTTGTCAGGTGCTTGCCTCCCTCCTAACAGCCCCTGGTTGACCAGGTCTTACTTCTACAAAAAAATGAGAACAGACCGATTTATTTGCAGAAGTATTGTAGTCTGCTTCTTAAAAGTGAACATTTCTGTGGTGCATTTATGAAGAACACAAGTGCAGGACAAAGCTTCACAAGAGTCACAATACATCGGCACCTTTTGGCTATGCCATGGTCATTGTTGGAATAATTTTAATTGGCTGAAATGGTGTGCATGTTTATTTGTATACAAATACTCGTTCTTCCAGGAATAATGCCCCACCTATTCCAAGTAAAAGCAAAGTGTTTATTGGTGTATATATAAAAAAAAACATGTTGGCTTTAGTCTATTTGCAAAACAGAACCCATTTACTGTAGTAACAGGTCCTAGATTTGAAAGAGTGGTCCAAAGTGAAGCGATTTCTCTCTCAATATCCTGCTTCAGCTGTGATTTTCCGCTTCAGGTGGGCCCCTGAAAGGGAGACCCTGTACATATTTGTGTGGCGCTTCCTCTGCAGTCTGTCTGAAACCCACAATTCACTGTTTGAAGTCCTGTATGCTCTGATTGGCCGGATGGTTTTGTATTGATGCACTTCATTGGTGAAAATGGTTATTCCACTCTGGCTGGATTCTAATGATCATCCACTGTCATATGGCTTTGTCTGTGTACTTGGGAAATAGGCATTTTTCACCATATTCTACATTTGTGGGTGACTGGGTGAGACTGTTTAGTTCTATGCCCACCTGCACCCAAATGAAGTTTCCGATTGCATTATTGGAATAAAACGCTGGCCTTTTCACAATGAACATCAATTCAAAGGTATTTAAAACCAGGAATGCTCAGGACATGTAAATTAAATGCATGAGAAAATGTGTAACACAGTTCCCTGAACTAGGGTGACTTGCACGACTGAATAAATATTCGCCGCCAAGTTCTTATTTCAAAAAATGTCAGAAGTGATATTGTTGACTGCTGTCCAAACTGCTAAATGTTCTCACTGGACAGGGAAGTCAAATGTCAAGAGTGCTTGGTTTATTTAAATTATTTAAGGGTAGGTAAATATTTCATGGCTGAGATATGTGTGAGCGGGTGAAATAGAATTCATTGTAGCCATTTCATGCAGTTTTGTGTATGTGTCTTTTTTATTTTTTTAATTATAGTTTTTGGTAACTTGACTAACTGGACAGTGGGGGAGGCTAAGATTATTTGCACAACAGTATTTTTGCTTTTTTTCCTTCTGTCAGCTACATAAGCCTAGCGGCCCCCTGGCTCTTACCTGCTGAGCAGCATCTTAATATCCTGATGTACATTAATATCCAGATCCTCTGGCTGTCGTTGTGATAACAGTAGAGTTTCTGAAAGTCAGGCTGCGTGGTCATTGTTAGAGCAGAGACTTGGCATGTGGTGTCATTAGCTCACTTTAGTGTGAGAATTAAAATTACTCTAAATATTCTTCAGAAATGAATTAGCACGTGAGGCTGCTTGGGTCACGCTAGCTTTTCAGCTCTCTATACTGCAGAAGCTCCCCTCCACATCAGTGACTTATTTCTCAATTTCTCGCTCCTTGATTTCTGTGCTTGTCTGTCTGCTGTACTGCCGTAAATCTTGTTTAAAAATTCCAACAATGTACATGGATGTTACTTTTCCCCCACATTTTTATAACTGCTCATTTAAAAATGTAATTGGGAATTCCATCATTTGTGACATTTTTCTTTTTCACCGTTGCTTTTAGTTTTACTTAATTTTAACTAATGATGTGTGTAGTGAACTGCACTGAGAGTTCCAATGGTTGTAATGCAGATAATGGTGTTGTCATTTACCAGTGGACTAAGGGATGTTTGTATATTTTGTAAATTTGACAACTGGCAGTGTCCTGTACAAATGCACTCTTGTCTCTCTCCCTCTCGCATGTTGAGTAGTTTAAGTTTTGTATATGTATTTAACACTAAATAAAAATGCAACTACTTCACTCAAAAGGGTAGTTTTTTTCCCCCAGTGCAGATATTGGTCATGATCTGCCCTCCAATACAGATGCAGTTTGCATACATAAGACTAGAGGTCATCTAGTCTCACATTCTACAGTTTACTCTTTCAAAATTTATGTGGGGGTACTGTTGCCTGTGACTGCTCCTGTGTACTTCAAATTTATTTGTGGAAGTGTATTAATATGCCCCCCTACATAGTTATAGGACATCAAAGTGAAATAAACAAGCTAATATGGGGTTCCTGAGGTTTTTATGGGTACATTGTTTGTTTGGATAGCTTCAAAATGTTCAGTTTGAAACTCCATTTGTAAACTTTATTGCTAAGTTAGGTGAGTTGGATGTTCCTTTACTTTAGTGAACTTCAGTGTACAGTTTGAGTCTCGACTTAGTCAAGAACCTTTTAAAGTTGACAAAACTGATTTATCAAGATCATTAAACTCTTCATAGTGAAACGGTTATAAACGGTAAAGGATTTGTTTATCTGGATTATTGCTGTCAGTCTCTCCTGGCTTTTGTTACCTGGAAGTTTATATAAACGTGTTTAACCTAGATATGGCATCAACGTTAAGTTGTAAGCTATAGCTCCTTTAGGACGAGTTATGGATGAATGTGTTGTATTAATTTGTCCTGGTCTATTTGTGGGCCTCAAACTGTATTAAAAAATTCAATAAAACATTAAATCATTTAAATTAGGTACTGACGGGCATTCACCTATTAATGTACGTAATTGGGCTTGCAGATCTACAATCACGCATTAAGTCAGGCACTGTATATTTGTAAGGCTTTCTTACCAGAAAAAAAAAAAACATTTTAATGTCAAGCTAAATGATTCTCTGAGTTTAATGAGTAGCAATCAAACTTAATAAAGCGATTAGCTGGAACAAAAACCACTGTCTATAATGATCTCCCAGGGCAAAGTTTGTGAACCATCAGAAAACAGAAATGGAAGCTCCACCATCAGCAGCCAGCAGATGGCGATGTGTCCCTGGGAAAATACTTAGCATTTATTATGCATTTCAGAAAATTACTTGTTTAGTTGAAACAATAAACCACCACTATAACCAGCAAGGTTATTTACTTACTTTTAACAAGGGTTCTTCACTTTTTATCTTCTCATAAAATAATCACATTTATCTAAAACACATTTCTACATTGAAGTCCCTCTACAGCCCATGGAAGCCTAACAGACAGGATCATTGAAGCACAAACCACCATATACACTATGTCCCTATGACCTGATCTGGAAACAACTTGCAGAATGACTGAGCTAAAGCCTGTACATACCAAGCGGCTCTTTAGCCTGGTCCACTGTGTGAGTTTTTCAGTTCAGTGTGGGCACTGAAACATTTGACGGAACAAACTGTTGTCCCATTTAGCATTATCCGCCCCTCAGCACTGAGGTGGCTTAGAGACAATATGTCACAGAGTACCAAGATTAAGGAGTACAATTTTTTACTAAATTGTCCTGAGGTCCAGATGCATTTCTTAGATTCCCATGAAACTGTCCTCTAGGTCTACTTAATGAGCCTTAGTTTAGGAAAGCCGAAGAGGCCTGGAGGGGATGTATTTTGTCTCATTAAAGGGCGCTCATCGTCAACGCCTCTTTGAAGGTTGGTTAGGCTATAACTTGCATCTCATACTTTGATGTCATCAGTGATATTATTTTAATAGCTAACTTGGTTGATGGCTAAACATTGTTTTGTCTTAGTTTGGTAGTACATGGTTCACTTAGTATATGATTCATCCCCTACAGTTGGCAATAATAATGAATTATTTACAACTGGAATATAATTTGGTGGAAATAATTTTATGGGGTAACAATGGTGTTGCAGTTATTTGCCAGGACCAGCTCCCAGAAGAACCCATTACTCTAACTGCCCTCACATTTAATCTCCCTGTTACATGTTGTTTACTAGCAACTAATAGTCAATTATTTAGAAAAAAGTATGAAAAAAAGAATTTACCTCGTTTAGTATATGTGTGCATTATAAACAGAACCAGATTTATTCATAATCAGAGCAGCTCAAATCCGTGATGCCGTATGAAAGTCTGCGTCAGTGTGAAACAATTCCCTTGGTAAATGCCTAACAGATATAGAAGGCAAAGGAATCACCCAAAAAGGATGAAAAATCATGGACTGCCTTCCCACAAAACGGATACTTACACGGCTGAACTGTTGTCAACTTGGCATGAGGAAGGATGCAATCATGGCTGTTACTTTGTACAAGATCTTCCAGAATAAAGACTGAGGTGCAGGATGCGGCAACCTCTTTGGGTCAGTCTATTAGGACGGAGCCAGCTGATGCATCTAAACACACAGCTAGCAGAATATACTGCAATACTGGTCTTCATGGACAGCAGGTTTAGACGGTGGGACAAAACCTTTCACACATGAAGACAGCGTTTTCCCACCTGTAGGTTGCAGCCAAATGTCTCATTTTATTCTGCAGACATTCCCTAGACTGTCCTCCTTCTGAAATGGAGCCCATGGGTCTATGTGCCATTCGTGTGTCCTTTGACATAGTATTTAACTGTGCCATCCAATAATAGCAATTATTGAGGTCAAAATATTCAAAGTCTATAGCCTGGTTGACAAACCCAAAGCCAATGCATTGAACAGAGTACCCTTTCAGCCATAGTTATAATATTTTATTTTCATTCCATGCTGAAAAGTTTTTCTTATTAAAAATATAGGGCCAGGCCTGGATAATTCCCAGTGAGCTGTTTAGCTGTTGTGCCAGTCAGAAACAAGATAATTTGATAAACTGAAGTTTAAAATTCAGCCGATCGGAAACAATTTTAAAAGTTTTAAATTGTACAATGACGTCACTATTTCAGAATGTTAATCAGTGAGTTTTCTCACACACAAACATGCACAACAGAGCATTGCTCTGCATAGAGAAACGCACAAATATGCGGCACATGCATCAGTATGATCGCCCGGCATTTAGAACAGAGATCAAGGCAGGGATGAAAAAGTCAGACTGAGCAGTTCAATATGTGGTTTATTATTCATTTTCTTCTTGAAATGTCAGTAATAAATTTATCGGAAGAAGTAACCAAGTCGAAAATAGCTGATCTTGGGCATAAAACGCCCAGGCTGAAAATGAATCCCATTCCGTGCCTGTATAGGGCTGTAAATGGTAATCTGCTAATAAATACCACCAACATGTAATAACTGGAACATTTTATTGTTTAGGCTAGAGTCACAACATTTCTGTAAAGCATGACATGATATCCCAAAACAGTGCAAAAGATACTGGATAACAGCCTTTCCAAAAAATGATAACAGAGGCTGGAAATATGCATCACAATAAGCCCTCAATGGACACAGTATTTGAAAAGGTGAAGAAAGCATATGAGCATATGCTCAGCAGGTAATCAAACCGCTTAATGTCCTGTCGACTAACAGGCTGGCCAATGAGCTAGCTAACGTTAGCTATACATGCTAAAATTACTGTGAGACAACTAATTAGCTACTTATAATAAAATTTATGAAATATCATGGGGGCAAATTGTTAGAAACAAGGATCACATTTGCGCAAAAGCCTTTTGTTACATATGAGCTGGTACCTTCAAAAACAATTCAGGATCTGAACCTTGTTTTAGCACACCTTGTACTTGCTTAATAATTGTTAAGTATTTCACCAGTTTCATCATTGTGTCTGTATCTTTAGTTTCAGCATGACTTGTGATGCAGCTAATAACTTGCATGTTATTGTACTTGAACCTTAAAGAATAAAAGCCAAAATGACATTCTCACAGCAGATCTATGAAGACAAAAATATCATTTGAATAGTCTTCTGCAATATTCCCCTTTTGACAATGGGTACAAAGTAGTACAAGTGATTTTTTTTGCCTTTTGTCTTGCTTTTTTGGTTCTGCCATCTCAGGTTTCCACTGTCTGCACCCTAAGCAGTATTTTCAGTTGTGGGAAACGCTCAAGCTTAAGAATACAGTGACTGACGTAAGACCTTATTTGGAACACTGAACGTGCTAAAGGATCGCGAGGGATGTTCTCTAAGCATCAGGAACAGGCTCCTTTTTTTGGCAAGGGAGTGCTTCCTCCTTGCAAAGGACACTTTTGGTACCAGTCTGTGAATCGGAAGCCAGGGAAAGCATCAATCCATCGAGTGACCGAGAGCCGTACTCGACTGAATGGAGGATGATGTAGGGGGAAGGGAAATGGGGACCAAACCTGTCTCTTCCCCTTTTCTCATTTTGGCAGTGACCTAGTGAGTAAAAAAAAAAAAAAAAAAGAGTCTAAAACAAACATGAAAAGGATAAGGAAGGAATGCTGGAGCAGAAGATTGGTTGGTATTATGGTTTAGTACAATCCCCTGCTACAGTCCACAGTAATCCCCCTTGAATAAATCCTTAAGTTGACGAATACTGGAGGAACATCAGCAGTGAACATTCGGTTTTCCCTCATGAGGTCTTCATCTGATGAAAAGGGGATCAGGTATTGATTCAGTTATTCCAATTCTTGTTCATCTGCATGCTGATTTTAAGAGCAACGCTGAGTTGTGTAGTTATGGTAACAACATCATAATGGGAGTCACCGTAACTATAAAAACAAAACTAAGAAGCCTTTGGTAAATCTACTGATTTTCAAGGTTGACAAAAAATACATTTCACATTTAGTTTGAGGTTCTGTACAGTATGTACAAGGTTATTTACAATTACTTGATGGCATGCTATTGAAAGACTGGAATCAGGGAGTTAAAAAAGGAGCCACAAGCAGCAGGAGGTGGGCAGAGTGGTTGAAGGTTGTACTCTTAATGGCACTAATGTCTTGATACCTTGGTGGCCATCTTTTCTGAAAGCCAGGCCTGGTCCTCTCGTCTAAATTAGGCAGATGAGACTCTTGCCTTCCTCTATCTCCTCCTGCACCTTGTCGCTGGAGGTGGCAATCTCAGCCTGTGCTGAGAAAATGGCACAGAGGAAGGTGAGCACCGTGCCTCCGATGGCCGTGTAGAAGGCCCAGCCGAGAGAGCACAGGCCCACTTTGTATGGGGATGCGTCTGTTCCACAGTACTCCTGAACCTTTTTGGAGCCCCAGCCAGCGGGGTACAGCATCAGTCCCAATATCAAGAACAGACCTGCAAATCGAAGAAAATGACCAGTCAGACATGTGCTTCCTTTTCATACCTGAAACAAACTCCTAGGCATTTACATTTCCGGCATTTGGCAGGGCGACTTACATAAGTGCTTATAGACTCTGTTATGAATACTTTCTGATACTGGTTCAATAGAACCCAGGCTAAGAATACCATCCGTCTAAAAACTATGCGGTTCTGCTATGTCACACTGCGTTTTTTTTTCTTTGTTTATAACAGTTACAAACTGTCTGATAAGCCCTGCGTATGTTTTCTTTCAGAATAATATACAGTATAATAAAGGAAAACCGAGAAACATCTTTTATTCATGTCAGCATATCACCTTGGTATTATGGGGCACAAAGGGTGTAATGTGGGGTAAAAAACAGACAAGCACGGTACATGATGACTATAATTATAAATGCAATAACTTTTTATATATAAATAGGGGTCCTTATTAGGAGCACATCATCAGACTTGTGGATTGTGGTTTAAGTTACCATTCAACTGACAAGCTAAATCTAGGGTATTGTTTTAATGTTTGAATTTACATTGAAATAGAAAAAGACATAAGTAGGAACCATCTTGATATCATTATGTGGAACTAACCACGCGAAGACTATGAAACTTGAGCAAGCACCTATGCAAAGCAATCTGCTCTGTAGGGAGCATGTGTGATTGCTTAACAGGGCCATTGTCTGCTGCCCAGAGGACTCTCGGGATATAGCAAAGGATAGTTACCAAAGTAAACTAGTGAAACATAACCTTTTCTTAAGAAAAAAAACAGAAACAAGACAACCCCCTGCTTTTCCAGGAAAAAAGCAATTTCCTCAAATCAAAATATTGCCTCTTTCAATGACAGCTGGATGAATTTCCTGTTGATTTGGGCCTAAAGACCTTCAGAGATTTGGCTTCTACTGGACCCAGGGTAGCCTGAACTCTGCAAACATGTCCTGGAGCGTTCCTATGCAAAGCCAAACATTTTTCCATAGATCTACAGCTGCAGTGATGGTCTTATCCATGTGGAGACACCTGTGTTTGGCTAATGATAACACTGTCAAAATAATCCTGAATTTGGAGTGCAGAGATATAGCTGGATAAGTGCAATAGATTCAAGGGCTAAAGAACAAAAAGAACAATTGTAATATATAAGAAATGACACACCCTGACTCTATGCAATTTTTAAAAATATAAATATCATAATTTAGCATTTACATAACATTTAATAAAATGTTACATACATTCTATTGCATTACATTGCATAAGGTTTGAACAGCTTGCCTTCAGATTGCTTGACAGCACCACATAAGACTCCATGGTTAATGTGGGAAGTCTGACCTGGAAACAGTTTATCCAAGTTCTCCTCTCTGTCGTTCTCTCCTCTGAAGCCAACAGGACTGATACCTGACTGTGAGGGGTGTATGGGGTAGAGCCCGACCGATAAAGGATTTTGAAGGCCGATACCGATACAAATATTTGTTGGTTTTAAAATCCGATATTCC
>JAODKM010000039.1:25265359-25283148 GCA_026780845.1 Petrocephalus sullivani
ACTGTTCTGAGACTTTTCATTTCTTTGTCAATGGACAAACTTACAAAATCAGCGAGGGGTCAAATACTTATTTCCTCAACTGTATATAAAGTATATCGATTGACACTTTACCGCAACACCTGCTGCACAAATGTCGCCGTACAATATGGCGATTCCTACCTATCCGCCCCATAATGCACTTCGGTGTGACGTCACATTCCCGAGCTCTGTGTAGGCAGCTGCCTACAGCGCTGACGTGCCTGGCTATTTCGCTTTGCCTCAGCCAGGGGGCGCCGGGAGCAATGCTCACAAAGGGGCCACATCGGCTTGGAGTAGTGCCGACTTCATGGCAGCTGCATGCGTGTAACCTGCCATTTTCCTTGAATGATCATTCTAAGTTTCATTAGTTACCAGTTTGCTTTGTAAGTACTGAGAAACTTAAAATTACTGACAAGTTTCTCTTGGGTTTGTGGTTTGAAGGTGACGCCACAGAAATGCTGACAACACTGACACTATAAGCTTGTGCATCCGTCGAGCAATGAAATTATAGAGCGTATGTCCGACATGTTTAACATAATGACTAAAAACGTTTCAGACATAAGCAAGAAAAGAAAAAAAATGACTTAGTGAGGTATAATTACAGCTGGTAAGAAATCAGACTTGGGACACACCCTGGTCTTAACCAAGGAAAAAGTTCTCAGAGGAAAAGTACAAGCAGGACAAGGTGTGACTCACAGTAAATAAATGAATGTATCATTATGGACACAGTAATAAACTAAGGAAACAAGGAACATAAGTGGTCCTTTGGAATTTGGTGAAAGCCACAGCAACCGTTAATCGCACATCACGCAGCCCTGAAGAGGTGGGAGACTGACTCGCAAATGGCAGGCCAGTCTAATCGGAATACGGCTACCGCAGCGTCGGAGATGCCACGTCGTAAACGGCGAGCAACAGAGAATGAGGTTTTCCTTCACAACGCTTCAGATTCATAACCATTCAAATGCGCCCCCTAAAAGGGGGCTCCTACATGCGAGGTGGTTTGCAGAATGACAGGTCAATGCCACTTATATCCATAAGTCCGCTAATCTGATACAAACAAAACACTGAAAATTCAAACTTTTTTCCCATCGGTCTTAGATGACTGCACCCACTTACATTTGCCAATGTCACACTTGGAAATGGTTCATACACGAAACACAATCCTTCAGAGGTACCAAAGATGCATTTCATATACAGACTGCAACTACAAATCCTGACCCAAGTTACAAACAAAGTTGTCTGTGAACGCTGTCCCATGGACTCCGTGATCTTCCTGATTACTGTGAAGATGTGCCTCAGTCATAACGAGGGGTGGGGAGAGCAGGAATGAAGACGGGAGACATGCACCCCCAATAATCCGCAATCAGTTGGCAAGTGTATAAATTATGTTTGCTGTTTGTGTGTGTGAGGGGCATTGTATATACCACACTGATAGAAACAAATGTCACCACAACACTGCATAAAACTCAAGACACTAAAATTGCCAAAAGCCTTGGATTTTGTTTGGTGACTTGTGGTTAAAGTTAGGGCTGGGTAGGGGTTAGGGTTGTCATGTTGGGATCAGGGTTTTTCCCATAAAAATGAATGGACAGCCAGACAGTCCCAACAGAGATATGAATACAAACATGTATGTGATGTGTGTGTGTGTGTGTGTGTGTGTGTGTGACAGAGACCAGCTGTGATGGGTTTACACAGCGGAACAGCCATTAAAGGCCTTGCTCAAGGGCCCAGCAGTACCATCACACTGCCAGCTACGGGATCTGAACTGGCAACCTTCTGATCACAGGGGTATGGTGTCTAAATTGGGATTAAGGGAATTGCTCAAAGGCCCAGCAGTGACATCATTCTTCCAGCTGTGGAATTTGAACTGATTAATCTTCTGATCACGGGCACAGAGTCCAAACCTGCAAAGCCACACACTGGCATGATGTGGCTGCTCCACTGGTCATGAGATTTTAATCCAAGACCTTCAGAACACACAGATCCCTAACTGAAAGAGCTACAACCCACCCACATCAGTTTAATAGCTAGAATTAGAGACAACTGACTCAGTAATACAAAACATTATATTGCCAAATAGTTAAATATTCAAGGTGCTCAGTCTTGCTAGCTGGTGACAAAATACAACCCAAGAATATATTATAATAGATCAGGGAAAACAGCTCTGTCTTTACCTAAACTGGACTCAGCACTGCTGAGTCAGCAGTCTCCATTTTGATCAGATTATCTGACTATTCGGAATGCCTGCTTTTGCAGAATTTACCACCCATCTATAAGTTTCCTATTACAAATGTAGATAATGAGGAAAGAGCACTGGATGCCCCCGAATCCACATGCTACGAGCTTCAAGAGCACTTGGTGGGACAAGAAACAGAAAGCAACAGTATAGCAGGTCTAAAGAATCCAGGAACCTTACATCAGCTCTGAAGCAGTTACACATGAAAGAAAGTGGTACTAAAGTGTCAATGCCTTACAGGCAAAGAACCTGCATGATGTAGTATTTACAGGATTTGCTCTTTAGCCAAAGCATGTAGCATTACAATATATGATTACTTTACTGCCAAGTTCCTTATGCTCACTGCACTAGACACAGTTTGCAATGTAGCCCTTTGCACATGGAAGGCCCTGAGGAATGCCATTGCAGCAGACCCTGTTTAAAGAGCTCAAAAGAGCCTTTCCATTAACAAAGCCTGCTTCTTTAAACACTGCAACCAGATGTTCATAATTAGGCTGTAATAGGACCTTCCTGAGAAATAACAACTCCATAAAGGCAGTAGGGGTGACACAGGTACATTTCTGCAAGACCACCACCCCTACCTCATAGATGAGCAGTTTCATGGAAAAAAAGACTGAAATTACATTCCCTGCACCCAAAACAGAGTGAAAGCCTAAATCATTCTGCCCTTCTGGGATAATTGTCATTGTGCTGAAGAATTTTAACATTTTCAGAATAGTGTAATGTTCACATTTTTATCATTCATTTTTTTAAGGGTCCAGAATTAAATAAATTCTGGAGCCTAGTTCCAAATGCTTCTTGTCAAATTCCCACTGCACAAATACAGAAACACAGGACATGCCATGCGGGGTAGGGATAGAATGTAATCCATTCTCTGCACCAACCGAGTAAGACTTCATTGTGAAAAGATGGAAACAACACTAGACGAGTTCATAATCATAGCAACGTATAAGCTAGTCAACAATAAATGAATGAATAAATGAAAATGGGCACAGACAGATATCAGACTGCACAGGGAAATGTAATTCTTCAAGAAGGGAACATCTCCCCCATACTGGGCTATAGGTGGAAAGTTCCCTAAAGGAACAGCCAGATAAAGGTTGCATGTGAGCCACTAGCACAAGGGAGCCACCCCTCTGGGGAAACAGATGTTCAGGTCTAATTCACAAAGCAAACCAAAGGGCCTGTGGTGGAACAAAAGTGCATACAATATGAAGATGTTGATCTAGATATGGGAGGAGAATGGATGGACAAAGGCCATAAAGAGGCAGCCATAGTGCACTGTGCTGCACAGTTTCTCTGTGGGAACAGGGTCCCTTTCCAAGGCATTGGCAGGTGAATCATACAGGAAGAAGGAAAGGGACCTAACTGTGCCCCCTGCACAGAGATCCTAATAAGCAGCTCATCTCCGTGTCCGAAAACTACACTCATTCCATACTTCCGAATATAAAGGTCTCGTATTCGTGGGAAGGACTTCAACAGGACGATACATAATATCTTGGCTATAAATCATATGTTGCATCCAATACACCATGAAGACTTGTGTTCTCTTGTTTGGTAACTAATACGCAACATTACATTCTTGTGTAGGATATATGCATTTAAAAAGATCCATTTCATATTAATAATATTGCCCTGCAGTAGATTGGCGTCCTTTCCTGGGTTATTCACCCATTTCTTCTCGTGCATATGGAAAATGAATGAATGAATGACTGACAGTATTTGAGAATACATATGGGCAAATTATCCCATAGATGCCCCATGAATTTTGAGTTATGGAATTTATAACAACTAAATCTGAAAGCCCTGTGAGGCAGTCCTGGGTTTGACTCCCAATTAGGAAATGTCATTATTAGGCAATGTGCAGCTGCGGTTGGGACACTATGCCTGTGGGACACTATGCCTCCGAAGGTCACCAGTTTACATCCCGTGGTCAGCAGAGTAACATCACTTTTGGGCCCTTGAGCGAGGCTCTTAACCCCCAAATACTCTACGGACTGGCTGACCCTACTTGCTCAACTGTGTGTCCCGTTGGATAAAAGCATTGCTTTGCTAAATAAATACATCAACGTCAGGTCAAAGATTATTTTACCACGTAAGGGAAAAAAAAAACTTACATCTGCAGTGATTTAGCTCTAAAAACATGCGTTCTACAAACATACATACATCTAACCATCTCCACCTTCCACAACTGTCCATCTTGTACAGGGCTGTGGAGAAACTTCAGTCCTGTTGAAAACTATTTATAAAACAGAGGTCTTAGTGTAATCCTGAGAAACCATATGATGCATTGTGGAATGGCTGGAATTTTATTACAGGTCGATAACTGCTTTTACAGCCTCATGTTAAATTCTATTGGAACATCAGCAATTTATCACATGGTACTTCAAAGTCGCGGGGTTTTGAGGTGCTACATCTCAGTTTCCTCTTAAATGCTGTCAAGGGCCAATCGGAATAAGACACAAAGGCAAAACTATGGGACAACAGAGAAACACGAGTAAGGAAGGAGACTGTGGCATTTAAGTAACAAAGACAGCGGTGACCCTCCTACAGCAGACCGTGACCTCATTATCACAATAATTGGGGATGAGAGCCTCCCTGATTATCTGGAAATTTCCACCCCAGAAACAGCACCAGTTCACACTCCTATTTCATGCTTCTTTGTTTGTTAAATTAACAAATGATAATTGAAATGCCTCTCTTTCACAGGAAATTGATGCTTTTTGAAATATCCCGGTTTTGGGCTTTGAGCGGATTTACCGTGTCTAAATCTGCCATCCCTTTGAGAAACTGAAAACAGCTAAATAAAATAATAAAACAAAATAAAAAAATACTTTTGACTATGCGCCGTTAAAAATTTACAATAAACGTACAATTGCCACCCCTCTTCATTTTGTCAGCCTATAAAGCCTTGAGCAGTTTCACACTCTAAGACAGTTTAAAACTTCACCTCAGGTAGTGCCTTGGGCATTTCCAGAGCTTTCATAGTAGTCTTCCCAATAACAATTTGATTCAATCTACCATAATTTAGCTCCATTACCACAAGTATGCATATATAAATATCAAAGACTTAAAAGCCAATAACATACTAGTTAGCACTATTTTCTCATTATATTTAACTGCGCCTTCATTGCCTCCTCCAAATGCGGGGGAATCGGAGGACATTAGGAGGATGCATTTATGCAAATCCGCATTTGAACGGCAATTACTCCGCTAACATGTGCAGCGTTTCAGTAGTTAGTGCTCTTTTCCCCCCGTAACCTCCGCATATTTTTCCACAACCCATGAAGTCGGCGAAGAAAGAAAAGCGCTTAAACGTTTGGCAGATTACGGGGGCGTTTTGCTTTCATGTTGTGACAGACGTGCCCGTTCATTAGACGTACCCTACACGCGAAGCCCGAGCTGTCACCCTACGTGTGCCGCCTTTGCGGGTGCAGGTAAGCTGTCAGGTAGCGGGGGAAGGCGCCGCGTACGCGCAGGGCTGCCCGCGGAGAGCGCTTCCTTCACGTGTACATTGTAACTTTTCCTAAGCGAGTTACGCCCGAGGCGCAGACGCATGCATCGGGCGCACATCATTTGTATCGGGTGAAAGTGCAGCTTTGTTCCCGTTGATCACACTTACCAGCGTGCTCTCGGAGTGCGAGACTGCCTCGGTCGGTCTTCAAACGGCCCCTCGCACACCCTCTTCGCAGCTATTTCCTTACTTCTCTCAGCGACTCGCCGACAGCTTGCCGGTTGGATGGCGGTGGTCTTTCTTCTTCTTTTTTAAGGTTTCTCCCGCCCCCCTCGTCTTTTTTTTCGTGCCCCTTACACTGAACCGGGGGGGGGGGGCTTTCTCTACTAAATCTAATATTCAGTTCCTGCCCATCTGACGTCGCCCCTTTCAGTCACAACTCTTTCAGCCGCCTCCCATCCCCCCATCCGGACTGCTTGTCAAAAAGAGGAGTGACTGCTCGGGCCGGCCAGCCCCCACCCCCTCACACACGGGGGCACACGTGTGAACTGCAGCAATATTCGAAAGTTTACCTTAATTTATAAGTCCACCTACCACTGATCACCTTTTCCAAGACTCCGAAGCCTTTTACTACGCTTGCAAAGTCTTACATTTGTATATAAAGCAATAAAATGAGGCACGCGCCTTTCGCGGTTCGACCATTAAGAATTTGCAAAACCTGGTTGCTCAAGCGTAACAAAAGGACCTCGCTAGAAGATCATCTGTACTTTCTTTTGCTGTGTATAGCTAGCTATATAACCTTCCCATTTATGTTGTTAATTTAGCTTCTTTGATAGGGTAATCGTATGATCTAATTCATCTGGCAACATTTAGGATTTGGTATTTCTAAATGGATATAATCACAACATTAAACTTTTCCTTTTGGTAGCGTGAGTTAAGCTTTTTTCCTTCCTCTCTTCTGACTGTGGATTTTGTGTTTTCTTCTCCTGCCATATGACTTCCTTCCACGTTTTCTCCTTTCCTCCAGCAGTCCAAAGGCACAGTTCAGCTAATTTGTTTGTGTCCTGCAATGGCCTGACATCCCATAACGGGTGTTTCCCAGGTTTGTGTCCAGTTCTGCCTGGGATAGGTTCCAGCCCCCTCTGTGACCCTGACCAGGATGTGTCGATGTTGGATGGGTGGATATAAGTACGGTAACATTGTCGTTATTCAAGACTTTTTCGGTCTATACAGTAAGTCTACATGACTTTTCTACCTTGAACACCAGCTCCACATCAAAATTAAACCTGTCACGCCGGGGAATGAATAGAGGAACAAGGAACGACCCATAACTGCAGCTGCAGGGATGAAGCCCTTCCAAGGGGCGTTTATTGAGGAATACACGGGGAAACACAGGAGCCAACACAACAGCGAGCGTACACAAGCATCGACGATAACCGACAGGGGAGACTGGACTCAGACTGACTAAAATAGGGCAGAACATCAGGGACTAAACACAGGGCAGGTGTGCGGGCTAACAAGTGGAGTAAAACATGAGGCCAAGCCCAACGAGGGACAGGTGCGGCGAATCAAGCCCCGCCTGAGGGCGAAACAGGGGAACAGACACGAAGGGGCGGGGCTGAGCACGACAAAACCATAGATGTATAAGAAAGTAAAATATATCATTGTTGAAAATCTCACCTTTAGTGCAGAAGGTGCACATACACTCTGTGCTCTAACATGAAATATAAAAGATACCGACTTTTTGATAAAACAGCATGAATAAATGAAAGGCTGTTTAATTTGCCTTATATGCAAGTACAGGAGTACTACAATTGTTTAATTTTTGTATTTCCCATCTTGTTCTCCGATGCCCCTTGCAGGCAGATCTGGCCCAGAGTAACCCCATGCAACAGTTCCAGCTCTGCAAAGATGTTTTTTGGACCTGTACCTCACCATGTATTTGTTTATTTTTGCTTAATCTGAAATACACAATAGACATTTATCTCAGGGTAGTCTCCCAACCCTTAGATCCATGCTTCAGTCATAGGGTTCCAGCATGGTGTAAGCCCTGCACAGGAAGCCATTTTTTTCGGGACACACACGTGTGCACAGATACTCACACACTAAGGCTGTTCAGCTGCACGACTTTGACATGTGGGAAGAAACCAGAGTCCCTTATAGGAGTCCCATGCAACAGGAGAACATACACACCACATACACCACACATACAGAGCAGAGGAGAGACTCACTGCTATGTCATGCCATGTGTTACGTTTTGTTTTGTTCTTTTGTTCACAGCATATCACTGGCACGCCACACTCATTGAGGAAAACAAAATCACCATCTAGCTAACATGTTGCTAAAAGTCACCATGGCTACCAAATGCCTTTGCCTGTTGAGATGTGTATCACATCTCCCACATTAATCATTTGTGAATATTCCTCCGAGGCAGCCAACAGCCTATCCTAATATGCAGAACATATGATGGATCTTTAGGGCAAAGATGTAGAACCACATTGGCCAGAAGGAGTGTGGCATCAGTATTTCATTCTGAATGTGTTTGAATGGAGAATTTTGGGAAATTGTTGGAAAGCACTATATTTTCCAATAACCACACCATTGGACTGAAGTGGATATTTCATGTATAGCTGAGTATAGCTTTGGGGTTGTAGGGTTAGAATGACAGCTTAGTAATTGGATATCATCATTAACTTGACACCACCTTATCCCCGGATCAAGCAAGGTACAAGGTCAGAGATTTATTGAACATCAAAGAAATAGTCACCTCAAACTGATCAGCATAGCATTCCAGTCAGAAGATGTTCTGCCAGTAAAACATGTAGTTCTCTAACAGCATTGCTCACCGACGCGGAACTCAATGTGGCATTCCCGAAGCTGCATCACATATGCATCTTACTTTCATACTTATTAACACATTAGTACACAGCTTAACCAAAAACACATTGTATACAATTTAATAGATTTATTTGCACTTTTACTTAATCCATCTCACTATAAATTGAAAAAATACTCAGGAACCAACATTCTCCAATCACATGCTGACAAAAGGCTGTACTGGGGCTGTATCTCACAGCAATACACATATGCTGCACAATATGCTGCACAATATTTCATGTGCCTTGAATGCACTATAAGCTCAGATGTTGCTAATGTCCTTCCATGTGCAATACTATAAGATCCAAACCACGATCATATTCATCAATCTCCTTTAATTTCCATGGGTTGAACTGGCTGTTTTTCTTGTGCAATTTCTTTGCATGCAACACACTATTCAACTCTATTCATACTGTTACATGTGCAATACTCTGCTGCCCGGTGTGACCTTGATCACCAAATGTTTACAGGTACGCAGGTAAAAGCTTCTTTCCTATTGCATCTAGGTGCAACTGAATTGTTATTGTGATATTGTCCTGTGTCTTATGTCTAATGGCCACTGTCTGCACTTTAGATAGCTATTGTATTGTGTGGTATAGATGTGCACTGTGATCAAGGAGGTATGTTGTTTCATCTCACTATGTACTTGTACGTAGTTGTTGCCTTCTTGCCAAGCACAGTATGGTCTTGCATTAGTTGAAGGACTCATATCACAAAGCTACCAATTTTTTTATTATGTGGTTATTGCATGATTAAACATGAAATATTTTAACATTAATTATGGATTATAAGTCTGCAATGTAACGGTTTCCCACATATTTTCTAAATGGTTGGTCAATCCAAAACCCTATAGGGTTTAGAAGCATGAACCCTCTTTATGACAATTCTTACAATTATTATAATATCTATATAGGATGATTAAGTGAGACACTTTCCTATCATTTACATTTTGCATTGTTTTAAATTATGATCCAAATTATGAGATGAGAGTCAGGATCAGGGCAAAGAAAGGGAGCTTTATTCCACTCTAGGGAGCAAACTGGGGGAAACAAAGGGGCCACGCAGGGCCAAAGCACGGAAGCTCAGGGCAAGGAAAACTACAGGCATACACAGGGGTCGACGTCAATGACCAGACTGGGGAGCACAGGAATGGGAGGCACTTTTATGCAGGGCTAATGAGGGGGCAAACAAGCGGCAGCTGGAGTGATCCACACGAGGGCTGAAAGAACAGAGACAAACAGGCGGCAGGCGTGGCTCGTTAGCCACTCTGGGGAGAGACTGGGAGGGGCAGGAAAGCAGAGCCGGACACAAATGGCTTAAATGTCGGAGCTACAGAAACTTAGAATAAACTGAGTTGTAGTCACTATGGCCGTGCTTGCACAGCACTGCGCGAGTTGTGCAGAGGACTCAAATGGTGCAGCATGTTGTATCTAGTTCATGCATAAATTTGAATGTTTTCATGTATCACAGCATACATAAAATTTGGTTTTCATTACAGGTTACTCAAGTCTTACAAATGAAATAAAAGCCATATAGTCTACAAAAAAGTAGTACTTATTTGAGAAGTAATATTGCCCTGGCAATACTGACGGTGGTGGCCAAGGTTAACAGGCTGTTGGACTTCATGGTACTGTGTTTATGCATTGATCACAAATGTGGATTAATGTCTTCTCTTGTGTATGTGTGTTATTGTGCTGGTGTCTGCATACATGTTCATGAGAGACTCACTGTCCAGAAGGCCTGTATTTTAAGGAGTTGAACGACTGACATTTTTGATGAATTGTTCCTAAATTTCTTCAAAGGCTGAAATATGGTTGCTAATTAAGGCAGTTAATTTTCCATTGATATGTATTCCCTAAGAAAGTTATAACATTGTGTAATGCTTATTTTATTGCATGTTTTCCATTTTAAAGGGTTAGTTTTCTTGGCAACTTTTAGTACAACTAGTAAAGCCATAGTGCTTTGGGATGGAAAATTCATTGTTGTAAGGTCACCAAGTATGCAGGGTGATGGAGGTTCAGTAACATTTAAATCATTGCTCTCTTGAGTCCCTGTACCTCTCAATAGTGCTTTTCTTAAGATGAGTTAATAACATGGTTCAAGAGGAAATGTCCCCTACATCTCAGCCCAAGCACATTTTAATTAGAATAATAAATTGTGTGGAGAAAAGCCAATGAACTGGATTATACATTCTACAGAATGCAAAGCCTTATGGCAGAATTATATGGGCGTTCTCTCAATGTCCACCATTCCCTAGTATTTTGACCAGAGTGACATCGCTTTGCCTCACGGATGGTTTGCAGTGGGGCTGAAGAATCTGTGCTAGTCATTGCCGAGTTGGGTCTTCTTGCATTCCAAGCGTGGCATGGTGACCCCGATGAGGATAATCTATTCACCCAGGCACCACAAAGCAGACAGTAAAAGTGTTGTGTTTTGCATTCCACTTGGATGGGGCTTCATGGAGTAGAATATATGATTCTAGTCAAAATGCATGTGACTGGTTAAGAATGTGATGAAGTTGCTTTGTGTAGATGGCACAGCTAGAGGTATGTCAGATGGAATGGGCTGTGAGCAAGAGGGACTGAAAAGCAAGAGGGACTGAAAAGTGCAACTTCCTGTCACAAATCTTTACAAGGGATTATAAACCAAATGTCAATTTCATGTTCACAATATGAAGAAGGCTTGCTCCATTCCCAATAATGTTTGGCATGCTCTGTGACCTTCCGGCATGCTGTAACTGTTTATCCAGGGGAGAGCTGAGAATGCAGCGAATGGGCTGTTCACACACACACATGCACGCATGTGTATATATCTGCTGCATAGACACTTAACTAAATTATATCACTTAGCGTAATCTGTATGTATGTACATATGTATGTCTGTGTACTCTGGGTCCGTGCAATATGTGTAATCGTGTGCACTAATTTTATTATTTATTGTATTTTGTCACAGTATTTCTTTGGTCTGTTTCTTTTCAATTTCTTTTACTTACTGGCTGTTGTAACAAGTAAATTTCCCCAGTGTGGGATCAATAAAGTCTTATCTATCTATCTATCTATCTATCTATCTGCATGCACACACACACACAGACTAGGACCATGCTGCTACACGCACACTAAGGTGGGAAGGTTCAGGGGAGACTTGCGATGGAATAAGGGAGGGGGGAATGCCGGAGAATCATGCGCAGATACAGGTTAACGGCTGTATCAGATCGTGCTGGAGTGTTGCTGTGACCACTTGAGTGCAGAGAACTCACCAAATTGCATTATTCCAGCACACTGTGTCACAAAATAGTGTGTGGGTTTGTTATTACAAACCATTGTATTTTAATCTAATTTTCTATAATTGTCGGCATGGCAGTCCATTCATAAGTACAACTTGTCCTTAAATTCTTAACCCATGGACTGCCTGTATAAGTGAAAATAAATTATTTTGAAGTTCTGGCCTCTGATAAGATCCACTGGAATACCACCAGCAACTTATACAGCCCTGGAAAAAATTAAGAGACCACAGCACAATTATTTGTTTCACTCATTTCTCAGTTTATGGTTATGCATCTGTGTAAAATATAAATTTTTTGCAAACTGCAGCCTGGTTGTTCTCTGTTTCTCTTTAATTAAGGGCTTCTTCCTTGCTTTATGGGACTTCGGTGCTTTTATGAGCCTGATACTAACTGTCCAAGCAGTGCACTTCACACCATTTAATGTGTCCCATTCCTTGTGAAAGGCACTGCTGGATAAGTTGATGGTCATCTCTAGCACTAGAAAGTTGCTTGTTCTTGTGTAGGCTACTGCTGTCTTAGAAACGTTTAACCTGGAAGTGACCTGCCGCTCAGTGTAGCCTTCTGCCAGCAGATCCAGGATTAAACCAGGATTTAAACATGCAGATTTTTTTTAAAAATTGTGCTGTGGTCTCTTAATTTTTTCCGGGGCTGTATGATACATTTGTAGGTCATAACGAAGGACATAATTTTCATCCGCAACAGTATCCATGATCACTTGCTCGCCTACCAGTGACCAGAGCAGTATGGTTTTATGGCAGCCTACTCATCATGTGCAAACGCGAAATTAGGCCGGATTTCTTTGCAACATTTGTAGGTTTACATAAAGTGTTTGAGTCAGTTGATGGAACTGCCCAGTAAGACATCATTAAACTCCCCCCCGAAAGTTGCTGGACATCTTGGTCAGCTTCTACTCCAGTACTGTGAGTGGCTCATGGGAGTTTTACACAAAAATACACAAAGATGTTCTGAGGGCAGAATGAAAAATGATTGGTTCAGAGGGAAGAACCTAACCTCTTATGTCTTATGTCAGGCCAACCGATCAGATGTCTTCGACCTGCCTCCTCCAGTTGCTTGTAGCCACCTTCTCAACAATCTGATTGGCTAGCTCTCCTAATCAATCATTTTTTGTTCTGCCTTCAGAACATTTTTGTGTAGGTAAACTCCCATGAGCCTGTGAGTACTGTACAGAGTGGAGGCAGAACCTCTGCTTTCTTTCTTGTGGATTCTGGAGTTCAGGTGTTTGTGCTCTACTCTGTTTGATGCTTGCATGCACTGGGTGTTGGGCAGGGTCATGGGGTCCGATCACAACTTTGTTGACGACACTGTGATCTTTATATAGTCAGTGGAGGCTCTGATTGGGGCTCTTGAGAGACTGAAAAAGGAGTCTGAGTGTCTGGGTTTGAGAGTGCCCTGGATCAAAACTAAGATCCAAGCCTTTAAAGACCTCGTGTGCACAGCTGTCAACAGAGTGTTTGTCTTTCGAGAGAGAGTAGCAACCTTGTCAAGAGGTTCACTTATCTTGGCAGCAACATTCATGTTTCTGGTGACTCTTCCTATGAAGTCAGTAGACAGACTGGGAGAGCATGGGGGTAATGAGCTTGCTGGAAAGGGGTGTGTGGCACTTCCGATACCTATGTAAGAGATTAAATATTCAAGTCTTTAGAGTACTGGTGCTCCCTGTCTCGCTGTTTGGCCGCGAGACATGGACGCTATTCAGTGACCTGTGGCAAAGACTGGACTCCTTAGGTACTGTGTCTCTTTGGAGAATTGTTGGATACTGTTGGTTTGTGTCAACCAGGATCCTGCATTTTTAGATTGTGTGGTGGCCGCAGCACCACACTGTACGCTATGTATGCTCCTCAACCTGACCTGATGTTACTGATGGGCTTGATGAATGACAGACGATTCACATTGTGGCTCACAAAACAGGACTTGAAAAAAATTAGGTAGGGAGTAACAGAGGAACAACCATTGAAACCAGCCCCAAACACAATGACCAACTGAGGAACAAGGGCAAGGGAAGGCACACATACATTGATAATTAGGGTAAGACAAGGGACAGATGTGGGCCAATGACAATCAACCAAACACTTGGGCTGGGAACAACAAGACACAGGTGAGAGTCATAACCACAATGGACTCAAACACTAGGAAAGGGGTGACCAGCGACACCTGCTGGCCAGATAGGGAATGGTCCTGACACCTGACCCGATTAAACATGACTAAACCTGATTAAAGATGCATGGAACACATTTAACCATGAACATTTATAAGATCATTGGGAAATGGGCTTTTTAAAGTAGATATACAGAACACTCCTGATCTAATGCTAATAATCCAAAAGTCAGGCCCTTCGGTTAATACCTGTAGTGTAAGCCACACCAGTCACCAGAGAATTATGGGAAACCAATTAAAACCAAATACCGAAATCAACTGGTAGCGAATAATGACATGTTTACAGCAAATACTGTTAAACATTGTTCTACTTGGTTAAGTAAGCTTGGAATTTGAAGTACTTTGAAAATTGTGTTCTAAGTAATATAAATAATACCCAGTGATTTATGGAATCCACAGTTTCCCGCATTGCAGCAAGTGTAAGGCAAATCCCAATTAGAATCACAATTGTATTGTGAATGAAAAGCACCATATAGTGTGAACTGGGACTTCTAACTGGGAAGTCGAACTAAAGCATTCTATATACTGCCAGACTCCCAGGCAGATCTACTTGATAGCTTCTTCTGCAAGCTCGTCATCTCAGTCAGTTAAGAGAGTTTAGTCTAGTAAATCAGTGTGATTCACCATTGTCATTTATATGCATATGTAATTTATATTTATAGCGTTTGGCAGACGCCCTTAGCCAGGGACAACTTCCATAAGTGCTTTAAGACTCCCTTAATGATTATTTTCTGATACTAGTTCAGAATGTATGTCACATGGCAATATACGCATATGCAGATAGTATTTACAAAAACATTTTTATCAGAAACAGTCTTTATTTTAAACTTGTGAGGCTAAATGGATAAATTATAATGCATTGGGGATGTATTTTAAGCTTTGACTAAGTATTAGAGCCAAAGTCAATGAGGTGTTCCAGCCAATATGGAAAAGTAACAGGAAAGAGTAATTATGAGGCTAAGAAGCCCCCCCAAAATAGGCAGCTGTAACAGGCACTAGGTGAAAGGCTTCCATGAACAACAGTGAAACGCAATGGCCTTCTTGACAAATAGACAAAGACTGTAACACAGGAGAACAAGAGCGCAGACAAAAGAGAACCTGAGTAAGGCAGAAGTCTGTGCACTTTTCAGTATCAAAATAAACACACAGTGAAAGAAAAGTGACTCTAGAAAAGACCAGAATTTCCGAACAGCATTATCTTGAAAAAGAGTGCCAATGGTTTTTCCTGTTCATTTATGGCGTAAAACGAGTAGCAAGTTCAATGTTATATCCTGTTAAAGAATTACGTCAAGTTGGATCCAAGACTCTGTACCATAATGCAGACTGCTGAATCCACCTTCTTCGGAGAAAAGTTAATGAATACAAGCAGATCATGAGAGTATATTTGGCTCATCAACACATTATTTACAATTCTCTGTTATCTGATTTCAGTTTTATTTTTGCTTTTAAAATGGTAAATTGCCCTCTATGTTACTACATTTTAACTTGCAACAAAAAAAATTACTTTATGAATTTTCGCAGTAATACTCATTAACCTGGCCCTCTCCTTTATTTGAAATCTGGTTACATGTTGCAACAAGCAGTCTAGAGAGTGTTCCTCGGAGTTTGGGAACGTCTGCAGTCTTTTGCTGATGGTATATTTTATCCCGTACCTATCAAAATGGGAAATCATACACACACACAAATCTTGCTGCTTATTTGGTTAATAATAATATTGCGGTAAATGAATGGCGAATAAAGCCTTGGCAGTGCCGCACTGTTTGCTTGGCCATTAATGCTTATAGGGTCCATAGATGTATGACCCATTGTACAGGTCATTCAATTTCCTTCAGACCGCATAGGATTAAAGTGATTTAAATGTATTATTGCTTACATACCAACGGACTTTATGTATAAACCCTTTTGTACAATCCCACTGTTTCTCACTGTCCTGTGTTTTTGCTCTTTAAGTGTTGTCGTACCTTATTTTGGTCAACTGCCTTTCTGTATACAGTATATACGGTATGTCAATAAAGCCCATCTCACTTGACTTGAAATGCAGCATTTGTAAGTGAGCACAGTTATAAAAAGCCAATGATAGTTTTTTGTTTTAAATCTGACAGTCCCATATTTAGGGATAATACATTTTGAGGTTTGAGTTTGTGAAAGGTGCTAGGTAAGAAATTGTTGTTGGAAAAGATCAAATTGTAATGCCTATTCAGGGTTCTAAGCTAGAGTACTTATCAGACTAATGTTGATCTTATCATGACTTTGCCATGATCCATGGGATGAAGGACGCAGGGGCAGGAGTTAAGGCAAATAAAACAGAGTTTTATTAAAAACAAAAAGATCACAGGGGATCAAAAACAGGGAGAATACCTAACAGGGGCCAGCTCAGACAACAGGTAAGCCAGACACTACGACTTCAATGACTGGACTGGGGAGTACAGGACTGGAAGGCATTTATAAGGGTTACAACAAGAGGCAGCTGGGGTGAATTAACATGAGGGCCAGAATGAGCGGTAAGACTAACACAAATCAGGTGTAGCTCATTATAGCCACACTGGGGAGAAAACGGGAGGGGTAGGAGTGCAGGGTGTGACAGGTTTGAATCTGAGAAGTGTTTCTCATTGACCTACTGTAACAAGGGATGGTGATTCTGAATTCGCTAAGTATTATTCAATTTTGATCAAATTAATTGACAGCTGGATGAAAGAAACTCATGTTTGCTGATATATCTGGTGCATGGGAGTTGTTTTCTGAAATTTGTGAAAGCCACAGCTTGTGAATACTCAGCAAAGTTGTTACACGCTTGTGAATTGCAAGAGCATATGTGACATTCCTCGTAGGTCAGCATGTTATTGCGAGCAGCTGAATCAAATATAAATCAGGACATGACTTACATTTGGAGAAAACCAGGGGAAAACTGTCTTGGTATAAAACTATGATATTATCCCTGTCAAAGTATGTTGCCTTAGCCATTCAAAACCTCTCTTAAAGTCAACCCAGTATTTGCAGTAACCGTCCAACATGTATTTGTTGGCTTGACCAATAGCACGGCTTGGCTAATCAATACTTCGTTAAGTTCTTTATCTAACTAACTTAACTGATTAAGTGAGCCGAGGGTGAAATTAAAGGAATTCATGGAATGGCTGGGGTGCCCCTGAGGAGAATTTGGGAACCAAAACATCCTTATTTCACCCAAGATACCAGAAACATCTTGTGGAACACAATAAATTCTTGTTATTTTTTGGGTTACTTCTAATTTACATATTCTGATGTCAATTTTTTTTCTGAGCGAATACATACTAACTAATAAGTAGCATTTCGGATTAAGACTTACACATAGTACTGTGTATTTCCATACAAGCTTAGAACATAATGTAGCATAAGTCGTTGATGTATAGTTGATGTAAACAGCCTCAGTTGTGATATTCCCCCTTTGCTGTGAAGATGATCATAGATCTAACCACTGATGGGGGAAACTCAGGGCCACGCTTTACTGTATTTTCCCTTCCCCGCAGAATATCTATGCTCAGAAATAACAGAGGATGTTGTCGCTGCTGTTTCCCACATCTGGATCCAGCTTCTTAGCAGAGCAGTTAATCACTGGTCTGGGGGGAAAGCCTCGGCTGCCTGTGGCATCTCTGTCTGCCTGGATGTGTGTGAGATTGTAAGCAGTACCCAATCAGCAGTACCCAATCAGCAGTACCCAATCAGCAGTACCCAATCAGACACAGGAGGCTAATGTATTGCAGCTTTGTAAA
>JAODKM010000039.1:25283248-25299682 GCA_026780845.1 Petrocephalus sullivani
AGCAGTACCCAATCAGCAGTACCCAATCAGCAGTACCCAATCAGACACAGGAGGCTAATGTATTGCAGCTTTGTAAAGACAAATGCCTACTTTCTGCTTTCCATTTTTATGGAACCATATAAAGTATTTACCCTTTTGTGTGTCAATGCCACCCAATAAAACAGAACTGAAAAACAGAAAATACACATTTAAACCACTTCACATTTTTGAAAGTTTTTGTTCTTGTTTATGTTACTGCCCATTGTTCATAATATCCATCTATGGAGATTCACCACCTATCCAGCATGGGATCACTGTGCAGTTTGTGAAATAATGTAGACTATGTGTTCCATCCAATTTCCATCTGTTTTTATTTTTTGTCAAACATGAAATGATGGGCAAATGGTGCTTAGAGGCATTCACAATAATAAAAAACAATCTTTACCAATCTAGAGTGCCAGTCCTGACATGCTACACTACAAATCTCAGTGAATTCTTCTGCGTAATGAATCTTATCATCACTGTTTAATTAACCTATTTGCGTTGGGAAGTTCACTGGAATACAAAAACAGAAAAGATGGGCTTCGCTCCCAATTTATCCAACTTTTCAGAGTGCTGAGCTGTAGTACTGCATCATTAAAATAACAAACAAGAAAAGGTCGCACTTGGCATAATCGGGTTTAATTTTCTGCTTTCAGGAATTTATCCGCACAGCCGCATTTCAGCATAGTACTTTCTGCTGTGAGCTCACCGGAGCAATTCACCAATTCAGTGCTGTATTCATAGTCACTACATCACAAAATTCAAACATCTTAAACATGCATTAAATGTCATCTTACTGTAAATCTGGCTTCAAAGTCCGATAAGCGCTGAACATCAATCTTAGGCCTAAATGCCAGACATACTCCCTTTTTTATTCTACTGTACAGTACTTCTCTCTTCACTCCACATTGCATGGCTGTCATCCTTTGGTACTTACTTGAATGATCATTTTACTAAGATACAGTATTGTCAGCAATAAGAATAAGCAAGCTCTGACAAACTTCAAAGCTCATGCAGCTGCTTTGTGCACTATTGGATGGGGAACGGGATGCCTGTCTGTCTGTCTAAAAGCCTCACGTACTGCATATTGTGGAGTCTAAGCAAAGGTGGAGTCACGTTTAAAAGGACCAGCTGCAGGCAGCGGAGGATGAAAGGCGAGCCTTACTGACTTCTCCTCTGGGTTGTGGCAAAAACAAACCATGGGTGGCCTAACATAGTCCCAAGAAAGAGTGTTTCTAACCCACAGCGTTTCTAGGGGCTGTGGAGGGTCCACTTGTTATATACCAGAAATATAGGATGGTGCTAATCACTGTCCTGATTGAAATAGAAGGTTCCAGGAGAAGGTTTCAGGAAAACCACAAATTCACCATGATCCCATGTTGTAAAGAGATTTGGGGTGTTTCAGCTATAGCAAGAAACTTCCTGCATAATGTGTTAACAGCCATTACAAATGTGCCATGAGAAAATAGACCCGTGTCAGATTTCTGTGGTGAAAGACCTTTTAAGGGTAAATTCTTAGATTTGGGTTTGATGCAAAAAGCTTGCATGGCGGTTGGTCAGCCAAGGAAAGCAGTGCAGTGGCTGCCTCCATATTGTTAAAAAATGAAAATACGAAAAGGAGCTCCACAGGGGTCATAATAGACTTCATACACTGGTGACACGCTTCCTAGAAGTAAATCTGTCTCCACGTGTTTTTCTAAGTATATCAGCAGCATGTAGCATATAACCTTGTTACCTACATAGTGGTAGATACCATTGCAGTATTTTTTTTTTAAAGATAAAAGGCTGCCTATGATCCACTGCGGAAAGTGTTCTTACCTTTGAGAATGTGCTGAAAGGTACCTCCCCGATGCTTCTTTTATGGGGACCTGTTTCCCATTTCTGGTTGCCATAAACCATAAAGTTAATTCAGTTATGAAAAGCTTCCTGCAGATTTAATCCCTTTCCCATTCATGGCTGATCCTCTCACCCCCTTTCGGATTGAATGCCTGCAGAACGCCACGGAGGCTCAAGAGAGCCTCCATAATGCAAGGGCTCGCTGGCATTTGGAATTCTGCGCAAATCAGTTCTGTTCAGAACATCGTGACTGTGTGCAACTAAAGCTTGAAAATGTCATGTGGTAGATTTAAAATTGATTTTAAAAGAGGGGGGTGACATTAATAGTTTCTGTAAAGTGATGGTAGATTTTGAAGTACTTAACAGTGCGGATGGTTACTCACGTAGCAGTTAGTACTGCTGAACTTCTACCTGTTGGTATCAGTTTGTAGTGTCATCTACATCACAAATGTTATATTTCTGTACTCCGTAAATGTTGGGCCCCGCCTCCCACCCCCAGGCCCTGCCCCCTGATCGCCACAGAAACATTTCCAGGGAGGAGGGGCTGTCTGTCTCTGACTTGGGGGGGTGTTCTGACATTGACCTCAAAGTCCCCTTGAGTGTGTATTGGCCTAAACCTGAAAATGGCACTAAATAACAGGGAAAACGAAATAATCAGATGGAATGTAAACAAAAAGGCAATCTGTCTTGCAAAAAAAGGAAGTGGTATTCTTGGAGGAAATCCAAGGACAGCGAAGAATTTAGGCACTTAGTATTTAAATTTAAGTTCTCCATGTGTCCATTCAGATAAACCCAAAGCAAGAGGCTCAGGATTTTACTTAATAGACCTTTTTCAATGAACAGTAATTTCAGTGTATTTAATGCAAAACATAATTTTAAAGTATCAATGGATAAATTATGTCTCAAGATTAATTATAATTTCTGCACTCTGCACTTATGAAATATCTCCTTGTGTGATTTATAATCTATGAAACAAAACTGGCTTGTTTTGAAAATAACAGTGATTTGTGAGTTTGGGTGGAAATTGTTGAGAAAATGTCTTTAATCATATTAGGACTTTTGGTTTTCTGTGTTTCTTTTTAATGATGATTTGGTGCTGGGCCGGTTCACCTTGAATGACAACCTCCCTATGGAATTTCTAAAGACGGCAAAGGCTGTCCTTGAATCCTGTGTTTTGTTTTCATCATTAATGAGTACCCATTCACAACATTTTCAGAAAACGGCATTTTATGGGTGAGCTGCTGGTATACTACCTGCAAAAGACACTAATGACTAATATTGTTTCACGCATTCATTACGATCCCATGAGTTCATCTGTAGGTTTTCTCATCTCTTAACTTTTCCTTGTGTCTTTTCAGACCAGGTCTGATCATATTCCCAGCCTATTTCTGAGTTGTTTTTTTCCCCTTGACCAGTGGATAGTGTTGTAGGCTCCTTCCTCTAGGGTTATGGGTTCAGTTCCAACCCTGGCTTTATGGTCATGTGGGTTTTCACCCAAATTTATGGCTGTAATGTGAACTGATTCCTCAAGGCTGCCTTTAGGCTATTCACTTCCTGGAATAGGCTCCTGGCTCACTGTAACACAACGAACAAAGCTGAATTAAAATTTGTTTAAAAAGATGCCCAGATAAAGTGAAAAACTAATCAATGTAAGAAAGTCTTAATGACCTGCTGTAGTCTCAGTGACATAATACAAGCTTTGATTTTTCACAATGACACGAGAACATGCAAACTCCACACAAGAAGCCATGGCAGAGACTTGAACTCTAGTCCCAGAGGTGGGAGGCAATAGGACTGATCATCACATTATCATGCCTCCCCCTGTTATGATAACTTAAAGACCATATTTACATATTTGGTTAACAGATGCTTTCATCTAAAGGGACGTACAATTGAGTAAGCAGGGTGAGTCAGTCCTTGGAGCGACTGGGGTTAAGGGCCCAGTGGTGGCATCACTCTGCCGGTGACTTTTTGAGCCAAACTTTGGGTCAAATAAAACTTTGAGCCAAACTTTTCCATCAGGGTAACGCTTTTGTCCCATGATGCCTATGGAGTCATATTGGACAGGAAACGGGACTTTGCAGAGATGAGGAGTCAGACTGTTTTTCACTCCCTGTGTGAAGTATTTACAATGGCTATCAAGCACTCGTCCCCCATCTGGAGTGTTTACCTCACTGGGTTAATCAGATGAGTCTCTGGTGCTTGTGTGTAAACAAGGGTGGCTGTGGCGATGAAGAACTGCGGAGAATGACTTCAGCACGACCCCGGCCAAACAAACCAAGCAAACGGGAGACCTGTGGAATCGCTGGCAGTGACGACAGCCAGCAATCTTATCTTAGATAAAAGTGGGTTAGCAGCTGGGCCCAATCCTAAAATTACACATCCAGTAATAATTAGGGTGTCACTGGGAAATATGAAGAAACGAAAAATATGACTGTGCAACTACAAATTGTCAGAGAGAAATCCAGTCATTACGGATTCCTGGAGAGTACAGTCTGATTGCCTCAAAGAGAGAAGCCCTACAGAGGTCCAGCAGGAAGGAAATAGCTGAAGATGCACTAGATCATAACCTTTGTATGTCAAAGAATTTATGGTCATGGATGAACAGATCCTACATTTTATTATTGAAATAGACAAAGTAATTCTAATTCATTCAACACATGGGTGAGACATTAAAGCCTATCTATCTATCTATCTATCTGTCTATCTATCTATCTATCTTAACCTTTTCAAGCAAAGTTAGATGCAAGAATAAATGCCAGTGAGTGGCTGCTGTCAGCTGAACTGGGCAGGGGACCGTGAGAAGGTCCCACTGCTGACCAGCCGGCTCTGAGCGGGAGACAGATGAGAAAGCAGAACAAAACTGAGTCTTAATGGAATAACCCTGATGAACAGATGAGCTACGACAGAACAAAGGAGATGTGGTACATGTAACCATGGCGATCTTAGACACTCATCACCAAAGTATTCTTTAATAATAAAACCCAGGGAAAGCAGGTGCAGTGAATGTGAGGATTATTGCTCAAAGAACATAATTTTTGTTGTATCTCTGAACAAAGCCCTCAGTCTTCAATTTTTCATTGTATATGTTTTTTCATTGTGTAATGCAAATCAATGCATTATTTTGCTGCAGAAAATAACACCAACATAGCCAAAAAGTACATTGAGGATAAACAGAAATGTGTCACGCTGCAGACAGGATGCAAACACAGAGGCACTTTCCTCAACACGACCACTATCATTAGCAAAACAGAGCTGGTCTTCCGATTTCCTGTCTCACTTATCTTTGGCCAGCAGGAGGGTATTCGCAGTGACGTGCTCCTAATATGTAAATCTGATGTGTTGATTAACAGATCAGTCAAAAACAAATACAGCTGCTTTGGACTTGACACTGGCAGTGGAACATCAGCATTGTGTCACACTGCAGGAAGGACGGGGTGCTTTGTCATGCTAGCACCTTAACACCACTTACAGTTTCTTTAACCCTTAAAGTGTTACTGATCTGTGATTCTACACAGACATTAAGGCCATTACATCTGAAAAGAGCAATATTGTGATATAATGGCATTAGGGGAATCCCTAAATGAAAAGGGCAGCCATGACATCCGAATACGTGTTTCTGTCATGTGGCTTAGTCACAGCGAGCATTAAATAGCGATTTTTTTATCGTATTACTTTTTAACCACTAGTGCGTGAGAGGGTTTAAATGTCAGGTGGTCACACGTCATAATTAAACATCATAGAAACACAGGAAACCTTGTTTTTTTTCCAGGAAATCTATGCAAAGCTCTTAAGCTGTTTGTATGAATCATAACAATATAAACATCACTGCACCACATCACCACTTCAGTTCGGAAAGATATGTTATTTTTTCTGTCATGGCTAAAGCCGATTGTTTAAAAACTGTGGTGAAATTGTTCACAGATGTGGGACCCCCATCTTCCCAGGGTTGTCCCTCTTTCCTTTTACGCGACTTTTGTGTTCTGGTGGTTCTCCTTTGGACCTTTGGAGGTCATGTAGCTCTTTTTGTAAACAGACTGTATTTTCTAGAAACACGGAAGATTAAACTTGAACACACACCTTGAAATTTTAAAAGTGAACATATACACTGTGTTTGACATCCCAATATTAAATCTGAACTTAAAATATGATGCCAAATCAATATGCTATTAGTCATTTCCTTAAAATATGGTGCATCAGTACCAAAATGCACCATCAGTACCAAAAGCAAAAGTATGGTTTAATTTATATAGGTAATAAAATCAAAGTTAAAAATTCACAAAAGTAATAACAAAAGGAAGCCTAATGTTAATATATTAAATGTAAGCCTAATATTGTTTATACAAGAAAACCAATTACATAGTCATTTGTGTGTTTAAACAAAACATTTGTTTATCATACATTAAAGTCATAAAATAAATTGATGCACATTTTACTAATATATTTGTTTCTGTTGTTTTTATGTAATGGACTCTAAAATAATTCCTATAATTAAACTGAAACAAGTTTGACCTTAAAATAAAGGTAAATGAAACAGCAGGAATCAGGGTTACTAAATATGTGACCTTATTAAGAGGCTATATAAAATTTAATGACACAGGACATCTTTTATTCTGAATTATATTAAAAACATCCCTCATCCCTGGGGCTAAATGGTTTGGAATTTGGACATGTCACACCCAGAGCAATGCAAACCACAGATATACTTATTGAAATGCTGGCTATCATTATAGCCTTATAAATCCTTTTTACATGGTTCTAAATGGGAAAATCTAGTACCAGGCTGCGCATGGGCATGCCGGCCTGCCTTGGAAATGGCCCTGCCACCCCACTGCTCTCTGCGCTATGCCGACGTATTTGCAATGGTGCTTATTAAAGGGCACCCCCATTTCCAATTGCAGAGTAGCCTTCTTGGCAAGAGTTTTGGAATGCACTGTTTATTTTGTTTACAACTCTTTTGTGGTTTAAAACAGGGTTAATAGTAGAGTTGATGGATTTAAGTATAATAATCTTTGGACAGTATTCTCTTCATTTCTGGTTCCAAAAAGCTGAAATACTCAGACCTTATTTTAAACATATCTCTTTTCACTCTATTAAATGTCAGTCTATCCATCCATCTTCAAACCACTTATTCAGTATGGGTATTGTGATGGATATTAGATATGTGGATAGATATTACACATAAATGACACTCTTTTTAACAACATGACTACATAGATTACAGAAATAGAAACTATTTACATATGGAACTTTGGTTAACATCTTAGAACTCATTAAAAGCTGCTGAAAATGTTGAAAGCAGGTCAAGTTTATGCAGTGACTCAGTACCCCCTGCTGGAAAAACACTGCTACTGTCAGTAAAAACATTTCCCCGAACAATGAGCATGTAATATTTTGATGGGTAAAGCCCAGTGCCATCATCAATCCAAAATCTCAGAAGCATTGGTATTAAAGTGGTAACTCTTTAAGTTTCATTAACATCAGTTTGGCCATGTGGATCTACCAAGTTACTACAATTTCACCATTTATAATAAAAGGCACCATGGCTCTGTAAGAAGCACTTAAATGTCATAATTCCAAGGCTGCGGGTTAAAATCCTGCTTGTTGCTCCCTGTGTGTGTGTTTCATCCCTGTGTTTGTGTCGATTTCCTCCAGCAGTCCTCATACATGCTGCTGGCTTAGCATATGTGCCTAAGTCACACATAATGTGTATGTCTGCTGTGAGTGACTAGCTTGCTGGGTTAGGCTTTGGGTTGACAAAGTACCTTATCTGGATAAGTGGTTATGGAAGCTGGATCGCACTGTCTCTCCACTGTCTCTTTCCAGTGGAAGTATTGCAGAAAAAGGGTGACATGCTTCGGTGGGTGGTACTGTTGGGAACTGACCCCAGTCTGTGTGTCTGTAGACCTTGTATGCTCTACAGTCCAAAGACGTGCAGTTGCAGAACTGTTGTCACAAAATAGCCCATTGTGCATGTACACAAGTGTGCCCTGTTATTGATGGGTATCCAGCCTTAGGTGTTCCACCACAGTGAGCCATATGCTGCTTGGGAGAGGCCCCAGGACCTCCACAACCCTCTTGTGAATAATTGGCTTAAAGGTGAGTAGATGATTTCAATTAATTGTCTTACGCCAATTGTTTTGCAGCCCGCATAATGTTCAATCTCACATTCCCTCTTACCATCATTCAGGCACAAGGTCCTGAGGTACTTATGCTCCCTCACCAAGAGCAGACTCTCTCCCCTCACCTGAAAGGAGCAATCCACTCATGTTTTCAAAGAGATCCATGGCCTCAGATTTGGATGCCATGACTGTCATCAGTCACAGTCGGCATAAAATTGCTCAAACGCGTGCTGGTGGTCCTGGTTGGATGAGACCAAAGGACAATACCATCTTCAAATAACTGGGGCATTACTTCTAGTTTTTCATACTGGACTCCATTCCAGCCATGGCTGTGCCTTGATATCCTGTCTGTGAAAACCAGGAACCAGAGTGGCAGAAAGACAAACCTTTGAAGGAGGCCAACACCCACAATGAACTACTGTGGATGCACCCAGAACTCATACTGCATTCATTCAGGGACCAAATAATACACGGTAGAGGCCCCGGTATCCCATATCCCCGCATCCACAGTGAAACGCCTTCTGCAAGTCAATGAAGCACATGTGGACTGTGCCAGTATATCCCCACAAATCTTCACTCAAATGTGTAACAGAGCACAGTTCGTCCAATCTACCAAGAGCCGGAATATGCTGAGGAAAGCTGACATGTGTGGTGCCGCTATAGATGGAACACATGCCGGGGGCTTCCTTCTTTTAAAAGTAGGGACCCCCACCCCTGTTTACCCAGCACTCTGCCCACCTTCCATGCAACAATGAAGAGGAGAATCAACCATGTTACTCCAGCTACATCCATTGCTTAGAACATTGCCAGACAGATTTCATCTACCACTGCAGCCTCTCCACCATGCAGGTCTCTGACTAGCATAGCAGCCGTAGCTGCAGTGACTAACTCAGATTCATATCACTGCCTCCTGGTGAGAGGACATGTCCACCCACTTGAGGAGTTCAAACTGTTCCCTTCACTGCATGTCAAAATCCCCAGAATTGTTCAGCACTTCCCCACCCTGGCTGAACATAATCTGAGCAGCAAAGACTTATATCTGATTCCTGAAGCATCAAATTGTTTGCCAAAATATCTTTGAGACCACCCGATAATCTCTTTCCATTGCCTTTCCAAAGCCCTCTCATGCATGAGCTTAGCTGTCTCAAGAGACCCCCTGAAGGCCTTCCTCTCCAGCTTCCCTCCCCACAGGTGTCCACCAGCAGGTCCTAGGCACTGACTGGCTTCTGGGTACAGCTTTTTGCAGCCACTGCAATGATTGAGGCCTTGATCATTGCTCATTCAGACTCTATGTCCCTGATCTCAGTCGGCACAAGAGCAAAGTTTTTCCAAGGGTGAGGACTGAATTCTTGCAAGTTCAAGCCAGATGTTTCAGCAAACCTTGACTGCTTCGCTATGTCATCCTAAGCCATCTGACCTTCTCCCCTTTTGCCAAATCCAACTCACTACCTAGTAGTGGTTGGCTCATATTACTGCCCCTCTCCTTCACTTGACTGTCCAAAACACACTTCAAGTCAGATGATATGACGATCTGTGATCTTAAGCCTAAGGTGCTCTAGTACCATGTACACTAATGATCATCCTTGAGTTCAAACATGGTGTTTGTTATGTACAATCCATTGCTTGCACAGTTCACAAGTTCCATAACAATTCACCACTTGGGTTTAGACCCAGAAAGCCATTCTTCCCCAACACACCTTCTCCACTGAGCACTGAAGTCCCCCAGAAGGACCACAGTGTCCCTAAGTGGTGCCCTGTAAACTCCTCCTGCACTTTCTCTAAGAAGGATGGCTACTCCAAAGTGCCATTTGGTGCATATGCACAAATTCACAGTCGCAAAGAGGCAACCGTTTTGTTCACCAGGAGAAACTCCAGTTAGTGGAGGATGACAGGATGGTAATTTATCGTGACTGGTTGCAGCTGTGTCCATGGTAAACGTGAGCTATTGCAAGAATCACAATATAGCACAGTATTTACAGGTACTTTTATTTGGCAAACAATTTTGTCTAAAGCGACATATCAGTGAGGCAAATAGCACATTACAAACACATGTGTTGTCAAGGAATTGACTGGGCATAAATGCAGGTAGGCTAAACTTCTAGTGAATGCCCAGTTACAAATGCACTACTTAATGCTATTATTTTAACAACAGAACAAACTGGCAAGTGCACATGATGCCTGTAGTTTTGGAGGCTGCAACATTAACAAACGTTAACAACATTAACAAAAACAGACCAATATGAAACAAAGCAAATTCAGCCTGCATAACATCTCAGTGCTGTCTGTATATCTTACTTCTTTGTGAATTATCTCTCAGTCAATCTCCAGAGAGGGAATGTTCCACATTCCAAAGGCAGTGTCCAAGTCTAATCCATCTGAGTCCTTCCCACTCATTCCAGCCACCCAAAGGGCACCGCACCTGATCGCTAACTTTAATCTTGCGGATGGCAAACCCACAAGGTCCACGCAAATATTTTGGTGGAGCCCAGCTCTGTTATGTGGGTGGCCCGGCCACCATGTGCTCACTGAAGAACAGCATCCCCAGGCCAGGCTCCAGCTGTGGCTCTCAGCAGCCCTATTCTGGGAATGGCACGCATGCGGTATTTGCTACCTTTCATTGAGGATCTTTATTGTATGGCAGTCTGTCTGGCCTCTCCTCCAAGACCTGCGCATCAAGCGAGATCCTACCAGGAGCTCATGTTCCAGATGATGCCGCTCAACAGACATGCAAAGCCCCTCCATCCAAGTCACGATCGTTAGCCTTGGAGTGTCGCTACTTAGCGATTCAGTTTTGCATTTCTTTTTTGCTTAATACACAAAACACTATGAAACGCTTTGCTTAATATTAGTGATAAATGACTGGAGTTTCCTAAACTGTTCACATGGTCTCAAGTGTGCAATAACCAAATGATGGTGATGATGATGGTGACATAAGGCACCGCATTATAAGTGCAAAAGCTAGCAGCATTTTCTTCAACTTTTTTAATATCCAATAAAAAGCAGTATTAGGGATTTAAAGACTGACTCACTTACTTAGGGGACACCCTTCACCAATTGCGTGAGTATATTATACTATATGTTCTACTGATTTTGACGGATAACCAGAAAAGAGTTGTCTTTGAGGCCAAAGGTTGCAGATTAAAGCTCTCTTTGAATGGGGGTGCATTTGTACTCAATCTGACATGCTCCATTTGTGCTTCCTAACTACCAGAACCACTTACACTCCTCGTTTGAGGTTCAGTCATAGTGGCCATTTGTACCTCCCTACGATGCTAATTTTAAACAATAAACCCAAGTTTAACAACATTTAACCTCGATATATTTGTGTTATATACAGAAATACAGAAATGCATGTCACTGCCAAAAATACAAAGTGTAACTACACAGCCTAAAAAGAATACCCCAGGCGTGCCAGTGTGGTATTTTTATAGTCATTTACTTTCTTTGGTAGCGTAATAATAATTACAGCACAAGGTGTGACTTTGTTGAAAAATCACAATACAACAAAAAACATGCGTGTGTCCATGGCAGGATGCTGCCACGACCACCCAGTAACATGCTTTGGGAGGTTTGCCGTGCCGGCCCATCACAAGCCGTTTCCCGTCCGCTCATAAGTACCTGCTCCGACTTCCCCGGTCGAAATTCCCCAGCCCTCCTATAACCCATGGAGCGGAGAGGATGCACAACACAGAATCTACTCCGACTACGTCAAAGAGGGGGGAAACCTGCGCGACTCCTGCGCACGGTCGCTTCCTAATTCAGCGGCGACTCTGTAAGCATCGATCGAGCCGCCGTCGTGGACCTCGGCTGCCTTCGGTGCGGCAGAGCCAAGTGCGTCACTCCGTGAGGCTCGTACCACCCGCCCCCCCCTGCAACCCCCCCCCCCCCTGCACCGGACGCCCAACGCGTCATTGTAGCAGTCGGCTGGAAACATCGCTATGGAGAGGGATGCGGATCGCGGCGCACCTCGGAGACAACGGATGCTGGCCGCCACGGTTCCGAGCTCATCTTTCGCTGACTGCAAGGCCTTTCTGTTCCCGCGGAGCTGGAAGTGGCTCGTCGAGTCATGCGATGGAGATGCGATCTAGGGGGGGAGCAGAGGGAACGGCGGTGGGGAATGAAAAATATTAAATATGACAGCGGAGTTTCACCTGGGTCCCGTTGTAAACAAAGAGACCCGTGCGAATTGTCTGCATTGAAGCAGCGCTGAGCAGCGACCTTATGCTGCGCTGCGTCGCATCTCGGGCAGATGGAGCGCAGGCAGTCCGCTTAACGTCGAGCCCGATCGCTCCTTCCCGAGAATACACTGTAGGGCATCGGATGCGGCGCTCCGGCTTGCGGGGAGCAAAGCAACTTGCGCATAACCGGTGCCCCTTTCCCCCGAGCCTTTAACTAATGCACGGAATTTATTTGGCAGGTGAATCTGACAGCGGACCGGAAACTGTTTGATGGGGGGAATTAAGTGGTTATCGCCATAAAATGTCATTTACTATGGAAGACACTCTGGAGTCGGGCTGGGTAGCCGTCCGGCCGAACGTTTTTGAAGAGAAGGAGAAACACAAATTTGTTTTTATTGTGGCCTGGAATAAGGTGGAGGGGAAGCTCGCCATCACCTGCCACAACAGGACCGTCCAAAGGAGGAGCATCGTGAGGGACTCCGAGGCCGGGGTGGTCGGCTCCATCCTGGAGAACATACACGCGTGTTGCAGCAGGGAAAAGGCCGAATATAGCGCGACGGAAGGCGAGGCTGGCGCAAAGTCCCCCACGAAGGGGGAAGCGGCGGCAAGTCCCATTAAAAGTGGCTGCAAAGTTATGGGAGCGCCGCGGAGGGACGTGAGCTCGCAGCCGGCGTCCATCAGGGACGATCCCTGCAACCTGGAGGAGGACTACGACGGCAGCGCCAGGGAGGACTACAGCTGGGCCGGACTCTTCTCTTTCCAGGACCTGAGGGCGGTCCACCTCCAGCTGTGCTCCGTCAACTCGGAGCTGGAGCCGTGCCTGCCCCCTTTGCCGGAGGAGCCGTCGGGGATGTGGACCGTGCTGTTCGGGCTCCCCGAAGTGACCCAGGCGGAGATGGACGCCCTGTGCGGCCGGCTGCAGCATTACCTGGGACACGCACTGGACACATGCGGCTGGAGGATCCTGTCGCAGGTGCTGTTCGCCGAGGGCGACGACCCGGAGGCGTACTACGAGAGTCTGAGCGAGCTGCGGCAGGAGGGCTTCGAGGAGGCGCTGCGCAGGACCAGGACTGCCCTGCAGGAGGTAGGACGGCCAGCGGGCTCCGGCAGGCATGAGGAAAAGGGCCCCTCACTTTAAGATCAAGGAGTAAAAGGATCAGCAGAGAAACAAGCAGATAAATACGCGCATGTCCACACTGATGTAGTCTGAATGCCATCTGTCCGCCGAAAATAGAGTGATATTACTTAGATTATTAAATATGAGGGCAGGATATTATGCATTGCATGATGCTTCAAGAAATTCGGTTTGGTTTGTAATATAAAACATACTATTGCAGTTGGGGGGGAGGGGGGCAAAACTACATTGGTACTAGTGATAGCAGAGTGTAAAATTCTGGCTAAGGTCCCGTGGCTCCTGGGGGGCTGGTATGCTGCCTCTGTGTACTTATGAGGAAAGCCTTGCGTACAGCCTGTCAGAAGAGTGGCGGTAAAACAATCAAGCCATAAATGGCTGTAAAAGTGTCTCTGCAGGTGGCTGGTGTATAATTTCCCTTTGGTTACCAAAAATGGCATGGGCATAAATAACAGCCCGGAGAGGGCACTTGCCACAAATTCCATGAATAATGTGTGTGCTGCAGTGTCTGCTGTGCTGAGATGCTGTACGGGATGCTCCAGACCTTTGTGGAGTTAGCCGCCTTCAGGAGGATCTATGCGGCCAAGCGCCAGCTTTCCAAATGCCGTCCTCTCCGTAACCCAGTTCTACACTGTGGAAACGTGCCAGGCGTGGCCAGGTTGTGACTAGGGTGACTCCACCCCTGGGCTTCCCAGAGAGAAGTGTGTCGCTCATTTGTGCTGTGAGACATGATGCTGGGCAGATGTCATCATCTAGATGCGTATCTGCTAATCACCCCTGAAATTATGGCTCGTCTGTCGCACAGGTACTGATTAACATCAATACTGCAGCGTGTAAAAGCTCTGCCACAGGAATGTAGGGGTTTGAGCGCTCCACCCCTCTGCATTCAGGTGGAGGCTGTGTTGGGTTGATATCAATATTTGATGATGGTTGGATGATATTATTAGAATTTATCCATGAAGTCTTAAAGTAACTTCTCAGAGCATAAACATAGTAGAATATTCCCTTTATTGATTGTCTCTGTGTTTTTGTTGTGTTCTCTGCATGCTTTGCACCGTGACCTTTACTTTAAATGTCAATGACTTTTATCAACAAATATGGTATCAGAGCTCCAAAGAGTGATTCACTTTTGTCTGGATGGAAGTGCTGAGGCAGCGTCTCTCCCTGGCTTTTTACTGCCGGGCTTTCAAACGTGTCTCCTTTTGCACAAAAGCTGCTTATCTGCTGCAATATATTCCTATGCTGTTGTCTCTGGAGTCATCATATCGATTTACATGCTTCTGTTGAATACTTACGCAGTTTTTTAAATAAATAATTTATTTGAAGTATTCGTAATCGCTGACAAGTTCTCCCCGTACTAAATGTATACAACGTCGCGTTTGCTCTGCCCTCTGGTAGGACAGTAGGTCAGCCTGGGGTTCCTCTGGTGTGTATTGTGACTGCAGCTCATCCTTTGTAGATGTTCCTCACGGGTCTAGAAGCATGGGTGAGGTAAGCAGTGGCTAAGTACAGACACCAAGATGGTATAAAATGCAAATGTACAGCAGATTGTGCAGGGGCCCCAGCAGCGTCCCTTAAGGCACTAACATCAGGTGAACCTCATATTAATTGGAGCTCATTAACTGAAGGCTCTTGCACTGACAGTTCTCTTATTTATTATAGGAATTACATGGGGACAGTATGACATATGGTAGTACAATAGTAAGGAAAGAGCATAAACTGGGAACCATTTTTCAGTGTGGATTTGGGACGGGGCTCCTTTTGGTTCTGGTGTCAGACCTTGGACTAGTGTATGTTACATTCTGTATTTGGCCAGTATACATTTCACTCAATGTATATGGTGGATGTTGCTTTCATAAGCCCTGGGGGTCCATGGAGACCTGGTTCTGCACCAGAAACCCTGTCCGAGAGATAGTCTTTCCCAGTCCCCTTTGTATCGAAGCATGTAAGAAGAGCATTTGGTTTCCAGTTTCTTTTACTGGTTGTGTTAAGGTTCACGGCAGATAAATCACATCAGTCTGGTGCTGACAGGAATGGAGTTTCCTGTTTATTTTCAATATAAGGTTACCGTCTTTGTCATATATGCTGAAGAGCCTCGAAGCCCTTCGCTAGGATTTCAGGTGGTTTATTTCTGTGTCCCCCGGCAGAATAGAAGCACTGCATTATCTTTGCCTTTTCCGCTTTCCAAATGGATCCTCTCCCATGTGAAGCGACTGACAGCATCTGAGTTCTCTCTTGGTGCTGGATGGTAAATATGATCAGAGTTGTGGGCGGGCATTAGGAAAGCTGCCCTGTGCGGTTGGTCCTCTGCTGGAATCTGGGCCATGTCATTTCCCAGGCTTTGAGTGTTCTTTTCTTGGCAGTTTGCTCTGGCGTGAAGATCGACCAGTCATCAGCGACATCGCAAATGCAATAAGTTCAGTTCGGCAGCTTCGGATTCTGCGGATCTGCTGATGGGGCGGCTCGTGGGCTAAGTTTAATGATTCCCATTAGGTGCAGCTTGTGTTGTTTCTCACTATACCTCACCAAGCGATTGAGCTCTTTAGCAGGGTCCTTGTCGTACCGAGCTTTGGAGTGTGGTCCTGTCAGCAAGTGACACTGGACCCTAACCCTAGAGTCTTGTGTAATTATTACAGCTGTAGGTGTCACAGGTACTGCTGCATGTCACAGGCGCATGCCAGATTGTGCCCCGCAGCAGGTGGGGGGGCGAGTCGCTGTTCCTTTGTGGAATATCCCGCTGGCACGGGGGTGTCCTGTCCTGGGATGCCAGGCACTTTAAGCTGTCATCGCGCCATCTGCCCTCTCGCTTTTCTGGACCTGTAGACTTTGAAGCAGATGCTGTACTTGGTTCCGTCCCGGGTTTTGCTTGCGCTGCCGGATCTGCCCCGGGCCGAACCCAGCACTGATTCTTCCACCTAGTGAACCATATCAAAACGAAAATGGCTGCCTAGATGTGGGTGATAAACTGTGCTGCTTTGAGCTGTCATGGAGGGCCTGATGCTGCCTGTTTTGTATTAAGTGGCTCTCTTTTCTTTTTTTTTGGAAAGGATCTACATGCCCTGCCCCCCCCCCCCCCCCCCCCCCCCCCCCCCCCCCCCCCCCCCCCCCCCCCTCCCCTCCTCCTCCCTATCCCTCTTCTCTTCCT
>JAODKM010000039.1:25320133-25355724 GCA_026780845.1 Petrocephalus sullivani
TCAACGAAGGAAACAAAAACAACATCATTGGTGTCGCCGTCAACAAAAGAAACAAAAAAAACATCATTGGTGTCACCATCAACGAAGGAAACAAAAACAACATCGGCATCAAGCACGGAGTAAAAAATCTGCTGAGGTCATTGTAATAAGGAAGAATGATTTTGGAACTCCAAATTTACTGCTGATGCCTCCATACTGGCTGATTTTTCAATTTTTCCATCTCCACCAACTGTGACCATCCGAGTGCTGCATGTAACACAGCTGAAGAAGATCCAAGGATAAGCGAGGCTTCGGCAAAGCCACTGTGGAACTCCCTTCCTGTTCCTTAGCACCCATCATGCACCGGTTACCTGTGTGGGAAGGGCAGGGCGTTGTGGCTGATATCTGGTGTGGCCCTCTCCTCATCGGTGCCGTTGACACTCTCCGGTGTGAAGGGACACTGCATGTCCCCAGCTGCCGACTCCTTAGCAAAGACAGATAGGGTCAGGTCAATGGTGCACTATGGGTCTGGGATGGGACAGGACGGTCACCAGTGGCACTGTAAACTTTTCCAGTGTCACTGATTTTTTCCAGTTTCCAGTACTTAAGAATAAGTAATGTGGCATGTCTTCCCTGTTAGTTGAATGTTATCTAACCCACTTGTTATCCATAATGTGCTTTTTTGCATCTTTTCCAATTCTACCATAGACTACAAATGCATTATTATGATAGAAAAAAATACAATACTTTAAATACATAGCAAAACTGCACATATGTTTCACAATATATTTTTTGATTAACAACTGGTGATACATTGTGTGGGTGGCTGTAAAAAGAACCTTAAAGCCGCTCCTAAAGCACTGTTCCAGAAATGCAGCTCATTAAGGCCCCACATACATTCCAGATGTCCATCGGAAATTGCTTTTCAATGTCTAAGATTCAGAAGAGATTTTGGGAAATCACCCTTCCCCCAATACGCAGTAATTTAACAGAATTTTAAAAATCACCTTGTAGCTTTTAAAACATTTTTTTTATTTATAAATTCAAATTCTACGATGCAATTTTTTTTCTCTGATAGGACATTACATTCTCAGCTTGGTTTTCTATTAAAATGTTTTGGCATCAATTGACACTTTACTATCAAGAATCTATCTAGCTATCAAGAATAATGCAAGTATTTCCTGGATACAGATTTTCCAGCGTGGGTGACCAGTGGATCTCTGAGCCCAAATTCACACGGTAAGTGTCCTTGGGGGAGGACAGGCGGGCGACTGCACCTGGGACGGAGGGCTCGCCAGCTCTGCCTTCTCGTGCAGCTTCTCTTTCGCAATCCGTGCTGCTTCCTTAAACTCTGCAAACTTCTCTGCAAACTGGGGAACAGAAAAAACTCAAGTGACGACAATGATAACAGGATCACAACAAAAATACCACATGAAAATCTTTCACGACATGAAAGTGTCTCTAGTGAGACACGTAGTGAATGATTGTTTATGCATGTATGTGCTCTGTGATTGACTGACATTATGTCCAAGGTGTACCCCTGTCTTGTGCTCTGCGCTGACCGTGATAGTTCCCAGATCTACCATGAACCTGACCACGATCAGTTAGGAAACGGGACATTATATATATCTACATACACACACATACCTACATATATACACATTTTTATATATGATATTCATATATACGTATAACCTTTTTCTTAAAGCAAGAGTTTGCTTCTCCAAAAAACAAATCATGAGGCTGAAAGAGGCTCAATTACTGTTTGGCTAAGCATTAGTACAGCTAAGCTGCATGACCTAAGCCACCATGAATGTGTTGTGACTGATGGTGCCAGACGTGGTGGTTCTCAGGAACCTTCCTTTGCATTTTCATGCACTGCAGTGTCTATAAGGTACACAGAGGATGGCACCATAAGCAGAAAATCCACCAGTCTGCGGCGGGAGTGACTGAAAACACATTGCTAATGAGTGACGAGGAGAACAGCCAGACTTGTCAAAGCTAACGGGAAGGCAGGAGTGCAACTAACACAGACTGGTGAAACAGTGGTGCGTAAACAGGCTTCACGCACCACACATTAAGGGTGCACCGGTCCGATATTCAGGATCGACGTTGGCGCCGATCCATATCTATTCGACAGATCAGGGATCGGCCATATGTGAGCAATCCATGTCTGACACTTACTTATTTAGTTTTCGGCAGTCTGTAAAAAGATAGCTCCTATTTTCTGATAAATCAATTTGTACAATCAATCACACAACAGCTCTTTCCCATTTTATATGTGCTTTTTGAACTCAGATTTCAAGTAAGGTAAATATATATAAATTTATGGAATTATTATATGCATACATGTGTTACATTTTGTCTTTCAAAGTTAGGAAAGCTTTACGTTAAGTCTGATGTTGCCTTACACTTAAAAAAATGAGCACAGTCCCGTTTACACAGTTAGGCAAAGCCTACAGCATATTAATTAAACACTTCGAATTAGTATTTGGCATTTGACTGATACCCAAAGCCCAGATATCGGTCTCCGTATCGGGACAGAAAAAAGTTGGATTTGCGCATCCCTATTTCATATCCCAGGAAGCACACAGGAATTTTAATCATTTGAACTGTAAGTTGCTTTGAACAAAAGCGTCAGATAAACGTCCTTTATTAATTCAGGAATTTCCATTTACTCATGAAGCAGTTCTGTAGGCAAAAGTGGGTCCTGCCTGGTACTAGTTAGGTGTATATAAAAAAGTAACTACTGAGCTCACTACCACTGAATGGGTAGCACTGTTGCCTCATATCTGCAGCGTTGATCCTGTTTCCTCCTGCAGTTCGGTAGCCTCCTATATACTGTATGCCTATATACAGAATTAACCCGCAATATATAAATGCAAAGCAACACAGGAAAACACCAAGTGAACTGACATGATACTAACAGAGTATTTGAACTCGTGTCCCATCCCACTGGCGCTATTTTAAGGTTGTCGATCCTGCAAGCGAATGCATCGCTGCCCCTGCAAAGCGAGCACTGACACCAGGCGAGCACTGACACCAAGCGAGCACTGTCTGACTCGGGCATTTTTAGACTGTGTCAAAAGCAACACGTGATAGCTATTAGTCAAGTTAAACAGCCGTGTATCATTCAATCTCCTCCTCCCGGCCTCAAATACCAAATCATTTATATGCAGAGGAAAGGGGCCTGATAACTCGCACCCATACTGCTGGCAAGGTTTATAAATATTTTTGGGGTGTGACTTAGAATCAGCTCAGAGTCTTCCGGACAATCTTCCTGAGTGTTAGTATGTCACCGCAGAGCATTGGGCAATAGTTATGATGGGGCATGGGGTTGATATTGAGGAGTGACGGGGTATTTTGAGAAAAAGGGAGGTATGATGTGGGTAATAACTCATTCTGTATGAGCTGAAAAAATGGAGAGAAAATTGAGCATATTTTGCTAGTTATTAGACATACAAAGAACCGTTGATTCCTGTGCATGAGAGGCATTTTCGGAAATTCAACCCCCCACTGCTAGTAGCCTGGAGATGTACGTATCAGGCACCATTCATCCTCCACAAAACACTGAAAGAAGGAGACGAGCTGCCATTGAAACGCTTACCATGATGATTATGTCAGTGAGACTGCCATCTAATTAATGCTCCTTGCCATGCAGTGTGGGTAAGAGCTCTCATCCGTTTGTGTGTGTGTGTGGGTTTGCATTTACCACATTGTGAGGACCAAATGTCCCCACAATGTGGCAAAACCAGTTAATTTTTAGCTTGTGGGAACATTTTTCAGGTCCCCATAAAAATCTGCACGACAAAAATGCAGAGAATATTTTAGTATCCTGTTTGGTTCAGGTTAGGGTTAGGGTTAGGGTTAAGGTTAAGGTTAGGATTGAAGTCATCATGTCAGGATGAGGTGAAAGGTGACTAATTGCCATTGTTGACAAACCACGGCACACAACAATGAAACGTGTCCTCTGCTTTTAACCCATGTGACACAGCAGGGGGCAGCTACATGAGAGAAGAGGGAAGTGCTGGGGGACGGCACCTTGCTCAGGGTGCCTCCGCAGTACTTGTGGGTCAGGAACCAGCAACCTTTTGATTACATGGCTGTATCCCTAACCACTACAACGCCTGCCCACCCTTAAGCTGGGTTTTCCCTATAGAAATGGATGGAGAGTCCCCACAAAGATAGGAATACAAACATATGTGAGTGTATGTAAGAGGGTATAGGTCATAGAGATGGAAGAAAATCAGTGAGAAGGTGAGAGAGGCAGGCGTGCTGGATGCATGCCACATGCATGTCAACACAGTACATGAACCCACAGGCTGCATGTCACATCAACTCACACTGAACACTACATTATGCCAGTAAACCCCCTGGAAGACTATAAATGGACACGGGGCTGTTAAAGCAATGGATTTGAGTCCCATCTTGAAAAATATATACATTTTTACAGGGCTCGACACCTAGAATGTAGTCTGTCATCACTGAAAGGGGACATGTAACCCTTAGGTCAGCAGGTGTGGAGTGACTGTGTGACAAAAGTCCCTCTCTGACAGAATGTACGACATGCCACCCACCTTCCTCAAATGGTTCTCTGAGGAGAAGCCCAGTCCGTAGACAGTGTTGGCACGGCTATCCGCCCACTGCCCGAATTTCTGCGACGTCTTCGTGAACGTCATGTTCGGGCTGATGGTGCTGTTTATTATCGCCTGCAGGACGGAAACAGCCACGCACTTCTTGTTTATTTGTTCCAGGAGATACAGTTTCTTTTCTCATCGTTACGGGAAAAAGAAATCACAAAAGTATTTTAATCGTCAAGACATTTCTCATGATTTGTAATGACTATTTGAAAAGCCGGTCAGAAATACATATATTCTTTTCTTTAGTAGAGACACGGTGTAGTGCCTCTTTGTAATATGCAGAGTAGTTGCTTGGCAGATTAGGGCAGGGAGCCCCTACCCAGCAGTGCATCATATCAGGTGATGCTGTGCTGAATTAGCTTATTGCCTGGCTGAAATGAAAGCCGAACGACAGAGTGACCAGGGTTAGAGATCAGTAATGCCGAGCGCTAAGATTTATCTTTAGAACTCTTTTACATCCATGTTTTAAGAAGCAAAAACATTTAATTAAGTTTGACTTACCAAAAACATCAAAGAGCAGCAATGACATTGTCAGCGAAATGTTCTCCATAAATTAGAGTCAGTGTTAGGCAGCATATATTCTATGTCCATTGATGAGATGAAAGGACTGTCTAGGTCCCCATTAACTAAAACTGCGATCAAAATATCTGACACTCAATATTAAAAGTCAAGGTCAGAACAATTCTATATGAATGGTATATAAACATATTGCATCTATTATTTTTACAAATGCTCAAAATAATTAAAAATAAACATTTCTGTATATTTGTTTTTTCCTGATAAAATAATGTATGTAATGCAATGTTGTATGAAACATAAAACCTTTCAACTTGACCTTAAAAGACCATCTAAGACCTTTTAAAACAGAATTTCCGTTGATCTGATGCCACAATAGACGAGCCAAACAACTTGCATGGTCAAAGTGAACTTATGTCACAAACATCTCTCGCACCTATTAACGCAAGGTGTACCTTACAGTGAGAATCTATCTCCTGTCCTACATTAACGATCTGTGGCAATAAGGAAGGCAGAATCACACGGGTTGCCTTCCACGCGTAGCTCGCGCCCTCTAACACTCCCTCTGGTTGCTCTGTATTGTCACTGAGCTGCAGGTGGAATTCGGCAAGTGCCATTCTGCTATGCGCACGCTGCATCATTCATTAAAGATGGCAGCATGTGGAATGGTGAGAAGAGACTGCCCGATGACACACACACTCACACCAGAGGAAGTATGCGGTAGTCTAATGCCCATACAGTCCAATCCAAACTGGGGTACACTTAACTGACTTCCTGAACCTCTGCTTTTAGCAGATTGAGGTGGAAAGTTCAGGCTCAGAAAGTACAGATCCAGACCAAGACTCTGTGACTGCGAGTCTTTATACTCAACTTGGTTGAATGAAACAAAATTTTGGTCTGGATTTAAGCATTTCTCATATCTACAGAAACATCCCTCACCCCTTATTTCAAGATGAAATTAATTGAGCCATGGATCCTACACAGGGGAGCAAACAAATGCCTGTGAAGAGTTTAAAACTCACACACAGTTGCTAACAATGTCTACAGCCCCACGTGAACTTCATCAACTTCATAATCAAAGTACTCTAACTATTCTGAGACCTAATGGTTGCACATGAATAGAGTACAGGATGGATTCAATCACCCTGAATAGGAGATTAAAATGAATGTTTGCTGGCTAAGTTGTGTTCGCTCACAGAATCAGAGAAGAGAGAAAGACCTTAGGTAGACCACAAAGAGGCTTTAGATACAGTCAGGTAAGCGATGACGAAATCGAGGCACGTTTTAGATTCCACATGGCTTTTAGAGCCAAACTCCTTGAATAAAGTCATTTACTAAAGACTGGAAGCATACATCATCTGTACAGGGAAAAAAAAGCTTGATGTAACCAAAATATTGAGATTTTGACTGAAGGCCATTGTGAAATATTATATATGATGTAACATGATAATTGAATTTTCTTGCCAATACACTCCATTGATTAAATGTTCTGTTTTAAACGATGTCTATCTCAGAAAGGCAACAAAAAACCTATCCTTTCGGAAGGCTTCCAGGGCTCACAGAGCGCAATGACACCCAGAGGGCTGTTTCAGCTCAGAAGTCATGTGACTTGGCATTAAACTGCCACTTGGTTCCCAAAAGTTTGAGGATGCCAAGGGCAAATCAGTTTGTAGTAGAGAACTTAAGACTGTTGTAAGGACAGAAACTTATGTGTGTTTGTCCATTAAATCACATTAAAGTCGGGCTATTTGGAATGGTTTTACCGCAGGGGAGAGCTATTTAAATTTCCCTCTGGCCTCTCTTACCCATGAGACAGAGAGGCACAGGCAGATTAAGTGCCAGCTCACCGGAGGTTAGAAGTGTATATGACCCCTTCAGAAAATAGCCACTTCCTCCTTTTATAGCAAAGTAAGCTGTGGATGCGAGGGCTACTCCTAGAGACCTTTTTATAGAAAATAAGCTCTCAGTGGGCCTACGTGGTACAGAACAACAAGTCTAAAACCTTCATTATCATCTAGCAAAAATAAACTACAATGTTCAGCACACTGACGTATATTTTTCTGGTCTCATCTAATCTAAAGCTGTTCAGAGCAGTTCTTCAGGGGTTTCCTGGGATGGCTGACATTGAACTTTACCTTCTCAGACAGAACTACTAGGGGTCCGTTTGCGAAAATGTGACCTTAGCTTAATATTTGGATGCGCTTCATTCACAAGCAATGGCTCAAATTAGGGGAATATTTACCTAAAGAATTGCCTTTAGGTAATTTGACCATGCATTATACACACATAACATGCTACTTGGCTACAGCTGATCTCCAAATAACAACAACAAAAAGCCAACGCAACTCAATATATACACGAACACGGGAGTTAATGTGGTCTTAGCTCTATGTATTAATGTTAAACCACAGACTTGCTGCTCTTCATCGGAGGCTTGCCAGGCCAGGGAAGGACGCCTTTTCCCACCCATGGACTTGGGCATGTGCCTAATTCCACTCCTCTCTTCTGCCACAGCCACATTTTTCGGTTTAATGCATGACTATGTCTCAATAGCACAAAAGATAGACAGAAGACTAATTAATTGCAAGAGCACGACAAAGAAGTGGCATTGCAACACCAGGTTGAAAGTTTGATGCGGACTGCGAGCATTTTTATAACAAAACAATAAATAAAGATATGTATAAATGGACAAACTAGTTTCTTTCTACCTTCCGCAGAAGGTCAGAATCACACTTGAGAATGGGATAACTATTCTTTGGTGAAGTTGTAGGTTTGCTAGATACATCCTAACTGGGATTCAAACCAGCATCCTCACCACTACAGTCAGCTGCACAAACAGCGTGAGTGCCAGGTCGCGACACCAGTGGGTGACATTGTCCTAAGGAACTCGCACAGGCTCCCTGCACTTGATAATTAAACAGATGCATTTTCAGATTGAGGAGCTCAATTTTAAGTCCTTGTTCTGATAAATGCTCTTTTGTATAATTAGACAGCTTACTAGAAGTTAAACTGACAATGTTTGTAAAGCTGCCACAGATGGAAGGATAAAGGAAACAATAAAGATCAGACAAGCTGCTTACCGTACCTTAGAACCATCCAGACTGATGATCCGGTAGACGTTTCTCACGCTGTCGTAGAAGTAGGAGACGGTGACGGCGTGCTTGCTGGTGGGAACCCAGTTCTTCTTGGTGTTGGGGTCGATCTGGAAAACGTGGGCGCGCGTGCTGAAGATGGGCTGCTCCCTGAAGGGCAAGAAGAAGAAGTGGTGAACCTCCTTGTAGCGCAGCACGGTGGTCTCCCCGATCTCCTCGAAACCGACGGGGCCACGGGACCGGCCCGGCAGTCGTATCACCATGCTCCCATCCTCCATCACCTCCTGACGCCCAACCCAGATTTCTTCTGGACTTCAGGACTTGCAGGTTAAACCAGACTGGATGACCTCCCCTACCCTCCTAAGACCCATTCACCGATAGGCGTGCACTGCCCTTGCTGCAGAGCCCCCGGTCTGCGAGATCTTCCCGGCTCAGCTTGCAGAACGGCAGCTGTCTGGACTGAGTTGGGTTGCGGTCTAATAATAGAGCCCCAAACACAGTAATCTGCTCAGAGCCCCTCCCCCTCAGCCGCTCGTCGCCGCGGGTTGTCCTGGCCTCTTTGAGTACTTACAGAAAGAACACTATGAGGAAACACAGTACGGCACTTAGGGCTGAGTGCGAGTCCGGCCAGGTCAGCCTCAGAGAGCAGGGGAATGTGCTGGAGGGACTGTATTCATCACCTATTTCACGTCCATTACTCTTTATGGCCAGTAATTCCAGAAAATGCCTACATTTTGGAGCTGCCAAACATACTGCATACACCAGTTGTATACACAAACAAGCATTTCCATTCATCATAAATTTGCATGGATCAAATATCAACTATGCACACAGAAGAAGGTTTATTAATTTCATGACATGTCCGCCATAAATCATTTTACAACGGAAGGATTAGATGGCACACTTGTAACAAAACAGAAACGGATCGTACACACGTTGTAGACAATTAAAATAAGTTTACTAGCAAGTGCAAATTAGGGCAGGCTTAGGGTGTTCATATGGACTTACAGAAACCATGCACTACTACATCTGCTCAGTCATTAGGCTGCTCTGCCATACGGCTATGAAACTGCAAATTCATATTGTTATCATTTGTACTCTGTAGATGGCTCTTATAATTAAAAGAAAAAGCTTTTCTCTGAAGTGTACTCATGTTATGATGATGTTTTAGCCACTTTCCACACATGCTTCATTTATTAATTAATACAGTTGCATCTATCCAGCTATTCTGGTGTGAGACAGATGCACTCTGGTGAGCACTGTCTTTGTGGTAATCTCTTATGCCCAAGACAAGAGTGTACTGTGGTTAAACAGCAGCACTGGCTTTATAGTATGTGCATGTCTTTGTGTTCATCAGACATTAAGGTAATTATATAAACATCAGGATAAAAAGGTTTTTTGCTTCCACAGATCATATGTGAGGAAAACAGCTTCATTGTGTGAATGTGTTATTATCTTGGGGAGCAAAAAACACATTATCAGCTCATAGGGGAAAAAACTAAAGAAATCCCAAATGCAGATCAGTACAAATCAGTACAATCATGTTCAAAATATCACAATTCACTCTTCATTTCCCTGCATTGATCAAATTGCATTCCAGCTCCCTCTCTTCCTGCGTTTGTTTAGTTTATGGCAATATACCCTACTGCAGCAGACATCCCGTCCAAGGTGTCCCCTGCCTTGTGTCCCATGCGTGCTGGGATAGGCTCCAGGCTCACTGTGGGCCTGCACTGGATCAGCAGTTATGGAAACTGGATGGATGTAACAGCAGAAGGGTTCACAAGGACACAAAGGTTGCTCGATAAAACCTGAATGGAGGCCCTTGTATCGGTGCCACAGTTCTGTTTGCTTGGTAACACACGGAATCTACACAAAAAAAAATGCATTAAAAATAAGTAATATGTAGCCTTAATAAAAAAAAATGCAAGACGCAAGCTCAGTGGGCAAGCTGATCTTAGGAAGAGTAAAAGTGTGCATCACTTTGCCTCCAGCTCAGTCTGTGGCAGAGGCTTCCCCTACGCAGAGCCGCGGGAGACCAGCGTGGGAGGAGAGGCCGCCTTAGAGCTCTCGCTATAAGTTCTCGCTCGTGGTTCTGAGCAGATATTAGCCTGTTGCCACGGCAAGGAGGCGGTTTGACACATACAGCGCCGCTCCTCATCGCTACCGTCCCCAGAGCCCAATTTAAATCCTCCCACTTGCACCCCGCTGCAGCGTCCGCATCATGCAGCCTTGCATTGTGATTTCTGCACATTTGGCATTACTTCTCTAGATCTTAACCACCCCCTAATGAAGATGCAGACTAATGAAGACTAACAACTCATCTATTTTGTGTTAGAGGATATAAAAATGCTAAAGTGGCACTTTGACATCCATCAATTTTCTGAAAACGCTTGTCTTGTTCAGGGTCATGGGGGAGTCCAGAGGCTCAGGTGGGGGGGAACCCAGGATCGGGTGCCAGCCCCCCATAGGTCACACTCATACACGCACACCTACGGGCAATTTGGTAACTCTAATTAGCCTTTTTTTGGACTGTGGGGGGAAACCAGAGTACCCAGAAAAAACCCACAATGAGACAGGGGGAACATGCAAGCTCTACACACGGAACCTGGGCGGAGATGTGAGTCCTGGACCTACAGGTGTGAGGCAACAGTGCTAAGCAGTGCATCAACAGTGCTAAGCAGTGCACCAACAGTGCTAAGCAGTGCACCAACAGTGCTAAGCAGTGCACCAACAGTGCTAAGCATTGCACCACCGCGACATCCAGTGATCACTTACTAAAGAAGTTTTGCAGTTAAGACTAGTAATCTGAGGAACTCAAATATAATTGAAAACTATGATAAGAGGGATCGTCTTTGACTTCTACTGGCATAAACCCAGCAGTCACTGACAGCACATACTGATGTCACTCACCACTCACCAGTCATAGTCCCACTGCCCCCCCCACCATGTTAATGAAAACAAACACAACTGTTTTTAGAAATGGATGAATATAATGATTATACGAAATATAAAACAAATAAATTAATATTGCATTACATGAATATAGAAACATTCAGATTATTCCCAAAATTTAGACTGCAGTAACAACAAAGAAAAAGAAAAAGCAGCATACGATCAGCGAATCAGAAACAATACTTTAAAAACCTGATCAATATGAAAATCCTTCTACTCAATTAATCACCAATGGGGTTTTAGGGTTACGTGCCTCAGAAACATTTAGGGCTTGCAAGCAGCATCTATAAATGCACTATAATACAGTAATCCTTTAGGCTTGGAATCAGTTTATAATGGGACATCTCACATCTCACAGTGCTTGAGCGATGTCTGGTATGCTTAGGTTTTACACAGATCATTGAGAAGGCTGATATTTCACCCTTTAATATTTGCAACTGCCTTACGAAAAATAGTGCTCTTTTTCTGGGGCAGATTCCAGGGAAGCCTGCAGTTCTCATTATTTTCTTCTTCATGATGAGAAGCCAAGAATTTCAAGCAGATGTTCACTTAAAGAATGAAGACCTTTCACTGGTCCTGAAGTAATCTGATGCAATCTCAAGGGAGGAATCACATTTTTAACAGTTAAACCTCATTTCAGATTCTCTGAATAATAATCGATGTGGGGGCCACAGAGAGCACAAACATCCCACAACAGGACTATTTTTAAATGCTTTCAGACAGAAGGTAGTTCAGTACTCAGGCCTGTTACACAACAAGCAAATGTATTATCTCTCATGATTTGAGAGAATATTCCTGAATTGTCTTCAGCTCCTGCAGTAAGGGGGCATGCATGTACAGGTCGCAGTACATCCTGTATCAATATCAGAATGCAAATATCATTGTATTGCATTAAATGGTAGCTTTCTTGGAAAATCACATTTTTTAAATAATGAAATGTGGAAAAGGTTTCTGTTTGGATGGGGCTGGATAAGGAATGATAACTGTGTCCTCTGCCAGGACTAGCATGTCATCCAGGGTGTACCTCAGCCATGTGGCCTCTGCTCTTTGGACAGGCTGCAGGCCCCTCTGTAACCAGGACCGGGATATGATGGTTGGATTGGTGTCCTTTTCAGGGGAGAGAGGTTTGGCTAGTAATGGGGATTATGGGTTGGACTGCATACACTAAGCAAATGAAAAGCACACCGGCCCTTTTTGGAGATAATAAAAAGAAAACCCAGTGCAAGAGGACACAGGTACTGCCTGCATGCCGGGGTGTGCTGGCTGGGCCGGTAGGGTTACACTTTCTGCATTGTACACACAACAGGAAACAAGCAAGCAGGGAGGAGCAAAAATCACCAAAACACCAACCCTGGCAGCCTTCCTCTCGGTCCTGAACATATCATATCCTAGCCCTTCTCACAAGTTCCCTGCGCAAAGTAGTATACAAAGCAAGAGCTAAGAGTAACTTGAAGATTAACATGAAGAGAAATTTCAGCGTTACGGCAGCAGTTATAAATGGGACCATACAACACACACACACACACACACACACACAACATAAGTGCATATATCACATACAGGAGGGCCCAAAAACTATATACACACTGTTATCTATACCCTTTTATGAAACCCAAACTGAATTATGGCATCAATGTATTTTGTGTGATTGCATAATTCAAACACGACTTACAGCTTCCCTTTGATTTTTATATGAATCTAGTAAAGTATTTTTTATGCATTAATCATAATAATAATGCTTTACATCCATGTCTCAAACACCACCGCTGCTGCAATACTGAGCTGTTTTTGTATCAAGAACCTCCCCCAAAAAGTTGTGTCTGAAAGAATGATTAAAAAGACCAAAAAAGGTACCTTATACGAACAAAAAAATAATTCAACTTGTGAAACTATCAAACTATAATGTCTGTATTTCTCACATTCAACCTTCAAACTTGATATAGTCAGACCCTTCGCCACAAAGATAAAACAAACAACAACCTAAAAGCAGTCCTTTGAAAATGAACTGTAAAGATCCCCCCATGCTGAATAATAAAAAATAGTCTACTGGCCTTAAAGAAAGTGATCTGTGTTTATACAGCATAGGAGCCTATGGATTCAGAGTGAAGATTAATGAGCTTAGCACCTCAACTGAAAGTCCTGCTTTTCTGATTGATGAGCTTTGGTTACACTAAACAGTCCCACAAAACAAAGGGAGGTTTGAGTACAGAAATGCATGGCTGGGGGGGCTGGAAAGGAGGCACAATGCAGCAACAGCCATGCGTGCATCTAAAGCAACCACAGAAAAGCCGCCCGTCCTCCTCAGCTGGTGACGGACATCTTGTAAGGATATTAGCCCGGCATTCGAATAGCAGGAACCACGCCCTCTCCGGATTTTTGGCCTGAAATGGATTCCCTGACGCCGGTTTGCACGGTAACGGGCAGAGGAGATGAGGATTTAGGCTTGCAGGAAATGAGGCGTGACCACAAGCAGGTGACAGGAGGTGACTATTAACAAGGCGGAGGCTTATGATTGCTCCCAATGCTTCTGTGAGCACAGGCACAGCCTGCCTCGCATCTATGTGCTTTGCCCACAGCTATGGGCAGAGCCAGTGTAGAACATGCTGTTTCTGGTCCGCATCCATCCTATGGGATTTCTGTGCTTCTAAAGCGACGGCAGGAGAAGCACCTGGAGCACGTGGTCCCAGATGTGGCTTCAGATCTACAGCTGATCTTACAGTATGAATGAGAGCCAGCAGCATCTCTATATCTCTGGAGGGAGCTACACTGCAGTCTTATTGTTTCATACCTAATTAGGATAAGCAGCAATGTGGAAGTTAGTTGTAAACGGTAGAGTCTATTATGCGAGAAATCATATAATTAAAATATTTATCCTGCTGATAAATGTCCCTTTAGGGTATGAATAAGACTAATAGGACTCAATAAGACTTTTCGGTAACACTTTACTTAAAGCCATGTTTTCAGTAACTTATAAACACATTCATAGCAAATAATAATGCATTCATAAAGCATGTTAAACATGGCTGTAAATATTTATCAAAAGGCAAAACACATCATAGCCTTTTTTACATAGCATTTTACTTAGCATTATACCTTCATGACGCGTTATAATGGCCGGTATAAGGATGCTTTAAGTTGTCTATGATTAAGGTATCTATAGTGCATTATGGATGAGCGCTTCATAGAGCATTTATAATGCATAATACACATGGCTATAATGTGCTATGCCTTGCTATAAACAGTTATATCTATGTTTATAATACTTTATGAATGCGTTACAGTGAACTATAACAGTTATCAGGCTTTATGAATATGGGCTTCATAGGAAGCGTTATCGACTTATTCTCCCTCAGGTACTAGTCATCTCTGAGTCTGTCACCGGCACAGCTGTCCGCAATGACACCGAGCCTACAGGAACCTGAAGGTAACTGATGTGGAGCCTTCCGACTGGTGTCACCAGCACCTTCACTTCCCGCTGAAAAATCATATGGCGCGAGGAGGACTCCTAAACAAGATTCAGTGCTAGAAAGCAGCAGCGTGCAGGCTTCTGACAGATCATTGGAGGCTCATTGCTGCTAACTGCCAGGATAGCTGGCTAATTAATCACTCCCATAGTGGAACACTTTGCAATTTGAGTCCCTCATGGCCACAGTCCCCGAATGGCACAACTGAGATCTGAACTCGGAGCTGAGCTGAAGGCCACAGCCTCACCGTGCTTGAATTATGCCTTGTACTCACCAGATTAACCTTTACCAGATTAATGAACCTTGGGCTGTGAAATGACATAAGGCTCCCAGTGGGATTTGAATTATGAACATTCACCATACAAATAAATGTCCTGTATCATAATGCTTCTGCTACTCAGTTATGGTAAAAAATAAATTATTTCTGGAGTTGGGTGACAATAATGTCTATATAAAATTTGGGCCAACAGGTGGCATTGTCATGGCTTTATGAATACCTGGGACAAATTCAGGCTCCAGTTGTCAAAGCCTAACCTCACCCCCTGGCTTCCTGACAAAATAAACCACCCTTAAAATAAGCAATATGAACAGCTCTCAGGCAATTTCTAGTGAGCTCTCAGCTGGAAATATTTTTCCCTGGACTTTGGCCATTAGGCCTCATTTCTGACTGGACATGCATCTGTCAGGAATAGTCCACATCTTGGGACTTGGCTGCTCTTCTTAGCCTGGCTGTGCCCATATAACATAAGCCACCTAATAGCTTTTTGAGAAGTGTCGTTCTCTCTCTGTTGCTATTCATTATGCATGGCAAGCTCACACTGAGAAATTCTCAACAGCAGCACCGCTTCAAAGTAAAAGTCTGTGGGACGCAACCCGAGCCCGGTGGGCCCCAGCAAAGTATCGGGTTTTGGGCCAGGTATGGGTCAGTGTTTTATTGCTCAACTATGGGCTAGGGTTGGGTTCAGGTTAGTTTTTTGCTGAGTCCTTTGCTGGTTTGCACCTTGTATACCACCCCGCGCATGTCAATTCCCCTCTCGATTACCAGCTACCTTATAAGCATCCGTCTAGCAATGAAAAAAACACGGCAAAATATCGGAAATGTCTCTGTATATGCGTATAACTAATATTTCCACAATTTTAGGTTAGGGTTCGGTTTGGGTTTTAGATTCTCTAGTACTATTTGGGCCGGGTCAAGTTCGGCCATAAGGTCTCAGGTACAGATGGGGCTCGGACTTAAATTTCAGGCCTGTGCAAGACTCTACTCAAAACCACAGAGCCGAACTCTGCATGGCATTGAATGGGCCTCCTTCAATTATACTCCTAAAGCAAGGTCAGAATATGTGGTGTAGGGCAGGCTTTCCACTCCACCATGACTGTTTTTGCAGGTTTGAGGTGCAATGAAGTTTGTACCTGAATCACCACAAGAAAATAAAAACTAGAAACAGACGTCATTCATGTTTTCAAGCTTCTTCAGATAAGTAGCACTTGTTTCTGGCCTTGTCAGTAAAAAAGCAGCGGCATTTACAAGGAGGAATAAAAAAAATCAACTTTGCCACATAAGCCTTGCTACCACCGCCGCAATGCCCAAATAGGCAGGTTTGTGCGTGCGGCTGCATTTTTTATGAACCAACTTAACATGCAGAACTGTTGGAAAGAGGCCAATCATGAATGCATCCACCTAGCTGTAACTGTCTGAGAAGAGGCCGTTTGATCTGACTTCAAACAAGGAAGCCGAAGGATCTTGAAACTATAAAAAGCTTCATAAAAGTGGCATAACGAGCAGAAAGCAACGCGGGGCGAATGCAGAGTTAATGTGGAGTTGTCTTAAAAATGGACAATGGATCGGTATGCAGGATGAAACACTAGAATATGCTAATGACTATTTTTCATATTATAGTTGACATTTCCATACTTCCAGAGAATGCGCGGGCCATGCCTGGATGTGTGTAGCTAACAAATATGTGGAGGATCACTTTGTCTATCAATGAGTTTAATTGGGATACCTTCAGTTACATGCTGAGGACTACTGCATGGATGTTCTTGTCTTAAGCCCATCTATGGACAGGTGCTTGGCTGGACCAGTAAGCAGAGCACTGTCGTGAATCACACCAAGCAAGCCACAGAGTCGAGTGCTTTAAGACAGCCAGTGTGGGGAGGGGTGACCGGTGAGGCCACGTGGTGGGGGACTTCCTGCTTGGTGGTGGGAAGTACAAGCAAGACAGAATCATAAGTTTCATGTCAGGTACCAACATCACTACCTTCTCCCTGTTTCCATGAAGAGAGAATGAGAGTCGTAACGGGCGCTGGACAGAGATTCACAAACAAGCTCAGGTTAAAGTGGGACTGCTCGGATGTAGTAGATGGATGTGCGACTTGCCAAAAATCCCTGCCTATACCATGTTTATCTAGGTTTACTCTGCAGAGTACCTAAGCACAGTATACCATGAGAGAGGTGCAGGAGGGAAACGTACAGAAGGAATCAGTGCGTCAGTGCTGCAGTGCCTCCTGCTCCGTCATGCCAACCTCCTGAGCTCTCGCCTGATCCGCTCTCCCCGCCCTGCGAAGGGTGGCCGCGCTTCACCATCGGCATACAAAGATCTCCTCCGATCCTCGCAGAGCCTCTGTCAGCAGGGCATGGCAATACACGCTGATGAGATTCATGGTCTTCATGTGCTTCACATTAACGACAGAAATGAATCAAATAAAAAGAGTAAGAGGGAAGAATCTGGTGCTCTAGACATGCAAAAAGCAAAAAATGTTCCTGGTAATTTTAAGCCACCCAATTACTCATGTGGAATGTGGCTATCATACAGCATACAGTATGTTGTCCTTTCATGGCCAAATGACATGTTGCTGTGTTATTCATGAAGGTGATAAGCGATTCAGATTAGTAAATGGATCTAGCGATGAATATTTATTATGCCTGAACCTGGCCAGAGTCACACGGTGAGGAGATAACAGGTAATGATGCAAACAGGATGTAAGGGTTCCAGGCACATACCCGACTTACAAACGACATTTAAAATCTTCACTACATCAAGCACTGATTTTTTTGAACTATTTTTAAACTGTACTTTTGATGCATTTTTCTGTTTTACGCCCAGGCTTAAATTGCCAAATAATCCTAGTCTTTAATATTCATGTATCATTATATTTAATATTCACATATTTAATAATCACTTTTGTGAATGTTTTCTTACAGGTTACAGGATTTCTTACACTATGACCAAGATTACTATTTCACTCTACTGTCTGACCCATGGATCATATAACTTAAGATAAAAAATCTTTGACTTGACTTGACTGGTATACAAATCCAACTCTCCTATTTCTGTACCCGCCTGCTCTTTTCAGGGTTTCGAGGGTCTGGAGCCTCTCCCGTACACAAATATGACAGTAATTGTTCTTCAAACCAATTTATCTTGCAAAGTCATATCCCAGTCATTATCTTAGTTTTACAATACTGTCTTCCTTCTAAAAGTTACGTAGCCTCCAAACCTTTAATTGGTATATTTTAATTCTACTGGCAGGTACCAGTAAGAAAATGTGTTTTAATAATAATCCACCACTGTTTTTTACGCTGCGTTGGATGTATAAGTATGAATGGATAAATGGAATTACATTAATAACTGGGATCAGTTTCTCATTCATTTGCCAACAAGTGTCACAAAAGCTGTTGTTGGGAAAGACTGATCCAACAGACCATAATAAGATTCTCCAATGAAATAGCTGCTGACACCCTGGTCCATCCATCCATCCTTCCATCTATTCATTCAACCATCCAATCATCAGTACATCCAGTACAGGGTAGGGCTAATGGGAAATGGACTTCGTAATATAGCCCAAGTAAACTATAGCCAAACTGACAAACAAATAAATTCTGTAAAATAAATTGGTGGTGTTGCCATAAGTTGTGCTGACATACTGTATAACTCTGCCGAAAAATCACCATATTGCCTCTATGGAATGCAAAATATTTTCATACAACTAGAATTAGCTCCTACTCGTCACCTGGCCCATCCCTAATTTCATCCCACTAGTTACCTCCTCTCATTGTCTGATGAATCACCTGGGGTGTTTCTCAAAGCCAAGAAAGATCATACTTGTGATATTGGCAAGACTGGTCATGCTAACGTGCCTCCCAAGAATGAACTTGGGGCATAATGAATTATGGGATTGGTCTTGTTTGGTGAGGATGCAACTGATATATCCTTGATATTTGGGGCAGGGCAAGAACGACTGAAAATGTAAAAACAGAGCTGAAATGCAAGTTGCTGTGTATGATCTGGGTGCTCTTAATGAATCACATTACATTAATAATTCAGCCAAAACAACATAACCCAGAAGTGAATTCTAACTTTATTGTCTTTGCATTCCAACACACTGAACTAGTGGACACCAAAAACGTTAAGATAATGTGCACAAGACTGAAAATAAGAAATTAAAGTGCCCAGTCAGTTATCTAAGGCTGGTGTGGTTCTTGTAGAGGACTGAGCTGAAATGTAAATATATAAAAAATAAAGTGCATATGCACGCAGACACTCCTTATCATCAGTGAACAGACTCAGGAACAGACAGGAAGTATCGATTTTTGCAGCTATAATATCATGAAAGTAAATATTGGGATATATCGATGTATAGATTTTTTTGCGCAGCCCTAACTGTAACTAACATTCGCCATAATCAACTCGCAGGCACAATCACCGTGTTCTCCATGTAGAACATCTAGTTGTGAATGTAGGTTCTGCCCGTGTCAATAAAAGTATTCATTTGTTTCATTGTGTGTACCGAACCAAAATGATGTATAGAATGGTAAACAATGAATACGTGGCATTGCTACGGTCCTGTTGTTTGTAATAATAAACAATTTGAGGTTTCACAAGTAGAACTGTGGAACTGAAGGGGATACACAAAGACTGCCACTGCAGTGGGACAAGTGGGTAGAATATGAACCTGAGTGACAGATGAACTTCCAGAACATAATGTGTAACCTGTAGTGTATTAGGCTCCTCGTTTTTGTGCATTGACCTATAACATCTTACCTCCAATAACTTCATCATTTAGTATTGTTTTTACATGGTGGGGTACAAGAGGCTGGATGCCAGTTCCTTATAACAGTGTCCTCCTGCTGATGTAGATACTGTATTTAATAGCGCTGTACCACAGAAACATACAATTAAAGTCTAATTAGTTTGCTACAATTAAGACACAAAATTATGTGTTAGTATGAGGCCCCTTGAAAGTTTCTTCCACCCTCTGGTCAGCATAACCTACCAAACACCCGCTCCACCTCCCCCCCAAATTAGGAGGTGTACCATGAGGTGCCCCCTGTCCCCCCGACCACCATCGAAAATCTGCCCCTCCCCCTCAAAATTTATTTCTGTGTACTAGTTGGAACATGCCATGAACCTATATTAACCCAACCACCTTCCATAACCATGGAACAATGTGTAGGTTATAGTAGACAGTACAATGTAAAGTACAATGCTTCTGAACAATCTACTCTGGGTCTACTGACAAATGCTATTTCATAAGCTTCTACTGTACATGGATGTATATTGCATTAAAAATGTACTCCAAAAGGTCTGCACTGGCGCAAAGCTTCTACAGTAGCTCATGATTACAGCAAATTTTTAAATATACTCCTCTCAGCTTTTTATGCAATATTAGTTGCTGCTAGCCAATAAAAGAAAAAAGTGTTAAATAATACACTGATATAAAATTGTGTCGTTGTAGCTAAAATCATGCCATGGTAAACCAAACAACAATTTTAAAAACTGAACAGCAGTCAGCATTCTTTGGCAAGGAAGATGCACTGATCAGAAGACAATTTCATCACACAAAGACGTGAGAACGGAATACGGTCTGTGATTGAGATTAATTACCTATAATAAAAAGCCAGATAATTTTTTTTTTAAATCACGGCTCTCATTAGAGCATCCAAGTTTGTATGGAGGCTGGTGAAGACTTCTGTTGCCAGTCTTGGTATATACTGTACTGTCTATCCCACGCAAAAGAAATAGCTGAGGTAGGGCTTCTGTAACACGACGTAGTCCCGAACCAAAGAGCGGCTCTCGGCTCTTGCTCAAACCCCTCATTAGCGTACACACCTCGTCCCCTTTCCAGTCGCTTCAGCGATAAACACCTTCATTTAAAGGCAAGGTCCTCCTCACTGCACGACTGCCTCAGTACTGCACATAAGGGAGTAGCTTCAGAAAGACTTATTCTAGGGATAACGACGGGAACGTCTCCGCTGCCTGCCTAAGCGAGATGAACAGGTCACGCGCCGACGATCTGTAAAGTCAGCACTTATTTAATACCAAGCGAGGCAGCAGCTATTTTTTAAGCACATTCTTCGTTTTGAAATCATTTCTTGAAGACAAACATTTGTAGACTTTGATCACAATCACCATTAACACTATAAGCATGGAGTGCACAGTGTGTTGCACCTAGTGGTGTACAATATCACGATAATTTATCACGGCCATTTGCAACTGAATCCACAATAAACGGTTCAGAGTTATCGCAAGAATCGCTATACTACTATGGCACTACTAAACACTATTATATTACTGATAGCACAAACCAAGGAGCAGCTATCACGATGCCTACCTGCTGCTACGCTACTACAACAATATGTTTTCATCATCTCAGTGCTGAAAGAAACAAACTCTCTATACCATCAGACAGCTGAAAAGTAAGGAAGAATTGACCCAAGTGATAACTGTTCATCTGTATATGAAAGAAGTATTTATATAAAAAAAAATTAAGAAGTACATTTGCTATAATGAGTCAGTTTCTTTCATATGTACAGTACCTTAATAAATAATTGAGTTAATTGTTAAAATTCTACAAACTGTAAGGAAAGAGTTGCTGGTTAAGTAGTTAAATGGTTAATAAACATTACTACATATGACCTCCAGTTTGGCTGGTTTGTATTGTGGATTGTGATTCTAACCAAAAGCATTGCGATGTGACTTTTCGGCCTTATCACCCTTCCCTAGAGGTGCCATTCTCACATAGCCAGGACTGGAAGACAGGAAGGTTTGGAACCTGTCCCTGGTGTTTAAGTGTCTTAAGTTTCCATGTTCTCCCTGTGGGTTTCCTTAGCATACACTGGCTTCCTCCTTCAATCCAAATACCTGCAGTTAGAGGAACTTGAATCTCTAAATTGCCCACAAACCCTGTACAAACTGTACAAAACTCTGTGCAAACCCTGTGATGAACTGGGTCCTCTCCAGGGTGTCCCCTGGCTCTGTCCCATCCATACAGCAGTACACATGAAATAATGTGTACTACTTATTTGAATAATGTCTTTGCTGGATTTTCAAAAACAAAAAAAAAATCTAAATTGGAATCATCAATTGGCTGTAGATTGAAGAAATCAAAGATCTTATTTGTAGGCTATATCACCCAGCCTTAGCCTGAGTAAATCTAAGCAAACATATTATGTGAATATAGTTATGGCAATCTGATACTGGTAACAAATGTATTCAGTGGTCACCCACGTGACTCTGTTTGATATAATGTGAAGTGAAGAATTTCACTGAAAAAAAGTCACACGGACTTAGTAAGCCATGAGCATGTGCACAGTGAGAACGTGCTACTTTTAATGTGGGAAGCTTGGAAATACGAATGTGTCCCCGCTCAGCTTGCAGGAAATGGTTAACTCAATGAATCAACTAACATCACCATTTCCTCTATGCTTATCAGGCTTTATCATTTTTAGCCTCAACTAGAAGACCGCTCCTAAGATATTTCAGCAGTCCACACTATGCTACAATCAAACTAATTAACTGAAAACACGTTTTTGATAAAAGTACCCATCGTGGCACAATCCCACACCCTCCAAACATTACTTGACATCTGTCACAAGTTGCTGTGCATCTGACCAAAGTGAAAATGCATACAATGTAGTCCCTAATGTTTCACAAGAACTACTATAAAAAAAAACATTTACACTGCAAACTTTGACCAGATTTTATCTTCTTTTCAATGGCCTTGTCATGAACTGCAGGGCTGCTACAGGAGAAAATTCTACTTCAAGCTGCTTCTGACAACAGGCAGTAGAACAAGCTCTGACACGGCTTCCACTGCACACGAGGCGCGAGGCAAATCCATTGTTTGTGTGTTGCAATGCCCTGGACTCCTGACAACTGCTTCAACCCATATCAGATGCTTCGCTGGCACGGTAAGACAGGGAATTCCTCATACGATGACTGTCCAGTGCTCTACCAGGTACTAGGACTGTCTTGCAAGTTCTGAAAGACTCCCTGTCTGGTCACTGATGCTATTTCTGTTGTACAATTTTTCACTTAAAGCTAAATCTATATCTGATTGTTTTAGCTGAGCCTAGAGAGCAATTCATGGAACCTGATTCTCCTTGCAGGGTATAAGCACTAAAACGTTATATTTGCATAATAGGGCTATGATTATGCTGTCAAAACATAGCTATTTTGGAGAGAATATTACCCTGCTTACAAAGAACCACCTAAAAACAATTTAATCAACTCTATTGCTCAGCATATAAAGGAAGACAAACATGCTCCCCTTGACATCTTCAGTTAAAAACTGACCGACATGCTACTTCATAATTGACAGGCATGATAGAAATACACAATGAGACTCTGTACTAGATATGCAACTGGAAGATGGTGGTTAGACAGATTTATATATATGTGTGGAGTTTGCATGTTGTGCTAGTGCCAGTCTCCTCCAGGTGCCCTAGTGTCCTTCTACCATTCAAAGACATTTACATTGGGGCGGTGTGGCTGGGCAGGCTAAGCCTCTGTGCCTGTGATCAGAAGGCCGTTGGTTTCAGGATAGCTGCATGTCTGTGAGACACTGAGGTGGGCCCTTAACCCCCATTTCCACGGGTGTGGCTGCGCTTCACTCTCAAGCCTGTTCTCACCTACGTCTGTGTTTCATGGAGAGCACGAGGGTAGGAAGGGCAGCTGTACGACAATTTATCTTAACATTATAGAATAAAAATTTGAGTCATCGTTAGCTTTTTTCATTGAATTCCATCCATCCATTTTCCAACCCGCTTATCCAAACAGGGTCGCGGGGGGTCCGGAGCCTATCCCGGAAGCTATGGGCACAAGGCGGGAACAACCCAGGACGGGGGGCCAGCCCATCGCTGGGCACACTCACACACCAGTCACTCACTCCTATGGGCAATCCAACAAAGCCAATCAGCCTCAGCATGTCTTTGGACTGTGGGGGGAAACTGGAGCACCCGGAGGAAACCCCACAACAGCACGGGGAGAACATGCAAACTCCGCACACACGGAACTGGGCAGGATCCGAACCCCAGTCCCAGAGGTGTGAGGGGACAGTGCTAACCACCGCACCACCATGCCGCCCTTCATTGAACTCGCCAACAACAAATAGTCATTTCACAGCCATGAGAATCTCAGGAAACGTATACGAACATGCACCCCACAAAGAGCATTCGGCAGGTGTGGTCTGTGGTGAAACAGGGTAAGCAAGTCTGCAGGACTGAAAGCTCGATTCCGCACTTAAGGAGTGTCGTACAAAGGATATTAAACGAGCAAATTCCCAGAAAGTGCTCAGGGCTGTGTTCAGCGAGTGGCATTGGGATACCTATGATGCGGAAATGTTCGGCTTCCAAGACGTATATTGCTTGGAAGACCCAAACTTTTCAGATCTTGAGAGTGACTCTAGATAGAAGAAGAGGAATACTGGGGAAGCATCTTGGACAGATGAAAAGAATTATTGAAGTCAAGGAACTGAGCAAAGTGGGTCATGAGATGCTCTCAAAAAAGATTCATTCTGCTCAATGCTAAATAGGGAGCAATTGATGGTTCTATTAAGATTACAGGCATGAAGATAATAAAAATTCACTCATCAATAATCAGGATAAGGCAAACAAAGTACAGTCAATTGATCTACCTCATTCTTACATAACTATGGTGATGATCTATCAACTCATAAAAACAGTAGGTTAGCAGCAGATCTCATGACGTAGCCATTTACATAACCTTAGTGAATTTGCTCACCTTCCTTGCCAATGGTGTTATCTTATTGATAGGATAAATTATAGACTGCCTGGTATTTGGCTGACTCACAATCTCTCTCTCTCTCTCTCTCTCTCTCTCTCTATGCTGTTTTCTCCACAAGGCCTCAGATGAGCTAAGAATACGACAGGCAGCATAACCTTGCAAAGCCTTTTATAGAAAGCCATCACCAGGCCACGATACCAGAAACATCATCCTGGAAAAATAGCATCATTAGCCCAAACAAAAACAGGAAATGTGAGAGCACTCGAACATTGTTTCTATATGGCAAACGGGCTAAAATATTTTGTTTATTATGAGCAGTACCGTGGTGCCAATAAGCTGACATAACCCACATTAATTTGGCTGGGTACTATGCAAATATACAGAAATCTGAAACTTATTTCCATATTATAATCATTGTACAGTTTAAAACGCTGACACTTGTGACGGCCCTGCGAGGCAACACGTAAAATGCCGAGTGATAGCAAAGAAGCGGCCGTAACTTCACCACACTTCAACTTGAATGAATAATTCATGTCACAGTTTAAGGAAAACATTGATCATTCTTATGAAACATGTGAACTGCCAGATATACAATAAACAATCAGCAAAGTGGATAATCAATATTAGTATGCATAAGGTGCGGACACTGGATTTATCTGGTCCCGGAAAGAATATATACATGCAAAAGTGAAAATAAAAATCCAAGCAATAATATTAAAGATGATAATAACATCCTTTGTGTAATTAATAACTTTTCAATTTCTGTGAGGCTTTTGTGACCTAAATATTTCTGTGTGAAGCCGCAGCACCGTGAAACATGGGTGATACTCACTTAGACGCTATAGCCGAGGCTCATCTGCTGTCTGCTCCCATGGGCGTTGGATCTTTAGTAGCTTTCCAGAATGAGCGGCGCAAATATATAAATAAATAGATAGATAAAAAATCAAGGGAGAGTGCGAACGCAGTCCCCCACTACCAGGAATTATGCAGTTGCGATTCCCACATTTGGGGAATTCGCAGAGGTCAGCACAGCTCCTGTGGAATGGTTGAGCCTCACCCTGGGTGAACCAGCTTTGTGATCATGGTATCTCCTCTGCCAGGTAAGTATTATTGAACAAAATGGAGCAAAAACAGGTAAGAGACTCTTGAGGTGAGCACCCCTTGGGGGATCAGGAAAGAAGGAAAGGAGAGTAGGGAAAAGGAAACTGTACACACACTCCCAGCTGTATAAATGCCATGGGGCTTTAGGAGATCTTGGCAATTAGTAAGGGGAATGGGGTGGAAATGGAGGAGGACATTAAACCTGGCTCCTCGAGCGTGTACTGCACCGGCTTGTGCGCAAATGTCTAGCTGAACACATATGCAAGTATAATTACGTTAATCAGCATAAAGATAATTAAAAAGCAAACTGCACACATTTTCAGGAAAAAATATTTTTGTGACAACAACATAGAGTCAGTCCTATATATTGGTTATCAAAACATAATTTGGCAATTAACATTAAGCCAGAAACAGACAAACACTTGCCCTAGGTACTACCATTGCACCAATGTAGCTGTGAAGTGTTTAAAGTGACTTGAAAGGCAGTGATAGAAATGCTGGAAAGGTTTAAAGTTAATCTTACTAAATTAATTAGTTGCTACCATAACTAAAATCATCAAAATAACACGGTGGTTGGAAATCCATTTGGGTTTACTTTCCTTGCTACGGCCCTGGAGGTCTCACTGTCACTGAGAAATGGCCATCAGAGTTGTATCAACATGTAATGAAGAACAATATTTGGGTTTCTGACCATGAGATTAAAATGTATACTTCATCATAAACGTGGTCTTCAACATCCCAACACTCTTACAAAAGAATGGATTGAGTGTCAAAATTCCCGTGGAATGTCATCACAATATTGAAAACAAGCTGTTCATAGAAGCCAACCACTTTGCGGCAATTAAAGCTATTCTGTAAGCGAAAATGAGCTAATGGTTTTAAGAGTACTAACTGTAGGAGATGTGTGGTTACAGGTATGGTTGCATTAAAAAAAAGGTTTACTTCCAGTGTCTTTTGTATAATCACTTGAATAAATATAGGAAGAGATCATATTTTGTGTTTCTAATATTCATGGTGCCCTTCACATCAAGTATTTGTTTTATTTATTTTAAAAATATGGAATATAAAGACATTTATGCCATATTTAACAATTTGACAGAAAAATCTACAATAACCTATAATTTCCATCATTTTCTGCAACCATTTCTTGTGCTGTGAATCAGCAGGTAGAGTGAAAACAGAAAAAGATCATAAGAAGCAAAGACAGTGTGATTATTATTATTAGTAGTAGTAGTAGTAGTAGTAGTAGTGAATATTATTATTAGTAGTAGTAGTAGTAGTAGTAGTAGTGGTAGTAGTAGTAGTAGTAGCAGTAGTAGTGGTAGTAGTAGTAGCAGTAGTAGTAGTAGTAGTAGTAGCAGCAGTAGTAGTAGTAGCAGTAGTAGTAGTAGCAGTAGTAGTAGTAGCAGTAGTAGTGAATATTATTATTATTAGTAGTAGTAGTAGCAGTAGTAGTAGTAGTAGTAGCAGTAGTAGTAGTAGTAGTAGCAGTAGTAGTAGTAGTAGTAGTTACCACATTATATAACATCACTACAGAGCAAACTTGCTTTAATCATTAAAATAAATTTGTAATGATTAAGCAAAACTTTCTCCGTTTTCTGACAACTTTAAAGTAATTTTCCCCAGAAGCACTGAATAAACTAACGAAGACTAAAACTGAATCCAGGCAAACTCTGATTTATTGCGGTGTCCATAACAGCACGCTCTTCTTCTCTGGGAATCTCAGCAAGAACTTCTTCATGTTACCTTTTCATTGCACTCATGGGAACATCATGGTTTCAAACCAATCATGGTTTCAGGAGCGAGAATATGTTAGAAATGCACAGCAGCACCAACCAATCAATCGAGATAACGAATCATAAACAACATAAAAAATGCAAGGCAGCTCTCTACAAATGATATGTCTCCTTAATCTGGGTCCTACAGTACCTCCGTCATATCCTGTGTTTTATACTCCTGCTTTTATAGGCCTGATTGAGGCAGTATGGCCATCCAGCACTATTGCTTACAGTCTCCCGGTTGAGGGTTAAATTCCTGCACCTGCATCATGTCGTACCCATGCCTCATGGGCTTCCTTACTCTGATTTCTTGTCCAGAAACAAGCTGTTAGGTGAATAGGTGTCTCTAAATTCCCCGTCATATTATGTGTGTTCATGGGTGTGTGTGACCTCTAATGGACTGGCATCCCAACTAGGGATTACTCCTGACTTGTGCCCAGTGCTCGCTGGGGTAGACTCTAGGCTCTCTGTGACACTGTACAGGATACGCAGTTTTAGGATGAATGAATGTACAGACAGTCTTGATTGAACCACTGAACGAATGGAATGATTTCAACTGAAAATAGCTGAAAAATTGCAAATATTTCAGTTATATGAAATTGAATTTATGCTAAGCAGGGAAAGATAATTGTGGAATTAAAGAAAAAAGTAACTCTACAGATTGCCATTTTTTACCATTTAAAAATGAGAAATATCATGTTTTAATATTTTAAGTAATACTGATTACTTTGCATTTCAGGCGTCATTTGATGTTTTTTTTGCTGAAAGTTAATGCTTCTATGTAGAACTGGACTTCAGTTTCATTTGAGCCAATCATCAACAGGCTAATGGTGATTCCACTATCACAGGTCATCAAAACAGTCAAAAAAGGATGAATAAAATGTGCATTTACTACAAGGATAGATTTGGGATGGCTAATAATAAATGCCCTTTCAAAATCACACTGAAAATGTCACTTATTCTAAATGTTATAAAACCATATCATAACCACGTATCTGCCTTTCTTCATCCCCTAAGTCAACTGGCCAATTAAGAGCTGGACAAGACCAAAGGGTTAAAACCGGGGCTGCAGCGGGGGTGCTTTCCCTCCTACCTGCAGGAGCAGCCCAGAGAAAGGGAAGGTCCTGGGGGCTTTTTCAAAGCCACGATCGCACGTGCAATCGGCTCATCACATAGCACATTCACGGCAAATAAAACCAATTGCCATCTTCTCAGGAGCACGGACATGCCACATGAGACCCGCACATTTGCATATCTGTGAATAACGAATTCCGGGAGCAAATGACGTCTGCGTGCCGCTGCAGCAGATGATGCAGAATCGAGTCGGCACCGGGATGGATGCTCGACATCATTAGAGAATCGTTACAGAGCAGTGGGGCACTTTCCATTTTCTGAGTGTAAGTGGGCGGATGCATGAATCCGAGGGGACATGTTAGCTGGGGGGCTGATGTTACTACCCCAGATGCAGGGCTGGAGAGGGCCAAGGCTTTGGAGGGTAGCAGTGGCAAGCAGCAAGGCAGGCAAACTTTGTCAGGCACAGTTCTCACAGACAGGAAGGTTAGCTTGCATTTCCAGTAGTATGGCATGATATGTGAAATGTAATTAAATCACCATGTTGCTTAGAAAACTCTTACTAACATATCAAAAAATATCTCAGTGCATCCAGTCATATTGCTGGACATGTGTTGAAGCCCTTGGGCACATTGCCCAAGGACAGAACGCATTTCTGCAAAACATGCTCCTTAACAAAAACACTGAAACCATGCCCTGATAAGTCTACTCATAATTCATTATCTACAGAAAATCCTTCTGGACTTCTAGGCCTTGCGTTTATACAATATTTTGAAAACATGTGGGCAGTGCTAGGAGCCACTTGCTCATACTCTCTAAGCATAACAAAATACCTTACAGCTTTCAGCGGACTTTCTTAAAGTGCAAACATCCACCACAAGAAAGCATTCAAACGAGGTTATGATTAAGTGCCATTGTCTTCATATCTTCTGGGTCTGGATTAATAAGGATAAAAAAATCTGCACCTGATGTTGTGCTACATGGTACTTAATCAGCCCGTGAGGTAAAAATGCCAGTGCACTATTCAACCTACATAAAGTGGGTCCTGAAAGTTACTTTTACAGATAGGCGACTTCTTCGAAAAACTTGCGATTAGGCTTGCATTAAAGGTAAACTGAAATATATGACAAACCAATTAGGTTGTATACTGTTTATAAGACCTATAACAGTATAAAAGGGAGGGCTGTTTACATAAATATGATGAAAGTACTGGGGTACAATGTATTCAGTCATGTGTCAAACATTAACAACCTATTTACTTCAATGCTGTATGGCCAGTCTTTGTTGCCAAATAACTTTGGACGGTTACATAACGACCACGGCGTATTTTGACAAGAGGCAAGGCAACTTTACTGTACTCTGTTTGGGAACTACGGTGTACAGCCATAAAATATACCCCACCTCAGTGTAGGATGCTTATAGAATAATTATAGAGAGCGAATGGGCGCATCTTTAACAAATTCTCATGTGAAACACACAATTTGCATTCAGGAAACGCCAGTACGACTAGGTCTCGCCATGCGTCAGTGTATTCACTTAATTTTACATCTATTTAGTAGAATACTTACCCCATTGTTTCTAATAATCCGGCGACAAACAATTACACAGACAGTACTGCAAGATCCCTTTCGATATTCCAGCCTACGGTCGATTATTTTGTAGATTTGTGAAATTCGCCGTTCTTGTTATGTCAAGCCATTTCCACTCCAGCACATGAACGTAGTCTGCTTACAGGCAAATCCATAGAGATGGGGAAGCGTCCAAAAGCGAGCATTAGCCGAAAGCGGAGAAATGCGAGATGTTCTGCTAACTGCTCTGCTGGCGATGGAGTGCCATGTCCAGCTCCCCTTCAAAATTGTACATCCCCAATGAAATGGTCACAACCAGCCAGCTAATTCGCGGCATGATGCATCGCTATCGGGATCTTCGTTTTAATTCCGATTCCCGCACACCAGATGGGTTTGGTTTGCCAAGCAAAACGATAAAGGAGTCGGGAGATGTCAGCCTGGCTGCCTTCGCTATCCAGATGTCCCTCTAATGTCCATCAGGACCGAACCGTAGCTTACAAGTCCTCTTCTTTCATAAGGCTGGTACTCACTTCACACCTCTCGCTCAGCGTAACCAGCTACACTGCAGCTGTCAAAGGGGAATGATACCAGGCGCTCTACCGAGCCATCTTCCACCGTTAAACCTCAGATCCCAGCATGTAGTATTCCATATCTAGTCAGTAATCATGCAATTCAGTAAATCAAAAAGCAGGGTCGTCTAGCCAAGCGTCAGTTAAGCATAAAAGCATCCATAATCAAGTCAACGTTATTCCCAACCTTGGAAAAAAAAACAAAAAACAATTCGCTGATTTTTCCATCAGCCCCCGTTTAATGAACCACATCAGCGTACATCGCCACGATTGACTTAATATGATTATAATCAGACGCAAAACAAAACCTCACAGCAAGGAGATGATAATCATAGAAAGACTTGTATTTTTATAGCAAAATAGAGTTTTATTTGTGGTTATTCTGAAGGCCATTTTGTTTTTTACATATTTATTTTATACTATGCTCTCTGCTGTATTCCTTTACTCGTCACTGCTGCCTCCATGCCACTGACAGAATTAAATTGCCTTACGTCCAACGTCACCCTCCGCACTGACGTCACAACAGACGTTCGGAACTGATGCCATTATCATCCAATAAGTGATGTAACATAGACATTATTCATAACTTATATAATTGTGACTATATAATTATCCATCTATTTTAATAAGCAATAATTATAAGTAGTATAATGACTGAGCCCCGCAGCCCTGCTTAGGACAAGCGGGTATGGAAAATGGATGGATGGATGGGTAATGATAAACTATAAAACCTTGTTTACTACTAATGGGGGTTTGAAGGTGTTGCATATGTCTAGTCGAATTAAGTTTTTATTACTATTTTTTTATACTTAAGACCATTTCCATGTTTATGTTTTCTTCTTGTGCAAAGTGCATACATGCTATTACCCTAGATATATGAAAGTTTATTTTAACATCTAATCTTAATAATGCATACACAGTGTGCGACATGATAGCCAATACTATTGTAACAATGTAATACTTTTGCAAGCAAAGGGTAGAACTGTAGCCTTACCCGTCCAGGCTTGAGAGTCCCGTTCCTACCTAAGGCTCTCAGTGTTACTTTTATTGGAAGCCTATAAGGTACCACTTATCTATACTACTAAATACTAACTGAAGCCAAAATTACATTAGCAATATATTTCACATATGTATTAATTCAAGCGATATTGGTACTACTCTCAAGAATCCAACGGCAACGTTCCTTTATCCTGGACTTGTAGTTCACTGTTTAGAAATCCATTTGAACGACTATTCCCTTTTCCTCCCCAAATACAGTAACTCACGCATAATATATGATTTGCCATACAAGAGCTCCATCAGTTTGGCTTTATTGGATGGATTTATTTCAGAACAACCAAGAGTGAAAATGGGCAGCAATGTTTCATCGTCTTAACATTTGTCTCATGTTATAATAAAATCTCTCACACAGCTTAAGTGCTATTCACAGTTACATACACAGTCCCTTCACATTGACGCCGGTGGTTCTTTGAAATATTTTATTTTCTACGGACTGTAATTGTAAACTGTTAAGCTAAACGACCATGCTATTCCATTTACAATTTCTCATTGTGTTTCAGGGGAAAACAGAAAATAAGGTTAATTGTCATACAAGTTTAGATTTGAACTTTTGTATTATTCGTTTTAATCCTGTAGAGGGCAGACGTGTCAAACTAACGCGTGTCTCGGGTTAGACGCTTCGAGTTCTTTGAGCGCAATTCTGGTCAGTTTTAACTCTATAGTTCGAACAAACCTCACAAATCCCACTTTTGGAACCTAGTCAATCGTACTATTACCCACCAACAGACAGAAGGTTTTAATTTCAAGACTAGTTGTCCCGACGAGAAAAATTCTAAAAATAGTTACGAACTATTATGGACCGTCTTTTAAAACGATACACCCCTGATTCCCCACAGATTCCCCACTTATATGGAAAAACTTGGCTTGTTTGTACTGAATATTATTTCAATTTAATTATAATAATGATGAAAATAAGAATGATATTTTGTAATTTAAAGTAAACGTATGCGTGGGGTTGTATACCATTATTCTTAATTTCAGTCCCGTATGCGTTTGCTCGGTTGCCCCAAGGCGTGACTGATATACACCTGGGAATGAGAGCAGGTCCTGGCTTAGATCCCAGGCCAGCCATGCCTTTCTGTGTCACATTACTCCGGTGATGGAGAGTAGCAGGTGAAGCTCCGATGTTCGACCTACGATGAGTGGCTTGTTTACTGCAGAATGGCCTAATTGTAAACGAATACGATTTCATCTGTTTTGTTGCGTCGTCTGGGTGAGCCATGGCTAATATTCAGTCTTATTTGGATGGGCCGATCTTATTGCCTGTCAGTACTCAGCAGGGTTAATGCGAGCTCCTGTTAGTACGTTTATTTTAGTCGGCTAACCATTACAATCATATTACATCATCACACGACAGTATCTCATCATCGGGCCTGGGAATTCCTCTCCGATACAAACCCATCCTGGATATACCACGTATTCATAATGGCAGATGGAAGAGTGTGGATTTGTGGTACAAGTTTTTGTTGTATATACAAATAACGAAGCATGTTACTGAAAACAGGCAGCCTGTTGTTTTCCTGGCCATGTACTTGGAGTTTGGTGCCATTACCGACGCCAAAAGAGTACTTGTTGGGGCGAGTAACGGATTACATTAAGTCCCTAGACTGCTCTTTGGGCTCTCATGCTAGTCATGCAGTGAACCAGGGATCCGCTTGTGCATTGTATTATTTTATATAAAAACGTATTACCCTTATCAAGTACTGGTAATTTCATAACTATTCACAGCTTTAACTGATTGGTCTTAACAAAATATGCGATTTTATTTTAATAGCATTGTTGGCAAGGTTGCTGTTAGCCAGTCCACTTAGGTTCAAAAACTGATGGTAAAACTGTACAGCATGCATGCAGTTCCGTGACTGTTATGGTCACTTGGTGGTTTAATAATTGTAGCAGATCATTGACTGAAATGACTGTATTTAAGTTTTTGTTTGGGTAATTAACATAGATGGGCATCGAGACCCAGCGATAGTTCTCAAGTTCTAAATGCCCCATTGGGGTTGGGGAATACCGGGGTCTATTTCGGGAGTGAGCTGACTCAGGCGGCCAGCCTCCAGCTTGGAATGACCCTAAAGTGGAGCAGCACTCCGGAAGACTAAAAAATATACATAAAGTCAAATAATATTAACAATAATAAAAAACTCTGGAAAATGGATTCTAGTAAACGGGAGCAAAGTAGTCCTGAGTATTCCTTTGGCGTCTTAGAGGATGAGCCCACGGAGGCAGGCGTTGTCGGTGATGACGACGAGGACATCGAAGAGCTCCGAAGCAGGTACGTGACTGACTGCGCGCAAGGCTCTCCGCCGCCTGGAGACTGCGCGCTGGGGACGTTACACTTCACCAAAAGACACTAGGTCTCTCCGATCTGCGTGGAAACCAAAAAAGAACTGATCAACTACTGCTGTTTCAAAAATGATAGCTGACAAAAGATTTGAACTTCGATGATTCCATTTGCCTTGAAATGTACGCATTACTCAGTCTAGAATAACCGTGTATACAGTAATCCAGTCACCTGGAGGGTGCCCCCTGGCGATCTCCAATTAGTGAATGTGTGTGTGTGTGTGTGTGTGTGTGTGTGTGTGTGTGTGTGTATATATATATGGGGAAAAACATTGATACAATTGATCTGAAGCTAGAATTTTTTATAATAATATGTAATATATGCAAATCTAATAGTAACACTTACAGGACTGTCACTTAAGTTTTCATTAGTAGTGTCAATGTTTTATTCCTTTATTCCAATGTTTAATGTTACATGTTAGCAGAATAAAACTGCACTGTTGCTGTGGGGTTGCATGGTGGTCCAGTGGTTAGTATTGTATTCTCTCACCTCTGGGACCTGGGTTCAAGTCTCCATGTATATGGGGTTTGCATGTAATCCCTGTGTTGTTCTGGGGTTTCCTCTGGGTACTCCTGGGTTCCTCCCCACCCTCACTGTGCGAAGCCGTGCTGAGACTAATGGTAGTTACCAAATTGCCCATAGCTGTGCCTGTGTGTGACTAAATGGTGTATGAGTGTGCCCTGTGATAGGCTGGCACCCTGCCCTGGGTTATTCCCTCCAGGACAGGCTCCAGACCCCCTGTGGCCTTGAGCAGGATCAGTGGAAAATGGATGGATATGGTCGCTGCAATAGCACACAGCAGGGCATTGGTTCTGAATAGCTTAGTTAAGCAATCGATCATGCCACAATTTCGTAAGGGCTACTTTGCTGTGAAATAAGTGGGCTGCTTCAGACTCTCAGTCTATGGCTGGTGTGACGTTCCACTCATCACCCCCGATCAGTACAGCATACTTACAGGAAGTTGTTCATGAAAGAGTATTGAGCTTTTAGTTCTGTTCTTATTGACCGTAAAATATCTTCTCTGAAGTATGTAACTGCATCAAATAACTAATGAGCACTGACATATGATGTGTAATAATATACTGTATTTATAATGACATATAATATTATGCTATTATGTAATAAGTTAAACAATTAAACTGCGGCTAACTTTGACAGAAGCATTGTTGCTGCAGCCTTCCAGAGTTGGGGGTTCGAATCCCACCCTCACAGTGATACTGTCGAGTTTGCATGTTCCCTAGTTTCCCCCCAATTGGTAAGTTTCCTTCTGCTTCAAATACTTGCATGCAGGCTGACTGGCATTTCTGCAATGTCTATTGTTTGTGAGTGTATGTGTGTTTGTGCCCTGTGATAGGCGGACATCCCATCCGGGGTGTACCCCTGCCTTGTGCCCTGTGATAGGCGGGCATCCCATCCGGGGTGTACCCCTGCCTTGT
>JAODKM010000039.1:25363888-25387794 GCA_026780845.1 Petrocephalus sullivani
TATATGTCTGCCCTTCATTCTGATCGTTAAATAAATATCCGCAGCCCTGCCGAGAACTCTGGGAAGTCTATAAGTCAATTTCCCCCCCCCCCCCCAGTTCCTCAGAAGCCCCACCTTCAACCACAGGAAACAAACTCTGCCACGAGTACCTCAGTCACTGTCTACTGGAGAGTCAATGAAGGGGACGTCATTGACTGCTTCCAGGTTTACTGCATGGAGGAGCCTCAAGGAGGTACTTAGATGCACAATTTACACAACTTACTGCCAGATCAGTTCCCCGTCACTTTTAGTAAAGTTCTCCCTACGTTGTCACCAGGGATGCGCCATAAATCTGCATTGTGACTAATGTTATAAAAACACCAGGTTAGGTGAGGTTAATTGGCCACATGTTTGGTTTGGTGTTGTCTGCGTTATATTTAAAAAGCAGAATCAGAAAATTCAAAAGTTTGAATCTTTCGTCACTGTGAGGGTAACAGAAGGAAAGTGGACCTGATCATGGCAGGAATCGTATGGACCACGTCATTATTAGATGTAGATTTTGATTGCTTCTTGTTGGTGTGTGACTTTGACCTCAGCTGGGACAGAAGAGTACCGAGTAACGGTGAAGGAGAGCTACTGTACCCTGGAGGACCTGGAGCCCGATAGGAGTTACAAGGTTTGGGTCATGGTCGTCAATCACACGGGCTGCAGTCTGCCCAGCGAGAAGCTCTCCTTCAGAACCGGTCAGTGCACACTCTATCTTTATACCTTATTTGTTTCAAAAACCGGATTTGGATTTATTAACTTGCGCTGCAGACTATTTTGAACATAGTTCTAAGAAAAGTCAAAAGTTTGATGCTTTATTTGCTTGGGTTGTATGTTGCGATCAGCTACCCACCTAATGTAATTACACTGCCCTGTTTGCTCAGCTAAACTCTCCAGCTAAACTTGGTAAAACGTAAGAATAATTATTGTGGAACTATTCTCGTACTTATAAATGTTAGATCAAGTAAAGCTTGACACAAGCAGCACAGAAATCAGATTAGTGCTTGACAGTAGAGCATGATACTGCGATAAGATGCACTTTTTCATTTGGTTGGTAATGTTCACCTATGATGAAGCCACATGGCACATTTTTCATAAATTCTTACTGCAGATCAAAAATGCATCACAATGGAATATGATGTTTACAAAAGGTAGACATACAGAGGTAGAGAGCTCAGGGATGGTTGTGCATCGTTCTATAGAAAGCAAATTATGTTGATATTTTTGTTACTTGTTGAATCAGAAGAAAATGTGGTAATTTTTTTTATCCAGTACAGCATGTATAAATATGGAAAGTTATCAATCAGATCTGGTGACTATGAGATACTTAGGGTAGCTGGTTATTTCAGTAGTCGCCTGCACTCTGCTTTCTAATGAAGGTAGCTGCGGTAGCGTTGTGTTTCTGTACCCTGAGCGAGTGGTCGTGCCGCGCTGTAGCCCCCTCCGTGCCCATCGTCGACCCGGAGCGCTGCACGGTGTGCTGGGACTCGGCCATCATCCGCTGGAGCCCCGGTCACCCCGAGACCGCAGACAGCTTCACGCTGGAGTACTGCCGCCAGTATGCCTGCGAGGGGGAGGGCCTCAGGTGGGCGGAGCTCTCTGCATGGACACACCCACATGGTTACAGTGAGAGCTGCGCCTCGCAGGATCATGACTACGGCCCATATTTGTATGCTAAATGTACTCGTATGGCTTTCATCCATCGGGAACTGGAACATTTGCTTTTCCTTTGCTCTCCGTGTCCCAGTCTCTTAGGCGAAAATACCAACAGATGAAAAACAAGCAGAACATATTACATACACACTAAGAATGTCGATATTTTACCCATCATTGTTCAGGTCCTATTACATCTCATCAGTTCATCTTATAGTTGAACATCATCATTTCCAGCATGGCATCTTAAGGCCAAATAACTCTAAATCGAGCTTTTTATTAGTAATATTATCATTATTCCATTGCTGTATTCTGTCTTCTTTGGATTATTCTAAGTAACCACCTATAATAGGTTAGTTTGTGTTCTTTTCATTTCAAAGATCTCTTCCTCCCCTGCATGATATTTAGTGAAATGCCATCCCTATAATCTTTCTGTCTAGCTTGACAGTAGAGGATTGGATTACAGCATGCCCTGTGGCCCGAGTTTTTAATGAACACCGTGTTCTCTCGTGAAGGTCCATCTCTGGCATTAGACGCTGTGAGCAGAAGGTGCTCCTGCAGCCAAATGAAAGCTACCTGTTCTACATAAAAGCAGTGAACACAGCTGGAGCCAGTGACCAGAGTGAAGCCACCCTCATCTCCACCAGAGGTGAACCTCTACAGGCGGCCCATTGGCTCACTAATGAACCAATGAGTCCTAGGTCTGATGTTAAGTGATCAGGCTGGATTCGTTTAATCCTTTGCTCCTCACGTCGATGCTTATTTTTTCTCATTCATAATAGTACAGCTTTTCATGACATCATTCTATCGTAGCTAATGCACACTGGGGCGGCACCCTGGGAACACAGCCGATTGCCTGATTTGGGGCACGTGACACATCCGAAAGCTGCATATTAAAAGTGAATACAGGAAAACACACAGAAGGAATTGAAGCAAATCAAAAATGAATCCTTAATTAGAAAAACTTGTGAGGTTGTGACATCATTACATTTTGTAATCAAAATTTGTGCTGCCAAAATTCAAACTGGAAAGGTGCAAATAGACCAGTTTTTAAGGGACGTTAGTTGCATAGGTTGATTTCTTAGAAATTGCTTTAGTTCCACAATGTTAAAGTTTAAACTGGGAATGTGTATTTTGTCATTGATATTTGTCATCAATATTATTTCCTTTAAGGATTTGATATTACAGACTGATATATGATGCTAGAGACATAGTTCTCACTGCTGAAGTTTTCACTCTGCTGACTTGGGAGGTCGTTGGGATTGTTGGATTGGTCTTCAGGTTTTATCCTCTCACAGATCTGAGGGGAGCAGAGGCTGAGGTTTGCCACTAACACTGTCACTGGATCTCCCAGGCACCCGGTTCCACCTGCTGAAAGACACTGGCCACCCGGCACTGGAGCTGTCTGAAGACATGGCCACCGTGCTCTGGCGTGACAAGGCTTGTGTGGGTGCAGATAGGTAAGGGTCCCTGCGCCCACCGCGACAGCTTGCTGTGTCAGGCACGGCGCCTCTTCTCAGCGATAATACTGTCGGGCACGTTCTCAGGGGTCCGGGAATCTTGGGAGAGCTCCTGCCCCCCCGAGGGTACCATTACTGGGAAACGTCAGTTTCGGACTGCAAAGCCTACAGGATTGGCGTGACCTATGACTCCAGGCTCCACGACAGCCCACTGGGGGAGAACAGCACTTCCTGGTGCCTTCACTGCATTCCCACGTCAGACAGGTGCCTTCTTTGCTGCTATTGGTCACTGTATTTATGTAGCTATGTTTGCAATTCCTTCTAATGTTCACATCATAGCCATGCTGTTAAAAGCACATTTGGCTTTGTGCTATAATGTGCAATGAATCCAAGTCAGTTTTACTTATGTAATCTCTGTAATTAACTTCTTAATTAATCATTTAAGCATTAATCATGAATGAATCATTCCATTAAACGCCATGAATATATTTACACATGGATCTTGGAGTATATAGGATAGGGTGTAGTATGGTGCCTGCTTTAGATCATTCTGCTTGAGCAATCACTATTATTCTTTCTACCGGAGTCAGCGAGCAGATCCATGCCATGTGCGGATGGGAGGATAGAACAGGGGGCTTTATTGGTGTTTCGGGGCTCTTACACCCAAGGGGGTGGGGGGATGATTGTTTCAGCTTCGGGACAGGGACGGCGCAGAGACATAAACACAGATGTAGCTTTTGGGGACATGTGGAGAGATTTAGCTCTTGGGGAAAAAGAGAAAAGCAGAAGAATTTTGATATCATTGGCTAGATGAGTGCAGGTGATGGTCACCTGACATCACGGGGCAGCCACGCCCCCTTCCCCAGCCACATGGTTACCAGGTGACATGCACGTCGCCCTGTGTGTCCCCAGCTGCCACTTCGAGCTCCTCCACGACAGCCTGCAGACCAACATCATGGCAGCGGGGGCCCCCGCCAGGATCGGCACGCTGCTGGACTTCACACGGGGCAGACTGTCCTTCTTCAACTGCGAGAGTGGCCAGCTGCTGGGCTCCTGGCTGCACCCGTATTCCCGGGCCTGCCACCCGGCGCTGGTGCTGGAGAAGCCCGGGAGCCTGGCCCTGCACGCGCTCATGGAGGTGCCGGAGTACGCTAAGCACTGCTAACCTTTCCAGGGTGTCCACCTCAAGAATTTGGATGGACTGTTTGGGCCTCTACAGTGGCTATACAGGGCACCCATCTTTGTTTGTCCGGTTTCCTTATTATTTAGACAATCTGTCATCCAGTTTTAAATCTGAGCTGTATTGAATTGTGTGCTTGAATTTGCAAACATCTTTATTTGTAAAATGAATGTATTGAAAACAATATGGATTGTTAAATATACTTATTCCGGGACCGTATGCACACGTCCCTTTTATATTTTCAAGCCAGCTGATTATTAATTGGGGTAATACATTTTTGCCATTCAGCTCAGAACTGTGCTTTCATAATTTAAACACTTTGAACTAGGATCATTTGGAAGGACATTTTTTAAGCTACTCTTGTCACACCTGTGCTGAATTTTTAATCAGACAATTGAGCCTGGCCTGCGTAATCATGCCGACCTAGTGGTGCCTGGCTCTGAATCTTATTTAAAAAAATCATTGTCCTCGCCTGTTGAGTGTGCAGTGCAGATATTCGTTTGGCCCAGAGTGTAGTGTGTGTGGCTGTGCCTAGTTTGTTTTACTAGTTGGGTTTTAGGTTGTCAGCATTTCCATCAACTGGGATTTTGGGTGCCAGCATCTGGTTTCCGGGTCCATAGTTCCTGATGGACGGTGGCCGTACTCTAGTTGCTCTTGGTTAGCTGGCATCTTGTTCCTTTGTTCCTGGTCCTGATTCACTAGAGTCCCACAGCTGCTGCAGGTTTGTGGTGGATTTTCTATTTTGTGTTTCAGCACCACTTCCTGTTTCCCGGGTTCCGCTTCCTGTTTCCCGGGTCCCGCTTCCTGTTTTCCGGGTCCCGCTTCCTGTTTCCCAGGTCCCGCTTCCTGTTTCTGGTTTTCCAGCCTTGTCTTCTTTTAGAAATGTTGGGCCCTGTGACACCATATCATAATGGGCCCCCAACCCAGACCATTTATGTTCCAAATATTTTGGAGGCGTCCCCCCTTTACAGCGCCTCTGATGGCCCATTTTGCAGTGCCCAGTTTTGGGCTCTCAAAGCCAAAGAATGTATTATTTGTTTATTTATTTATCTTTATCTTACTGCACACTCGGAGTCACATCTGTGACGACTCTTTCATATGACAACGAGCTGGTAAAACTTCCCAGCTTCTTATAATTGTTTAACAAACTACTGGCACGTATTTAGTTAAGTTTTGTTTCCACATTAATTTATATTGACATCATAAATACAGGAAAATATATGGTTCGGCAATAATTTTTTAATTGAAAAAATCATTTCTTTTTTATTTTATAAACGTATAGCGTGATAATCAGCTTAAAAATTTGGTCCTTTTAGCTGGTTAGCAAAAATGTCAACGTGTTCCATGTCATATTTATGAAGGGCCTGCCTTCATGGACCTGCATTATGGACAAACACCCTATAAAATGCACATGGCCAACTCTTCAACAGTTTAGCGAATTTAATTATTCAGGTAAATGCATTTAAAGCACATTTGCTAATACCAGGATTATCTTCAATACATGATTCAGAATGAAGTGTTTTGGCAGCTTGTTGACCCTTACAGGAGGGCTGTCCTAAAACACGACTGCAAGCTTGTTTTGGGCTTTTTATTGACTCCAGCACTTCCCACACTAGCACACTAACTGTCTCGTTTATTTCTGTGGATGCTGTGCATGAGGAACCCTTGTACAACAGGCTGTGCAGATGTATCCCCGCCACTGTGACACTAATCTGATGTGATTGTTTCATACCCATCAGTAGAAGAAGTTGCTTGAAACTCTGTTTGTACTTTTTTGAAATAACTGTCAGACACTTTTCCTCTTTTGCTAAGATATTTAACATGATGTATAGGTAACATGAATGTACAATATATAAATGTATTAACATCCAAATGATTAAGGTGGAATAAAATAAAATACAACTTTCAAGTGACGTACTGCTTTTCTGGGTCTGAGTCCCCATGAAACGCTCAGCTTCCTGTACTCTGTTCATCCACATATTTATTTGCTTAAGTGGTCAGACGGATTTGTTGATATACACTTTTTCCGTTTTCTGCAGTAACAGGGTAGCCTGCTTTTATATATGTCTTCAGGTCATGAAGTTTTTTATAACTCGGCTCTTAATTACTTAACTAAACCAATAACCATAATCCCAGTACTCTAAGAGGAACGGGAAAAGTAACACATATATATATACTTTGACTTCCAGCAGAGTATGTTCCCTAAGCCTGGTTTACTCATTTACATTTCATTATAGCTACTTTATAGCAGATTTTTACAACAACCATAATCACAATTGGTACAAACAAGTATTTTGGGTTTATTTGCTATTTATAAAAGACTTTTATGCTTTTGCATAGTTGCTTTCACATTGAATACACCATATATGGCATTCCTGCTTTGCTGCTGAGGCCTGTTAGTGAATGTGATTTACAGTGCAGGCAAATGTTTCCTGCATATATACTCAGAGACATAGGTATTGGACTTTCCACAACACCCCGTGTCATCCCACTCCGTGTCTCAAAGACTGGCATCAGTTGGGCTGCGGGTTCACCATCCCATGCGTAGGCTGCTGTTAACACCAGCGCAGAGACGGCTGCGTTTGGAGTGGTGCTGTAACTGGGAGGCACGGACTGATGACAAGTGGCGTCGTACGATATTGAGTAGTGAATCTCGGTTCTGCATTACCGCGGATGACCGTTGTGTGCGCGTATGGTGGCACCGAGGGGCCAATCCTGTCAATGCTGTGGAGTGACACACCGGCGTTACTCCTGGCATCATGGTGGGGGGAGCCATAGGGTATGACTTAGGGTCATCTCTGGTAGTGATTCGGGGGACCCTGTTGGCACATCCTGCATCTGCATGTCTTACTCCTCCTGAGACAGCACCCTGGTACAGTCTTACAACAAGACAAGCCCATCCACACACGGCACGTGTGCCTACGGACTGCCTACGTCATGCTGAGGTCCTCCAGTGGCCAGCCAGGTGCTGTTTAACATGTTTAACATGTTTGGGATCAGCTCGGACGTCAACTCAGACCCAGAGCCAATCTGCAGGATCTCGAGGGCTGTGGGCCGACTTGCTGCAGGAGAGGATATAACAGCTATATGACTCCCTTCTGCTCTGTATCACTGCATATATCCAGGCCCGAGGGGGTGCTACACCCTACTGACATGGGACCAGCAGTGTGCCCATACCGCCAGCTCTGTCGGTTTGATCTGATATTATAATTATTGCGACGTGCAGATTCATTTCATTTACACCACTCCATCTGGGTGCTTACCTTTTTATCGCTGAGTGTATTCAGGGATTTCATTCTGCCACTAGGTGTCCTTATATGACCATCTGTGAGACCTTCTCCAGTTTTAAAAAAAATAAAACTACTTTACTATAAAACAGTAAAAAAGCTACACTTCATGTTATTTCTTAGCAGACATATTTATTTTGATTAGCAGAAGCCATTTGAGAATATTTAAATTTAACAATCATACTGCACAAACTATTTAAAGAGGGGTCATTTACAGAAACATTATTCCACAGGAAACCACTACACTCCATTCAAAAGCCCAGGGCGTAAACAATTGGGGCATTAGTAACCATGGTAACCATGATGTGTATATGAACCCTACCTCACAAACAAAATTTACTATTAAGAAACTGTGATTTATATGCAATGTTTTTTTCACAAAGGTGTGTATGGAGGATGCAGCACTACAAGATGGGCATGCAGGAGGTTGGCCAGCAATTCTGGCCTATGCTGGTGGGCAACACCAAAGGTGAAGTTTCCACTTCTGGGGGAAAACGTGCACCATTAAACATTTTCCTGTTTGACTCTTGGAATTAGGAAGTCTTAGCTCTAGGGTCAGGGCCAAGACAAATCACAATGTTTGCTGAAAACCTTGAAATGAAATCAAATAAAGTCTGGAGTGGTCAGTTAAAGTCCTGCTTACAGTGCTTTTCATTGTAAGGAACTACTGGGTAACTTTCAGAGTTATAGTTTTCCGTTGACAGAGACAACCTCCTCTCCAAATGGCACAGCTTAGCTAACATCTAATTAAATGCAAGGGCTATAAGAGAAAGCAATAATTCAGCAAAGTTGAAATTCACTAGACGCTTTATAATTTAATCACCTTCCCAGTTTACAGCATTGATAGTTCTTACAGTAGGTCCTATGTGGACAAATGGCATTTTTAAATAAAACTCAAAAGTCAGTTCAAACTTAGGTCACTTGGTGTTAATTGTGGGGACATACTGGCACAGCAGTACTTTATCAGTATGTTTAGAGCTTTTTGTGTAACATAACAAAACATGAGGATAAACCCAATTCTTATTTGATCTTGAATGCTCAGAAAATTGTTCGACAGGAGTTTCCGTGGTGTGTCCTGCGGTGCACAGGAGTCCCATCCAGGGTGTGTCCTGCGGTGCACAGGAGTCCCATCCAGGGTGTGTCCTGCGGTGCACAGGAGTCCCATCCAGGGTGTTCCACAGTTCCACTGCATTGTGTCTTTGGTTGTCTGAGATGGATTGTATGCTCCATGTGACCCAGTACTGTCATCTTGCCCCCTTTGCTTCAGTATATGGAATTGAATTATTACTATAACATTTATTGTGAGGCACAAACCCCTCCCCCTTCCCAGCAATATTAAGCAATATTTGCTTAAGAACAGGACACGAGTCATTTCTCTCTAAAATATAGATGTCAATGTGGAAAATAACAACACTGCGGTACAAATAGATATAAGCAGGTTTAAGAACATCTTCCAAGCCATGTTTATGAACAGCATGTGCTATTCCCAGTGCAGCCGACACGAGCTGCTGAATAGCTATCATAGACTGGGAACTGGAACACCAGGGGTTATTTTCAGATGGCTGGGTGGCCAGACCAATCACTGAACCCCACCCAGTCTCCCCATAATCTCACTGATATAAATATTCAAAGCCACCTTCCAAGACACCTGTAACTTCAAACGTTCCTAGTATTTTTTTCAGAATCAGATCCATATTCTTTTGGCCAAGTATGTGACACATACAAATAAAACTGCTTTGAGTTTGAATGGCAACTATTTTATAAATAGGACATATTCAATAATGTATTGAAATAAATGCTATGTGTGCAGCAGTGCATAAAGACTACATTCACAGTTTAGAAACACACAGAACACATACCAAAAAAGCAGATAATTATGTGAAGTGTTCCAGATGGTTTGTTTGTGAGAGGTCTGACACACCTACCAGAGGGACAGAGCCAAAGCGATGGTCAGAGTGTTAGTGGTCATCATTGATGAGCAGATCACGGATACTGGGCAGACTGAGCCCCATAATCCCTTCTGCAGATTTGATGATGCTCTGGAGCCAGCATCTCCCCTGCTTAGTGGCACCAGAGTGATATGAAAGTGCTTAGTACAGACTGAACCATTGCATCCCAGGGAAAGTTAAGCTGGTGTTTAGCATGACTATTTTTAATATTATTTGGATGGCAGGAATTCACTGGGAAAGAATTTTGTTACTTAATACATGCGCAGAAAAAAAGTGCCCTTTTTGGAAGTCACAGTCTATGGAAACATATTCTAACCACATCACACACCATGGTGGCATGCGAATCTACCCAACACCATTCACAAATAGTCAAAGGAGTCACTTCTGGATTTTCCAGAGGAAATGGTTCATTCAGACAATCTGTGTTCCAGTTCAGCCTGGGCATAGTTGGCCTTTTTTTTTTTTTTTTAAAAACATCTTCATCTAGGGAAAGTAGAAAAAGGTTTCTTCTTCTGCCTTCATGCTTTCCATTAGGCATCTATGCAAACATCTCTCAATGTGCATTTGATTACCGAGAAGCTAATAGCTAGTATGTGACTATCGTCATTGTGTCCATTTAGCTGGACACATTATGTAACTGCTTTGGGCCGGACAGACAGTACAACAGGCAGGAACACTAACGTAAATGCCTTGTGCATATTGTTTATGGGGTAAGAGTTCAAGCCAGAAAACCAACCAAACCAAATGTATCACCTTTTTCTATATGTAGGTATATAAAAATCTGTATATCCTCCAGTCATTACGGCACTAAGCTGTAATTTAAATCTGAGACACCAAAAAACAGAAGACTTAGTAAAAACAAACACAAATCAAAATTCATAAATAAAAACATACTGTGCCACCTGGTTTCAAAAGTTTAATATATTATTTATATATATATATATCTTTTAATGTACAATTTCATCATCCAGCATTCATAATAACGGAATCAAATATCACTTAACATTTATTATTTCAAGAAAAAGTTACTATAAAAAGAACAAATCCTTAACATTTTTAACTAAAATAACAATGGAAAAAATTAAACAAATGTATGTTTACAGCAAGTTATGTGGTCAAACAGTGCACTGAGAAAGACTGCAGTAATATTGCCATACAGAATAAATGTCTAAGTGTACTTTAACACTCCAAGCTGGTAACAATTTAGACAACTTATATGTTTTTTAAAATATAAAATTCTGTAATTCCTCTAGTGCATAATAGGTGCATATTTAGGGTACAACCTGCATTATAAGCACCATATGACCCTCAGTCGGCAGTTTATTAGGTACACGTTCATTAATAGAGACTGTATCCAGTTGCAGCTACAGGACTCACAAAGAGCACAGGGACAGCATCAAACGGGTGATTTAATGAGTGCCTCAGCATTCGAGCAGCCAAGATATGTGCTCTAAGTGACTTTGAATGTGGTGTGATTGCTGGAGGTGGTGCTCCCATAATCTCAGAAACAGCCACGTTCGGTGGATTTTCCACACAACACAATATCTAGGGTTTACAGGGAATGTCGTGATGAACAAAAAAAGAATCCAATGTGGAAGACAAGAAGCCTTGTGGCCTTTAGTGGACTTGTTAAAGTTAATGGGAATGCCACAAGTGTTAAAAGAGCAGCCCAGTATGCATCAGTGGTATGCAGATAGCCCAGCATTCAGTGGGCCTAGCCTTGAAGTGGTTCTGGAGACAAACGGGTACTATTTAGGGGTACCTAATAAAATGACCACAGAGTGTACATACATGCATAGAAGCGCCATCATTTACAAACAGAAACTTAAAATAATTATGTACTAAACATTTAACATCTAGAAGGAGTCAAAGCACCTAGAAAATCAAATATAAGTGGCCATTGGTAAGCACACAAATATTACATGTGAATTAGCAAGCGCTTTTGCTGCGAGGTCCACTAGATTAAACACATACTATCCACCTTTTTCATATCTCATTACTGAGCATCAGTAAATAATGCATGTGTTTTTTAGAATAATAAACAAACAGTAAAAAGCAGATTACTTAAAAATGAACAAAAGTCATGGGAAAAGATTTCATATGAGGGCCGTTTCTGAACATCACAACTTCTCAAGAGGCACTTTAACAAAGAATAAATAACTCAAAGTAACTCAAATAATTACATTTGAATTCTGTGGTGGTCAAACACACAGCTTAATAGGGCCCTAAAGGCTGCGGCTATTGAGGTAGCTGGTTTGTGAGCAAAAGACTCTCTATATTTCACTGGTTTGATTTGATTACACATTTTGAACATTAGACAGGGAGTCATTACATACCGACTGATTAAGGATTCTGAGCTGCTGATAAAGCACAATCAGGGCAGCGGAACCTGTCCCTCGAGGTCTAAACAGAAACTGACATATAGAATGTTTACATGGTTTCCAACTGTAATGTGCCAGTATCCTAAGAATGCCACAACTCTAACATTTCCAGAATCCCGTTTTCAGGGCTTTTCTAAGCTAAAGTTTAACTGCAGTTTATCTAAACTTGTCTGAAGTGCTAAAGCACACAATTCCGATCCTCAATTCACAGGGCAGCGAAAGACCAGTTATATCGGCTTACAAAGAATACATTAAGGATTATATGCCAAACCAAGAAAACAACATCAACGGATACAGTTACTACCAAACACAGAATCACCCATCCATCGTACTGGGGACAGTAGGGACAAGCGCACATGAACATTCTGAAAAGCGGTAATCAGCATACAAACACACGAATGAACCGCTGCCCTGTTAACACCCTCAGAGTACAATAGACACTAACCTGGGAGCAGCAACTCTGTTTAATCATCAGAATGAAACCGTATGAACCAACATATCAAATTTAGAATCCAATGTCAACATGGCATATGTTACTTTAGAGATTGTCCTTCTCGGCATATGTCACTTTAGAGATTGTCCTTCTCGGCATATGTCACTTTAGAGATTGTCCTTCTCTGCGTTACATATAATGTGAGCAATCCAGTGAAAATCATAGCTGCTAAATAATTAGTGAAGCCAGTAACATCATTGTTCACAAAGCATTTAATGGTTACTTAAAGCTTCCTACTTTTAAATTCAACAGTCAATGTGAAATCCTTTTTTGAACAGACTGATTTTATAAGTACAGCAGATATGCATGTCATAATTTCAATGCTTCCCCTAAATACACGAAAGACATCTGGAACAATCCAAAAACTGCCTTATTTTTCTGAGCTGAAACTCAACACTGAACAAGCAATACAACAGACACACTCAATGAGCTTAACATTAAAAAGCGACCTCTTCATACCAACAAATTAGCATTTCAAGAAAAAAAAGAAAAGACTGCTCTTTCAACTTCCCAAATCATACTGTCAAGGGATTCGGCTGTAGTGTTCATGCTGCATGTACACAAACTTAACCCGTTTAATCCCAGATTTTTCCCTGCAAAATAAGTGCATGCATTTCACTCCTCAGACCTCCCCAACACATATGTATGATTTCATGTTGCTTATGTTAGCAACAATTGTTGCCAGTGGGATTAAACGGGTTATTAAGGAAATGAGAAGAAACAAAAGTAAATTGCATGACGATGGATTTTTCTTTCTGAAACTGTGCAAAGCATCAGTTAGGGAATGTAAGGCAGAAGCTCTGAGCCTGACAGGTAAATATAGCAGCTCCATTCATTCATATTTAGTAAGTTAGGGAAGAAAGATGATGCCAAAGTCCATCTGAATTATCACAGTAGAAGCAGTTAAAGTGCTTTTCTACACGATGTGCACAATTAACTTCGTATGGACACGGATGGACACACATTCCAAGCCAGGCACCACGATGCGTTACACCCTTACTCAATGACGATGCAGACACATGCATACAGATGCTAATGTACACTAAAATGCAACTAAAAAGATGACCCGAGCAATGTCTGATACAAACTGCCCCAAGCACCCAACTGCAGACTCCAGTTATGTAATCATGCATTTCTGAGAGCATAGGTTTGCTTCTATGAACTGAAAGAACTATGAAATGACAAAAAGAGTAAAATTTTCCCCCTCAAAGCAGGCAAGCAACTGAAGTACATCTGAAAAAGACACCACTTCTAAAACGCAAAAGCTGCAGTGTTCTTGTCGTGTGCCAATAATAACAGAACAAAAAACATTAAGTTAATCTGCAAATGCAGTACAATCAATGTCACGGATCACACAAAGAAACGTGAGGGCCATGCGCAAGGCGCACACAGCTGCCTATGTACACGACGTCTCAGATTATAAATAAACTGGGATCCGGGAAACAGCTGAACTTCTCATCAATAGGGAAAGAAATTTCCCACAAAAATTTCAGAGGAATTAGCGTCAGTAGGCAACACTGAGGTTTTTATTCGATGTGCCAATTTTAATATGAACTAAAAGTACCCAGTTCCCTGGTCCACATGTCTCAAGTCTGTTTAGTAGCTTATGAGATGAAGTAATAAATCATTTAAAACATTTTCCCTTAGGTTAAAATCCTTATGCTGGTTCATTCTTTTTGTTCAACAAATAATTATATTCCATAAACAACCATTTAAAAGCAACACTTATGATTGCCTTAAAATATATAACAGAATAAGTAAAGGACACATACGTGTTACGTACAGTGCTGTATGTGTATGAATACTACATTAAACATTTAATTCTCTGTAAAATGTACATAATGCAGATTATTCTATGATAACTAATAAAGTACCTTTAAATACAATAATCTTTTGTTTAAATTTTGTGCAAAATAAGCACCACTCCGCACGCATACGAATGGTGATTTTCCATAATGGTCCTCAATTCAATTATGAAATAGGACCTAAAGCAGAATTCAGTTAGCAATTACCACCGACGTGCTGCTGTGTGGCCAAACCAAAATTGACTTCCCATACCATAAATATTGCAGTATTCCTGGCAAAATACTTTGAAAAGAGGAGGCAAATTATTGGTTTAATTAGACCAAAAGACCTTTACAATTTAAAATATTCTTAAAACCCATATTTAAAAATAAAACCTGCATTTCTGCTTATCCTAAAACGTCTTCTTTTAGATGTCGTCATGCCCTCCTCTTCCTCCTCCAATCACCACCAAGACATGGTTTCATGTGAAGGTTTCATGTGAAGCGATAACACATCCTCTGCGTGTTCTGGACCACGTGAAATATTGTGAAAGAGGGACCTCCAAAGTGTCAGAGTAACATTCAAACCCAAATGCTGCTAGCCCTCAAAGCGTCTGAAACCAGCGGTGGCGTGGATGTGAGGGATCCAGGTTTGGACTGCGGCTGGGCTGGGAGCGAGTGGTTTGGAATATCGCCAAAAACCTGATGTGAAGGAATTAGGGGGTAGGGGGTGAGGGCGGTCATGCCGGTGTGGAGTTCTTTTGGTTGGACAAGGTGCTGGGTCTGGCAGGGGAGGCTCGAGGTTTGTGCTGGGGGCTGCTGCGAAGATTGTCATCCATCTGCAGAAGGAACGGTGGGGGGATTATACTGGAACAGAACACTGGGTCACTAACAACAAGCACGCTTCTGTACACAACATGTTTCTAAAATGCCATTCAATGAATAGTTAAGGGCAACCATCTTTGAACTGAACAGACCATGCTGTGCCTCAATACATTTAAATGATGCGTAACACGGGATAAAGGCCGCAGTTAGCTTGGTGACAGTGATTTAATCTACAGGGAACAGTACACATTCTTCATAATGCTTTAGTACAAATGCTGTATCCTGATTTTGAGGCTTTCAAACTTCAGTTTCCAGGTGATGATTCATATCATGGCGTTACACAGAATAAGTGACGGTTTATGGATGAAAAATAACTGTAAAGGCGCTTGATTAAAAATGACTGCATATGGTGTTCTCTTGATAAAATAACTGCATGCTGAGTCAGAAATCACATCTCCCAAACCCTGAAACCAAGGAGCCCCCAAGGTCGGTTAGAAAGATGAAAGTGTACATTTAGGTGAAGAGAAAACACTTAAAATTTAGACATGCAGGGGAAAGCGATGTGGGAGCAGACAGTGAGGCAGGACCTTCTCGATGAGGTTGGACTCTTTGTTAACAAGCTGTGTCAGTTTCTGCAGGTTCGCGTCAACTGACGAGTCCTGGCTGACGGAAGGAGGACCTGGAGAAGGTGCAGATGAATGGAGAGAGACAGAAAGACACCAAATCCCCACAAGAAGAGAGAAAGATCATTGCTTCATCACAAGATCAAAGCATGCATTTGAGTGTTAGTATAATGACACGTGCAATCACTGAGTAATTGACTGATTCATTTGTATACTTTCTCAAAAATATCAGCTGATTCTGTCGCTTTCAAACATCTGTCAATAACTACAGCTTCATAAGATTTTACTCCAAGTGTAATACCCACACCTACCTGGGGGATTACTGCAGTAATATCAGCAGTGCACCGTGTGTAGCAAATGTAAACAAAGCAATTGTGCTGCAGCCAGATAATGGTACAGTACACATCTAACTTACAATACCTACAATACTGATGAACTTCTGTCACGCATTTATGTGCACAGTCGTCCCTCGCCACTTCGCGCTTCGACTTTCGCGGCTTTTCATAGGTTAGTGGTTCTGTGTAAGAACTGTGTGTAATTAAATGTACAATAATAAAATAATAATAATATATTTGTGACGTCTAATATGTCTTATTTTCTCTTATTTTGTCTAATATATTGGGTAATATGAGTGTAATCGTGACTAAAGGGTGTTTTCATGTCTAGAGGGCTCTAATGTTAAAAAACTTGTTTAGAAGGTCATAAACAGGTTTTCTATGCTCTGACTACGAAAATGTTCAATTTATAAATAAATGCACTTTTTGTGGTAGAGTCTGGAACGGATTAAAGGTGATAAACGAAGAACGACTGTCAATGCATTACTTGTCAGTATACAGTGGTACAGTACTGGATTACTGTAAAGCATCTTGGCTAATTAAGCAGTACAGGTACAGTATACAGTATAGGTGCAGTGTGCCTTGAAGGTTTTTATACAGCATATATGATATGTCCAACTGGACAGAACGTAATCTGGATGTTAAATGACACATACCCATATATCCGACAAGGATTATACTGACATGCTAGAGGTATCAAGGCCAAATATTACAAAACCTCCAAACCAAGAAATCGCATTGTTTATAATGCAATGAATTTGTTTGCTGCACAAGTTACATTCACACGTTTTGTCAAGGCTTGAGTGAAAGTTGCTGTCACAATCTGCACAAAATTCCTCCAACCACACCAACAATGAATCCCATGAAAATTTCAATACTTAAATGTAAGGTAATACTTACATAAGACCTAGAAGTGGCTGGGGGACTTATCGATTTATTTCAACAATATGTGAGTAAGGCTTACAAGCCTACACACAAACACACATGGCCCTACCGGGGGCGTTGTCATCAAAGTAGGTCTTGAGGACTACGTCACAGAATTGGCACAGGTTGGTGAGCTGGTTCAAATGCTGCTTGAGTGGACCACTAGGCAGGCTGGCCTTCAGCAGGGGAGCGATGTACCCAAATACAAAGGCATCCAGGCTTCCTGGCCTGAGAGGGTACAGTGCAGACTCAGCATTATCAGATCTCCAACGATGGCCCTATATTTATTTGTTTTGGATTTGTAGGAAATGGCATAAAACAGCAGAGGTTCCCCTCAGGGTAAACGGAAAATTCCCGTGTAACTAAACTCATTGTTGAATAAAAGATAATTCAGTTTTAAAAAAAATGTCATTTCCTGCAGGATATAGGTGAGAGACCCAAACATAGTTTTTCTTTTTTTTAGTTTGTTCAAAGTTATCAAAATGACTGACATGCTATCAAATGAAATTACATACAAAAAAAACGACAAAGACAGCACCGCAGAGCTGCCATGATATAGATCTAGCAAAAATGCTCACTGGTGATCCTCATTTCATTTCAATATTCAAAATAAATGCAATGCTTTACACCTAATACTTTACATTAAGCTGATGTATTATGTATTATGTGTATGATATATTTTTGCAATCACTACGAAACTCACATCTTTCCAAAGAAGTATGGAGATGTCCCCAGTCGGTGTGACAGCAAGTTCAGGCACTCTTTGGCTTCATTGTAGATCTGGAAAAGTGTTTGGATTGTAGTTAAAACACTCAGGATCCAATAAGAACATTAAATAAATGCAGTCTACAGAATTAGCCGCTTAGACTGTGTGGCATGAAAATAAACCCAAGACCATGTGATGTCTTCAAACTCCGTAAAGGTTATGTACCATATCATTTTAGAAACTTTATAGCACTTTTTCCCCTGTAACCATTTTTCCTCAAGAATGATCATTTCATACTGGTGACAAAGACCAGCATAATAAATTAAAATAACTGAAAGATATTTACAATGTCAGAAAATGACTATGAAAGAAGGTGGAAAAGACATAATAATCTGAAAATGCAGTGCAAAAAAAGTCTTAGGCAGTCAAAGGCTATTTATCTCGACAGTTGCTCAGGAAACAAAACAACAGTTTAACATTATTATACATGAAAATTAACAGTAACACAATTAAAAAAAATTCTTCTGTTCTCCAAAAAGAACTGATGATATCTTGTTGGATAACTAGATAGAACCTGCTTTGATTCCCAAACCTCTTCCTAGGGGCACCACAGACATTCCAATTATTTGTTACATTTCTCCACCAGCTCATTGATTAATTAACGGAACGTGTCAAATAACTCAATGGAGTATTGACTGGCCAAAAAAGGTAGGATAGTGGTTCAGCCAAAAAATACATGGCTGTACTGGAGGGTTGCTGAGGGTTACTGAGGTAATTTTAGGAGTGGTTTGAAATGGCAAAGCTGGAACTTTAACACACATCAGTTTGAAACCAGTATGATCACTGAAAAGTCATTTGCAGTGACTGTATGAGACTTTTACATAGTACTGTTTGTTATAGAACACTACCGATTTTACTGAGCAGTTAAAACAAGACTGCTTATAAATCTGAATCAAATGTAGCCCATGTGGACAGCAGTATTAAACGGTACCAGTAAAAATCAAATGACGATAAGAAAAATTGATGTGCATTCATATAATTGATGAAACGGGCAAATCATCCACGCATAAAATGTGCAGTGCACACACTGTCATACAATTACAGTATCAGATCACACATTAGAAAAAAAAACAGAATCAAACACAGGAAAATGGTTCAAGATTGTCATACATATTTACACAATTATAGAATGTAATTTTGTGTACAAATATGTAGCAATGAAAATGTAAATAAATACGATTAACATCAACCAAAATCAATATACAAAAAATAAACAATATTGGCAGCAGTGACAATAGATACAATATGAATAATATCAACAGTATAAAGAGTCTTATGACAGACTTGGCAAATGATATCCATCCATCCATCCATCTTCTGAACCCAATTGTGCTATACAAGGTCATGGGGGGTCCGGAGCCTATCCCAGAGGCCATGGGCGCAAGGCAGGGAACAACCCAGGATGGGGGGCCAGCCCATCACAGGACACACATCAATCACTCACACACACCTACGGGCAATTTGGCAACTCCAATTAGCCTCAGCATGTTTTGGGACTGCAGGGGGAAACCAGAGTACCAGGAGGAATCCCCATGATGACACGAGGAGAACATGCAAGCTCCACACACGGAACCTGGGCGGAGACTAGAAAAACATTTACAAACATCACGTACATCATATTATATTATATATATATATATGCGGATGCATATCGTTAATATTTTATACAATCAACTAATCTGCTTACCAAATTGTTGGTAAAAGTAATCATCCTTATAGTACTGAAAAGTTGGGGTGTATTTTTGTAATTCTGGAAATGAATTGACCTCTTCCTAAAACCCAAGCACTCCATGGCCTAGTGGAATACTGGGGGTTGGGAACCTCTGGTCTAGATTTACAATGGTCTACTCCAACATCATAACCCCAACCATTATGTAATACTTTAAAGGATGTCAAGTGAGCTTAGGTACTGCACTACAAGCAAAAAAATAAAAAACTACTAACCCAGAGAAAGACTGAGGGCTGTGCATCCTGCCAGCTTACTGTGCACACCCCGTATTCCTGGGGAGAATCACTCCATCTGCTCTGCTAAGTTGTGCCAATTAGAAAGCCGCGGGAAAGCTCGCAAACACACGCAGCCACTCAAGACTGCCATGTAGTTTTGTGATCATCACTCTTTGCCAAGTCTTCCCTTTGATATGCCTCATTTTTTCAATTTCACCAAAGAAGTATAAACTGTACTGTCTGCACGTCTTCTGCACGAGGAAGCAGAAATACAGCAGCTGTAAACATGGTGTAAACATGAGATGTCCAACACGCTTTGAAAAAAAGAAATGGAAATATATATATGCACATACTGAGTCCATTTCATGTACTTTAGAACAGGGGGCACAAAATTGTACTCTGGTAGTCTGCCTTGTGTCCTTTTACTGTTGATTTTAACAAATAAGCACTATTTCCCAAATAAGTAAATTTTTTGCTCATGCAACAGCTGTTAGTGAATAAACAACAGTTTTAAAAACCAGGAAATACTGAATACAGTATCTAGATCCAAAGACATTCAACAGGGAGTGTTTAACCACTACACTGCCACAGTAACATAAATGATTTAATAATTATAAAACATTCTGGACTCATAAATGATGACAAAAAAATGTCAAAAACAGCAAAACGGACATACAGTGCTTAAGAACACAAAGCGATTCTAACCTTGGTCTCCACCTCGGTGATGCTGTGCAGTGGAGATTCGCCTTTGGTCAGCAGGATGAGGGAAAGAGCCTCACGGGCCTGCCGACCCGGGATGAAGAAACTGAGCAGGAACGGACATCGGGAGGCGAACCAGGGCCTGGTTACGTTGGCGTAGTTCTCAGTGTCGACCCAGAAAGTGTGCAGCTACAACACAACAGGACACAAGCACAGCTTAGCACATCAAATCCTACATCGATCATCTTCCCCAGAACGTACTCAGTCCATTCTTCTGGGTTCTTCTCCATGATTTTGGAATTTGTCAGTTTTGTCACACTGTGTGAGGATCTCTGTAACCAATACCTGCCCGCCTGCCTTCCTACAGAAACCATGTCATCACTTACCTGCAGCTCTCTCCTTCACAACAGTATTTTACATGCACTCTTCTAGTAAAATTAAAACTTTAAGTTGCTATCTAAAATGAACGTGTGTAAAGGATATGCTTTTAAACAGAAACGATTAATATTCAAAAACATACTTAAAAAACATAATTGACACTGTCATATATAGTAATAAATTTTAAAAAGTGTACAGTATCTTACAGAACAGTACAATACTTAAATGTAAATTTTACAAACTTCCCTATTTTGACTTCTGTACTGGCATACACATCTCCCCGTATTGTCAGTCATGTGACTCCAGAACGCCATATAACATAGAGGTACTTAATCAGAGTGTGCCCAGAGTCCACACACATCGCCTTATGATTAACAAAGCACATACCAGTGCCGGACGCAACTTCTCCTCCAGGAGTGCGATGTACGCCAGGGTATCGGCTCCTTGTTTGGCCGAGAGCTCATAGTCAGCATTGTACCTCTGTTCCAAACAGAGTGTTCCTCTTTAGTCACCATACAATTAAGTTAAAATAGATCAAGCAGACACTTTCTGAGAACATCAACTATCAGTATAGTTTACAATACAGAAAATTCCACATCCTAAAATTTGTCAAACACAACTCATTTTCTAATTTACACTGCTTTCTAAGTGTAAATAAATGACTTCATATTATGATATGTATTTATTATGCCTGTAAACAGATACTTTACCCACTAATCTGGTCTTGTGAAGTGAAAGATTGTGTTTAAAAATGCTATAATCAGTTCTAAACAAGAAAACTATCATCCTCCTATTTACAGTGCGGGACCTGAAACAACCGTACACAAGTCCTCAGGGCTTGCCATGCTGACTTTATGCAGGAAGACAACAAAACAACTTTACATGAACGCAGACCACCTGCTTTCTCAAGAAGTTAAGGATCTGGGCTGGCTCTGTCACTGTGCATCCCTCAAAATGCAACGCTGGCACAGTCCCTGTGGAAATTTTGGGATAATAAATTCCCAAACAATTCATACATCATACATCTATCCATACATCCTGCAACCGCTCATCTTGCTCTAGGCTGTAGGGCCAACCAATAACATTTATTCAAGGCTACCTGTCAATATTTTCCAGGTCCAGTCCACAGGCCGAATGGTGAGTTTAGCCCCAGAAAACTTTGCATAAGCCTGTAAAGAAAGGAAAGAAAATAAAAAAAAAATCAGGGAAGTAATATTTCCCATGAAAAGCAGGGAAAACTGACATATTCTTGCTGGTAGCACCAGGACCACTTTCCAGGAGAATTTCAATGGAAATTTTTACAATTGTTAGATATTTTACAGATCATCTGGTCTGCATTACTGGTGGGTTTTACTGCTATGACTTAAAAACAGTAGCTGCAATTGATTAGTACATCGAATAACGTACACAACAGACAAGCAGATCTTTCCAAAGACCAAATGGATGTTTCACATCTAATGCTTTAAGGCAAACTTCCACGATTCATTAACATGGATTTAAACTGGCTGTTCCCTTTTCATCCAAAAGACTATTTAAAAGAGAACAGCATCCAGCTATTTTCAGTTTTAAAATAATCACAACCGAAACACGGGCGAATACTGCTGGAAGGAAGGTAACAAAGGGAAAACAATGGCCCTTCTCATCATGAACCACCTGGAAACAAAGCACAATTCCCAAATTAAGAAGAAACAGAATAAAGGAACATGATTTTCCCACAGTGAGCGCAGTACCTCGAACTGCACATAACTTAATACCACCATGTCAGACATGCAGCTACATCCATCTGAAAATTCTGCATATTTACATTTCAGCTCAATTCATTTTATATTTATATAGCGCCTTTCACAACAGGATCACCCCCCATGGGTGTGCTGTGATACACTGCACCATCACTAAGACTGAATAATGCAACAAGGCAAAGGGGAGACAGCGAAACGAAAGAAAGCCAGCTGACAGTAACAGGGCGTCCCGCTTTCGGAGACCTTGCTGACATCCTCCCGAGTGCCGGCACACGCCGTCCTGAAAGCGGAGCCAGACCCACCCTGCCATTAATACTTCCCGGCGTGCACCGTTCCGCCGGTCAGCGCATCCGACCTTGAGCGAGCTTACGGCGGCGGTGGCTGAGCCGCAGGCGGCCGGCACACGGCACACGGCCCACGGCCAGATCGGCTCGGTCTGCTTACGAGGCGCAGCCCGGGACAGCGGCTGCGCGGCCGGGGCTGGCGGGACGTGCGCGCCCATCCTCCCGGAGCACTTAGCCGCCTTAGCAGCTTCGCTCGCCGCCCCCCGTCATCTCCACCTCGCCCGCATTCCCCATGCGCAGACACGCGGCGAAGGTCTGCGCTGTTCTGCGGAGCGCCCGTTACCAGCACGACGAGCGACTCCGTGTGCACAGACGGCAGTCCCCAGTCAGCTCCCCAGCAGCTCAGCTCCATGGCGGCCGCCATGTTCCGCTCCGCTCCGCCCCGCCGACGGGAAGTGGCGCCGGGAGCGTGTGCGGCCGCCGGCGTCCGCTCATTAACGCCGCCGGGGCGCTCTGCTCCTATTACGGTGTCGGCCTCCCTCCCAGTGCCGCAGCCATGTGTCTCTCTATTTTAGGCTGTTCTCAGGGGAACTAAGCGGGGCTTAAACCTGCCTTCTACGAAACATAATGCCATGTTTGCAGTTAATATATTTTGCTGGGTGCAGAAACATAATGCCATACCAATGCTTATGCGTTTGTAAAAAGGTATCTGATAGTGGTGTGCGGTACTGCTACATTTGGTATCGATCCGATACCAAGTAAACACAGGGCCAATATCACCGAAACCAGTTGAGGACGGAGCAGTGTTTGTTCGCACAGATTTCTACTTTTGGGAGCCTAGAGGAGAGAAATTGGAACAGTATCCATCCCATCACGCTAGTATCGATCCGATACCAGTACCGACGTTGGAATCGATACTATCGATATTTGGATCGATCCGCCCACCTCTAGTATATGATTAAAAAACCAAAAAAAATTTGGGATATAAACATTGGCGTGAGCATCTCAATGGCAAGTGAAAGTTGCAGCGTTCTGAGATTGATATTGCTAATGTAATAAATACTAGGGGTGGGGGAAAAAATCGATACGGCATAGTATCGCGATATTGTATCGATACAGGGACACCAAATATCGATATTTTGTACACAAATTTAAATAAACAAATCAAACTGTTAGTA
>JAODKM010000039.1:25388141-25422537 GCA_026780845.1 Petrocephalus sullivani
GGGGAGAAGGGGGTGATCGGGGGGGCAGGGTGGGCCTGGAGGTGACAGTGCTGGGTCAGCGAGCATTCAGCCCCCCTGGAGCAATTGGGGTTAAGGGCCTTGCTCATGGGCCTAACAGCATCAGTCTTCAGGCCATCGGATTCAAACCAGAGATCTTCCAATCACAGGCAACCAAATGTGCTGAGCCACACACTGCCCCCAAGACTGGACCTCCAAGTCCTGCAGGCATGATGTAGCAGCGGTACCCCCTGAGCCACCATGTTACTCATGTTGTGCACATATTTATATACATGAGTGTAATGTTTTACGAAGCCAAAAACAAAAAGAAAACGTATGACTATTTGGATGTATTAGCAAGTGGAACTAGCAGAATACATTCTTGCTTTTATTATGACTTTATTCTGTCATTCACAACCATAAACATCCGTCAATTATTTGGATAAATAATAGAGACACTAGACAAATGAGTAGCGAACTAAGCCTGTAAAATCTATTAAGAGAGAATTTATGTTGTAAATATTCATATTGTACTAACCTTTCTCATGGAAGGCTTGTAAAAATATTTCCACTGGGCAACAAAATACTGCACTTTAAAAGCATGTCAGAAGTTTCAAACTATTTGGTTTTCTCATAAAGATTTGATTCTTGTCTGCCTGGATAAGATTTGGCACACAATTCAGCTATGAATCCCTTTCCTCTATGTCATAGGTAAATTATCCAACCAGGAAGTTTTCCAGGGGCTGGTGGAAAAAGAGGTCAAAGAAAGCCAGATTTCAAATGTTAATAAATACTTCAACAGCTGGATGTATATGAAGACAATTTCCTCTGGAGAACTTCTTTTTCTTTCTGGAGAAAACATGGCTAAGAGAATTACTTATGTTTATAAGGTAGAATACTGCATTCTAGCAATAAGCCATCTTTGGCAATTTGGCAAATTAACTTGCAATATTTTATGTAGACTACAGATCCTAAATATGTGTTGATTACTTAAATCAGTTGTTTGAAGAGCATCACTTCCATATGGACTGTCTAAGCTGGCTGAGAAGATCTATTTATAGTTAAATTTATTTTGAATGTTATTACCGGAATCCTTGCAGCCATGTCATGGAAAGGACAAGATGCCCAGACAAATTGCATCATATCTTATAATATGTTTTAGTTACAGGTTATAAAACAGAAACATTCATCAGAAACATGATGAAACACTTAATATATCCAGTCCCTGTCACTGATGTCAGTCCCTGAAGTATATTCCAGGGTAATTACCTATTAATGCCTTTTAAAAGAAAGTTCTGAATGGTCTGTCTTACCCGCCCTTTTATTTTCGCTTTACATTCAACCCACTGAACAAAGTCAAACATTTACTTCTGTTTTTGGGTCATATATGGTACACTGGGCTGTAAAATAATATAAAAATAAAAGCTAGGGTCAAATATGACCCCGTGGGGTCATATTCTTTAGAATGCACATTCTAAATAAACAATACCCAAAGATTAAGACTAAATCACATTTTTTCCTTGAAATCACTGAATAAATATGTTGAAATATTAATAATTTGCAATAATAATAATTATATATATATATTATGGTTATCTGTTCTAACAATAACCGCACAATATATTTGTAATAGCTGCAAATTATAACCTGAGAAATGACCACCTGAGGTGTAGAAAAGGTACTGGCCACACACATTTTTATAATTCTCCAGGGGACTGTGAACCCAAAGACACGCCTTTGTACTCTGGGGTCCTGAGAACAGGACAAAAGCCCTCACCCTTCTGGCTCTCCATGTAAAGGAGGTGTACAGAGCCTCAGCAAGCTGCCCCATCAGGCAACTCACTCCGTGGAGGCTACTGTACCGTCTCCTTCTCTCTCTCCCTCCCTCTCCTAAGAAGCAAGCTGGAAAAAGCAGCGGTGGCTTTCTTTATTTTAAATATATGCTGAGAAAGTCCAGAAGAACAGGATGGGTCCATTCTGCAGAGCAGTGCTCATCTTCCAGGTGATGCTACAGCTGTATACAGTGACAGGTGTGCACGCCCAGGGAAAAGGTAAGATGTTGTCTCTGCAGTTTTCTTCTGATTCATATGCTCCACATTTGGCTGTATCATGTTTTCCGTCTTCGGCTGGATTTAAATTCTGCTTTGTATCGTGGTACTCATCACAGAATGCCTAAGTAGGCATACATTTAAAAGCAGAAGCTTTTCGAACCTTACTAATGTGCCTCAGTAAATTGCTAAACTTTTTCTATAGCTTTAATATTTTGACACTGCAAAAATATTAACTTCATCCTTGGAAAACTTGAAGGAAGGAATGTGTCCAGTGCTCTCAGTCTTCGTGGATTGTAACATTCTGTAGAAAATTGTCACATCCAAAATATCCAGACGTGCTGTAACAGAAGAACCATAAATATCCCCACTGCACGGCAATGTTTACATTATTACTTAATGATTTTACATGGTGCACTTCAAATGTTGCATTTATTGGATCTTAACAATGGGAAACCATTCCTTTTTAGTAAGAAAAGCAAATTCTGGAGACAATAATCCAATGCAAATAGCCCTCACTGGTAAAGTTGCTTTATTGAACATCCTTGCAACAAATGACATCATTGATATGTTTACACTAAAACTTTAGAAGTACATGTATATGTTGAAAGCAATTTGCTGTGAAAATTTTACATTTATGACAGTGAGTTGTGCTATAAATAAGTGAACAAGAGTCAAGTAATTGTGCGGACATTCAAAGAGGCTACTTGTCATAGAAAAACTGAAAAATTAAAGAAAATAAATAAATCTATACTCTCTCAGCTGGTTTGTATTCGCATCAGCACACATTTGTGTTGGGATATGTTCCCATAATGCCCCCCGCGTAATTTTTCAGACAGGACTGGCATATGATGCATTTTCAGTTCAGAAACGTAAGACACAATGTTCTAGCGCTGGAGCGTTTCCAAGGCAGACTGCTTGCGAAACACATAAGGTTTGCTGTTCCTCTACACCAGAGAACAGAACCTTGAAGACCAGTGTTTGTTGACAGGAAATTCCCAAAGCATTGCTAACAACTGGGCCATGATGACATGGGCGTTCCCAGCCCAGCATTCATGACCACAGGGCTCATTGAGTTCCTTTACAGTGCATCCATTTTTCTACCGTTTTTTCTGATTTGATTATGATGGTCTTTTATTGTAAAATGTCCAGACACATCACACATCCTTTGGCCAGGCATCAGACAACTGAGATATGTTCAAAATAGCTATTACCACCCAGATTTCTACAATGGCTTGACTGCATGGTCAAACTTCTGCATTTGATTTGCAGAAAAACACCAGCCACTGAATCAATACATAAGAAATGCAAGTGTACAGCTGTGAAGGATGTCATCAACCAGAGCATTCTCCTTTCAGTGTATGACCTCCTGACGTCTCCGGACTGTCTGCCTGATCTTCTGCAGCGAGGACTAGAGACTCAAGGGGTGGACGAGGTCTTCCTCCTAACGTCATTCCGCCTCCAGACTAAATCTGCCACCCCGATATTTGGCCTTTATAATCCCAAAGATAAGAGCAAATACTTTGAGTTTGCCGTATTTGGGAAACTCAATAAAGGTATTTTGCAACTTTGTATTGCACTTGAATTATGGGCTTTTAGTATTAATCATAATGGGTTCTATGTAAAGGCTAGTATGTAAGTTTTAGTCTGGCCACATAATTTGCCAATTCATATTTCATTTCAAAGTAAAATTACAAATGTATGAAATGGCTTTTCCCTGTTTCTAATAATTATAATTATAATCATATCTGTTGGTAATGGTAATAAACATAGGTACTAAGTGCTGTTTTAATTGTAATTTCTCATGTAGCCAAAATGTCAATTCAAATGTTATTACAGTAGACTATCTGATATTTTATTATTGTGAATGAAATTGAGAAACATGTTTAAAGCAAGACTTTGACAAAAAAAAGACTTCTGAAGGTTCCCTGTGTTCTGTGGACAGCCTTTCTCAGATACCTGAAGGGTGAGGGCAAACTGAGTGTCTCCACCTTCAACAACATGGCGCTGGCAGATGGAGAGCTCCATGCTGTCATGTTCCACCTGAAAGGTCTGAGGCATGGCCCCAGCAGCATAGATGTCTATGTGGACTGCAGACTTACGGAGACTGTGAAGGACACACCCATAGGCTTTAAGGGCCTGCCCACTATTGTGGTGGAGCTAAAGACTCTGCCCAGAAAGTCCCAGGTGAGCAGATCTCAAAGGCTTTCCCATTATTTTTAATTGCATTGTTACTTACCTTTTCACATTTTAATCATTGTTGTGCAGATCCTAATAGGAGGCATTATGCATTATGGGAAATATGAATATGTCTTATCTACACATAATGCCGTCATATTGTGACATACAGTAGCTGATCCAAATATATAATATATAATTATCCAGATCTGACATGCTCTGATACTTCTTTGGCTTAAATGTCTGGTAAATGCTATAAAATTCTGGAATACCAAAGAGAAGGTTAAGTATAGTTATGTATAATTATAACATGTTTGTATGTGCCTGGCATATAGAAATCAATATGTTATTGGAACTAGAAGCCTGACCATTAAAAACTATTTAATATAATTTGTGGTTTTAAACATGAAGCTGCATGAACCTTAACTATTTACAATAGCTGAATATTGCCAGTGGCGATTACTAACTGCAAGAGTACCATTCTTTCACTGGAAGGATGAGCTGGAGGAACTAAAACTGGTGACTGGAGATGTTGTGGAGAATGTTCTCTCTCTGCAAGATTGTGACCTACAGCGGAGTGACTCCATGCAGATGTTGGGTACGTTTCTTCCATCCCAACATTCTTCTTCAAGCCCTGGCCAAGGCATCATAACTATTACTGTATCTATATTTAACGTCAAAAGCTACTTAAGAGTGTTAAATGTTAATCATATATTTCTTGCTGTGTTTTTGTGGTCAGCTTTTTTTATTATTATTTATAAATCATTGTCCCAGCACAATTTATCATTAAGTGCCTTTGATGAAATCTAGGACCCAAAAGAATTCATTTTGGTAACACTTTACTTACAGCAGTCATTGTACTGCATGATACATACCTTCATAAGGCATTATAATGCTGTCATAAAGTATTATAAATAAGGCTATAAATACATATATAAAAAGGCATAACACCTTATAGTCATGTATATTATGCATTATGAATGCTCTATGAAGGTCTCATCTATAATGCACTAGAAATACCTTCATAACGGAACACAAAGCTTCCATAATGCATTATGATGGTATTTATAGTGCATTATAGATGAAACCTTCATAGATGCCTTTTTATAGATATTTATAGCCTTGTTTATAATATTTTATGAAGGTATTACTGTAAAATGAATTATAAGAACAGTAATTAGGCTTTATGAATATGGGCTTTATAGATAATTTTACAGTTAGCTTGAACATATTTTGTATTACATTGCCGTATTTGTTGGAAATCTTGTAAATTTGTTTCAGGTAGATAATCGTTCTTTTGGCCACACTGTTAAAAGTTTATTTTTGGCTAGCCTCAGAGTACTTTTATTTACAGATCTTAATTTATGTTTTTGTCACTTTAAGTAAACGCTGGTTTCACAGAGAGATGTCCGCTTTGTGAGAAATTCAGTATTTATAAATTCTTCGCCTGACAATTTTAAACAGGATTATTTTTTGTAAATGCAGAATACAGACTTTCATTTGGCATTTGTAAACTTGATAGTAACAAACTGGCTTGTGATGCTTCAAGACTACACTGCAATGATTTTGTAGTATCTCAGTATAGAACATGAGTCATAAAATGGAAATATTCTATTGGGAATGCCCATTATTTGATTTGATTCAACCCTCAGAACTATGGTTGTATACGCTAAATGTAACCTTTCTTCATCTTCATCATAGTTATCATCATATATACAATGCACATTAAAGCTGTCTCCTTGCAGGAGTCAATGGGAAACAGATGTCAAATCAAATGCTTGAACTTACGAGGGTCATCTCAGAACTGAAGGAGGTCCTTCTGCGGCAGGTACACCCCAGTCTTTAGCACTGTGCAATTTGACTACACAACTTCAGCTGTACAATATTTTTACTTGTATATCATAGGTCAAGGAAACTACCTTCCTGAGAAATGCCATTGTAGACTGCAAGGCTTGCGGTAAGACTGTCTTACCTTCTAACAAAAGATCCAGCTGTCAGGCATACAGTATATCACATTCATCATGTGTAGTGCTAAATTTCCTGTCATAATTTTATTATACGATATATTCCATTGTGGATAATTTCACTATTTGGACAGAAGAATTGGGACACACCTCTTAATCACTGAATTCAGGTGTTTCATTCTGATCCATTGCCACAGGTGAATAAAATCAAGCACCTAGCCATGCAGTGAGGTTTACAAACGTGTGGAAGAATAGGTTCTGTAGAGCTTCAAGCATGGTACTGTCATAAGATGCACTTTTGCAGTTCGTGAAATTTCTCCCCTGCTAGATATTCAATGGTCAATTATGAGTGGGATTACTACAAAAGTGGGAGCATTTAGGAATAACAGCTAGAAACTCAGCCATGAAGTGCCCGACCACGTAAAGTGACGGCTTCATGAAATGGGCTTCCATGACCGAGGTGGCTGCATGCAAGCCTCACATCACCACGCGCAATGGCAGACGTCACACGGTGCGGTGTAAAGCATGCCGACACTGGACTCGTGTTCTGTGGCGTGATGAATCACGCTTCTCTGTCTGGCAGCCAGGAGAACATTACTTGCCTGACTGCATTGTACCAGCTGTAAAGTTTGGTGGAGGAGGGATGATGGTATGGGGCTGTTTTTCAGGGGTTGGGCTGAGCCCTTAATTCCTGTGAAGGGAACTCTTCATCATACCATTTTTGGACAATTCAATGCTTCTAACTTTGTGTGAACAATTTGGGGAAGGCCCTTTTCTGTTCCAGTATGACTATTCCCCAGTATAGAAAGCAAGGTCCATAAAGACATGTGTAGGTGAGTTTGTTGGGGAAGACCTTGACTGGCCCACACACAGTCCTGACCTCGACCGCATCGAACACCTTTGGGATGAACTAGAATGGATTGTGAGCCAGGCCTTCTCGTCCAACACCAGTGGCTGACCTCACAAATGCTCTTCTGGATGGATGGGCAAGAATTCCCACAGACACACTCCTAACCCTTGTGGAAAGCTGGAAAGCCTTCCCAGAAGAGTGGCAGATGTTATAGCTGCAAAAGGGGGACCAGCTCCATACTGATGCTTATATATTTAGAATATGTATATTTATATTATATTTAGTTCCTGTAAGTGTGACGGCCGGGTGTTCTGAATTTGCTCTGCAGGAAACATTTCTCTTGTAATGTGGCACGTTGTGGGGTGGATATCTGCAACATGGGACCATACATGCCACAGAACAAGGTTTAAATCAAACAAATGGATTTTACTGGAAAGGCAAAACTAAGTCAAAGATCCTTTTTGATAGATGCATTTATTCCAATACAAAAAGATCATTAAGACTCCAGGTCACAGAAACGGAAAATATCTCCCTGTGCTTAGACTGTGCCATCCTCGGGGCCATCCGTACACCCTAACACACTAGGCAGAATATGTTAATATCATGTTGTCATTAAAGGACCTGATGACTCGAAAAATGCTATGGCAAGCATGCGAGCTTGCCAGCCCGGGACATGCTTTCGGACAGACATGTGCATCGAGACGGAGGATGGGACCACCTGCGGACCCTGTCCCGATGGCTACACAGGGGATGGTGTCAGCTGTGATGATGTGGATGAGGTAATGTCTAACGACTTTGAGGTGCTTCCATGCGGCTGCGTTCTGTCACCACCATGGCAGCAGATGGAATTTGGGTCTGATCATTAGCTGAATGGCAGGAAGTTTCATAGTATTTTGAGGAGAACTGATATACAATGGTAGCTTTTGGAGGAGCTGAAGCTTTTGAAGTCTCAATCTGTTTCTACGTAAACCAGTCTTAGTGTATCGGGTACCTCTGTGTTCCAGGCAGCTAGAGGTGTGCCATTTTTCCCACTGACACTATTGTGGGTATAGCTAAATATTTACTCAATCCAGACACACCTTACTGCATTCTGGTTTGTTATATTTTGATACAATGGATTTTGGTACAATGGATTTCAATCGAGCCTCAGTTTGTCAAAAATAAAATAATATCAGGAAAATAATGAAAATATTCTCATGGCCTAAGTGATTTTGAGGGGTATAACATTTCTCGTATTGTGGGTATAGCTAAATATTTACTCAATCCAGACACACATTACTGCATTCTGGTTTCTTACAGCAACCACCCACAGCAGCAGTTAAAAACAGGTGGAATAAAGGTGTGAAGCCATTTCCACTAAGAACTCCAGCTTCATGGCCTCGTATAGATAATCTTTCCCTGAACCAGGCCTGTGCTGGCAGCGCGAGATGGAAAAATCTGTTGTTTACTCAAATGCTGATAAACTTGCAGCTCAGTTAAATGAATAGCTCACTTCCTTGCCCTGCAGTTTCCATTACTCACCGTATCTGCTGCTGTGCAGCCAGCAATGAACCGCCTTGCATGGGTCAGATAATGATGCTTGATTGATCCGCTGGGGTAACAACAGCCATCTGCAGCCAAATGCTTCCTCTCTTTTGCCATAGGCCCAGAAGCCCTCGGACTTACGTCATGTGAACAAACTCTCATTTAAAGTTGCTTTAGTTATTGGGTCACCCCTCTAGAATAGATTTTTTTCATATATATATATATGGCACTGTTCCCCGGGCGCTCACGTAGCTGCCCCCTGCTGTGTCACGTTGTCACGTGGGTTAAATGCAGAGGACACATTTCGTTGTTGCGTGCTGTGGTGCGTCAGCAATGACGATTAAGCACCTTCAGATACTTCATAATTCTTTGGAAAATTTACTTCTTAGTTTACGCAGCATACTTTGGACGTTTTCCATTTTGATGTGTCAAATATGATGATAAAATATGACAACAAAGAGCCTGTGTTGACTTTGGGGTTAGGGTGCTGCTGCTGTAGCAGTGTGACAATGGCATCTCCATGCCCCGTGCACATGTACATGGATGCATTGACAGTAAAGAACTCGTAAGTCTTGAGTCTGAAGCGTCCTTCCTGATTTTTCTCATTGCATCAGTCTCTGTCGTCTTCCACGTCACCTCGTTTGCCGGTGCTGATTGACAGAGGGGTGACGGGGTTTGTCTTGTGCCCTACACAGTGCGAGTTTAACCCTTGCTTCCCCGGGGTGCGCTGCGTGAACACAGCCCCCGGCTTCCGGTGTGAAAGCTGCCCACGCGGCTACACCGGTCAGGCCGTGCAGGGGGTGGGCAGCGAGTACGCCAGGAGGACCAAGCAGGTCAGTCACAAGCTTTGATAATGAAACTGAATAAAGCCACCAGTCAATAAGGCTTATCATGCTTTCAGACATTTAACCTGTTGTTAAAAATATCTGAAATGTAGCCATGTTGAACTGAAATATGGAGGGAGTCTGGGGGTTGCTGAACACATTCATTTACTTGCAATCTTTATAATGAGACCGAGTTGCCTTTTGTCATGCCTTAAAAACACCCCAGAATGCAGATGCTCCTTTCCTTCCTCACATCAGCATGCGCTCATGGTTCCGTTTGCTTGGAGGTCTCCTTGTGTTTTTCCTCGCTCTGAGATGGCTCCCCGATGTTGATCGCAGGTGTGTAATGACATAGACGAGTGCCAAGGCCCTAATAACGGAGGCTGCCCCCCTCACGCTCAGTGCCTGAATGCTATGGTAAGAACCACACCAAGTTCCTTTCTGTCTGGATGTTCTGCTCAAGGTACAGTTTCTGAGTTGCTGTAAATGTGTGTTTTCATATACAGTGCATAAGCATGCATGTGTGTCTTCTGTGCAGACAGCTGTGTAAATGCATGCTTGTATAGGTAGGGAGACTTTGTGTGTGTATTTGTGCATGCGGGACTGTTGCAAAGAGAGGCTCTGGACAGCCTGGCTTAGTTAAAACCGAAATAAAGTCAAGTCAAGGTCCCTTTAAAAAAAAGAAACAAAAACCCAACAAAGCAAGTTTACCTAAAATACATCTTGTATTTATGTTCCTATGTGTTTGATAGTGGTTGTCTATTGCTTTCATCCAAAGCATCTTAAGGTAAAGGGAAGGATTACATTTTATAAGTACTCCTGGGTGTTTGAACCCATGACCTTTGCATTGTTAGCATAATACTCTATTTATTGAGCAACAGGAGCTGCCTTTGTAGATTTGTGTGTGTGGACTAAATGCTAGAGTCTACACCAGGGCTCTTCTAATCTTGACCTCGATTCCAAATCCAGGCCTTGTTTTAGTTATTCCAGGTAGTTTGTTTAATAATTACTGATTCTGATTGGCTGGAGGCTTCACACCTGGCTGAGAGGTAAAGGAAAGCCGGGAAATCAGCAGGGCTCGGCCCTTGAGGACCGTGATTTGAATAGCTCTGGTCTACACTCTTCAACACTCAAGCCTAACTACCGTATGAGACCTTCTATATATTCGGGTTAACCCCAGGGATCGTTCCGCTGTGGGCCCTGCAAGGAAGGCTTCATGAGCGACCACGTGGGTGGCTGCCAGCCCCGACAGACCTGCCAAGAAAACACATGTGACAGTAATGCCCAGTGTGTGGTGGAAAGAGATGGCACCATTTCCTGTGTGGTAAGACCCTATTGCCCCCTCTCAAGACACTGAACCATTTTATGTATATCATTACATCATAACAATTAGGTGAAGGTGATTAATGTGATCACATTAATTAAGACACAGCAGGGGGCAGCTACTTGAGCACCTTGGGGACAGTACCTTGCTCAGGGTACCTTAGCAGTATTTGCAGGTTGGGGACTTGAACCAGCAACCTTTCAATTACATGGTTGAGTCCTTAAGCATTGTGTCACCTCCTGCCCCATATTATAAGTATTTGTATCTCTGGCAGTACGGTGGCTTAGTGGATAGCGCTGTTGCCTCACACCTATACCTCTGGGGACGTAAATGCTGGGTCTATGCAGTTTAAATGTGAGTTTCCTCCAGGTACTCTGGTTTTCTCTTGCAATTTAAAAAGATGCATTTTGGCTAACCGATATCTTTAAATTGCTAGTAGTTTGTGTATGTGCCTATGTTTGCCATGCATCCCATGCAGGATGTCCCCCACCTTGTGCCCTTTGATCCCTGGAATAGGCTCTGAGTCTGTCTGCAAACCTGTACTGCAGTGTTTCCCAATCTGGTCCTTGGGGACCCACAGTCGGCCCATGTTTTTGATCCCTCCAAGCCCCCTGCCAGACAATCCGCATTTTTAATGAGCAAAAATGTGGACTGTATGTGGGTCCCCGAGGTTCTGATTGAGAAACACTGCTGTACTGCATAAGCAGTTGGAGTTTGAAAGATTGCAGTCTCTGCAATAAAACATGGCCAGGTTTTTTACCCAGGCTGGCAAACCTTGTCATTTTTGGTTTCAGTTTGCATTTCATTAAAATTTAAGCTATAAAACTGTCTTTCTTCATGACAGTGTGGAATTGGCTGGGCCGGTAATGGCTATGTTTGTGGGAAAGACACAGATATTGATGGGTATCCTGACAGGAAACTGAACTGCAAGGACCCTAACTGCAAAAAGGTAATGTCACCCTCTTCCGGCAGAAAACCGGCAGGCAATTTTTCAGATGTTCAGGCTTCTGAAAAACTTGAAAGCGAAACCTGGTGTGCAGATGGGCCAAGAATTCCACTTTCATTGTTGATTTTAGGACAACTGTGTTTATGTTCCGAACTCTGGGCAAGAGGATGCAGATGGAGATGGAATAGGCGATACCTGCGATGAAGATGCAGATGGAGATGGGATATTAAACGAGCAGGTGCGCCCTCTGGTGTTCTCTGCAGAAACAGCCTAACAGTAAAGAGCGATCTGGCCTGACTTTCTGTCTCTACCCGTGCAGGATAACTGCTGGCTGAAGCCCAACATCGACCAGAAGAACAGCGACAAGGATCGGCATGGTGACGCGTGTGACAACTGCCGACTGGTGGACAACCTGGACCAGAGGGACACAGATGATGATGGCAAAGGCGACGCGTGTGACGATGACATGGATGGTGACGGTGAGCAACCAAGAGCTAACCAGCCCTCTGCTTTTACCAGCTGATCTCGGGTGGTAATGTTAATTATTTTGAATCACAAGTTCAAAACTGCACGCCGTAGTAGCTAATTGTGCTCAGTTGTAATTTACCTTTCAAGAAACAATCCCACCCATTTAGCAAGAGAGGAGAATTGTCATTTGTTAGGGATGATTAAATGGAACAAAGGTGTTATAACGAGCTAGACAACTGTAGAGGCAGACCTGAAGACACCTTTAACGTAAAGATAATATGCAATGTGAACACAGTAAGTAAGTTAGGAAACGGCTTTGGCATTTAAGCTTAATCTGCACTTTGCATACATTTAAGACTTCTGAAATGTGGGTGAAATTGAAAAGCATTAAACTGACCTCAAAAAACCAAACAGACCTCAGGAATACCTTTACTCAATACGGTGCTAGAATATAGATATATAGAATATAGATTAAAAAAAATCTGTTTTTTCCCATGTTTTCGATTAATAGTGTCTACTTTCACGGACTTTAAAAGCAATACAAGCATTGCCCGAGACATAACAGGCTGTAAGTGATTGTATATAATGAGAACAAGTGTCACTGCTGTCAGTTAATGCATCAACCCCTAAGGCACAATGAAATTCTGAACGATATTTGAACACCTTAATAGAAAGGATGAGTAATGTATTTGGCCGGAGCAAGGAAAAGAACTAGTTAACTTATCAAAACCTAGTTAATCTGCAACAGATGGAGGCCCTGCAGTGACTGGCCACCTTTACAAAATGCCGCAACGACCCCCTCTGGCATTAATCAGTTTGAATGTGCGAGACAACTTAGTATGACACTGGCGTAACCAGCAGAATGCGCAGATGTGCACCACCATATAACGACCAGTAGATGGCGAAAAAATGCCTGAAACCCATTTCATATTTCCAGCTTTCAGACCTACAAGGATTCATAATGTTAAAGGTGAAGTAAATAAAAGCATAAATAATCTAAATATTATTTCATTCATACGACATTGTCGGTTTTCTTTGGTGTGGGTTATGCAATGAACAGCTGATTAAAGTAATCAGTCATGTTGTTTTTTAGGTATATTACCTTTTGTCCAGCCAGTGATCCGTATAGGCCCTTAACCTCAATTGCTCCATGGGCTGGCTGACCCAATTCTGGATAAAAGCATCTGCTAAATAATAGTAAATGTACATTGGAAATGTCCCCCCAGCCTTATGTCCTTTGCTGCATGGGACAGACGCCAGGCATCCCAGTGACCCTGACTGGGATAAGTGGTTGGAGGGTGGATGGAGGGATATATTAACTTTTAAGACTATTACACCCGTTTCTCCCACATTTAAGTGTCAGGGGTTTCTAGAAATACCCTTGAATAAAAAGTATCATTTACTGACTTTTCAGGATATAGTGGTTTGGCATATCAAATTTCCACATTCATGTATATATTTACACACTTCCTGCTAGCTTTAACAAGCCGGAAGGTTCTCATCTGACCTCATCTCATTACCCAGGTGTTTTCACCCAGAGAAGTGCCGTGCCTGCATGCTTTCTTATTGCACCATTCTCTGTTAGCACTGAGGCTGTCCCTGAGATGCTGGAACCGCCGTGTCTGGCACCGACAATCGCACCACATTCAGTATCGCTTACATCACACCGCCATTCTGAATCCTGGCCAAACAGCAACTAAACTGCTTCCCTTACTCTGTGTATTATATATAATCATTTCCAGCCATCTGATTTGGTGCTTTGTTTGCACCACTCTGGGCCCAACTGAATGGTGTACATCACAATGACGCATTTTTAATCACAAAAGAAAATCTAAACGAGCACAAAAAAAAAAATCCCGAACCACAGAATGAAGTGTTTTATAGTGACTGATGTCACCCTGTAACACACTTTAAGAAGGATTGGGAGCTCACAATGCATGGACAGTGAGGGCTTTCTGTAGGAGCCCCCTCTGGCTATGGCTGCAGCTTTCATGGCAGAGAAAGCCGTGTGGCAGAGCTCATGTAATGCTAGGCCTCATTTGTATTCTGCTACCCATCTAACCAATGGAATACACTTGACTGGTCACTTTTATGATTTTCCAACATCTGAATGACATGTGATGCCTGTTGGGACCCGAAAGGCTTCAATTAAACTGAGTGTGAAAGTTGTACCAGAGATTTCCTTGGAACAAGACAGTTCTTTTTTTAATACATCAAACAGATCCTTAAGGATTCTGTACTGCAGTATCTAAAGAACTCTTCCTGCGCATAAAGAACAAAGACCATATGTATGAATGACAACATCTGGAACATTCTAATTAAATATCTGCACTGAAGAATCTCCAAAACATCTTTAAGTGGCAGTTAAAAATGACATCTGTAAGTTGTAGGACTATCTATTGGCCCTTACACAGCCCATTCATTTACACTCTGCATGCTCTTCATTCTGATCAGCACTTACTTTTGGTTTAACCATTGGGTTTAGTTCACTTTTCACCACTTCAATCTCTGCTGGCTTCCAGGTCTGAAAAATTTCCTGGACAACTGCCAGAGAGTACCGAACCCTGACCAGAGGGACCGGGACAATGACGGAGTTGGGGACGCCTGCGACAGCTGTCCCGAAATTCCCAACCCCAACCAGGTCAGCCACCAACACGCCCAGCACCAATCAACGTGCCCCAGAAGGCTTAGAGTTCCAGGATCGCGGTTTGCCTAGCCCTGATCCATGACCTAGAACATAATGATATTATATGAAGCCCATGTTTTATGCTTTATGTGGCCTTTTGCGTGTAATGTCTTTCAGTCGGACAGTGACCATGATCTTGTTGGCGACTCCTGTGACACAAACCAAGACAGGTACTCTGATGCTGAAGAGGCTTTGGTGTCCTGTTGCATGGATCCGTCTGCTTACAGGAAAATCTTTGTTTTCTCTTCCGACGGCAGTGATGGTGATGGCCACCAGGACTCCAAAGACAACTGTCCCAACGTCATCAACAGCTCGCAGCTGGACACGGACAAGGACGGCCTCGGGGACGAGTGTGACGACGATGATGACAACGACGGTATCCCTGATGTCCTGCCACCTGGACCAGACAACTGCAGACTGGTACCGAACCCAGATCAGATCGACAAAAACAGTATGTGCCTGGAAAAAATCATTTATTCTCAAATCAAAATCAAATCACTTTTATTATAACATCACTAGATGGAGTGAACTAGTAAGTGTAAAAGTGATAGTAAAACTGTATGTAGTGCAGTCACTGTACAGCAATTTGTGCTTCACATATGCACAAATACAACACACAATAAATACTTTATTTATAGATTGGGGTGCAAATAACAACCTCAGGCATTCTGAGTAGTGCAATGGAGAGTGGAGGTAGTGTCCAGGAGGTATGAAAAAATAATAGAAATAATTGAATCATTTCATGCTACAAACAGCCATTACTGTGTAAACCAGTGTCCCTCAATCCTGCTCCTGGAGAACTACAGTACCTGCTAGTTTTCTTCATTCCAGCCTGACCTTAATCAGCATCAGGTGTCTCTTAATGGCCTAATGATGAAGGTGGTAGGTTGTAAGCAGTGTGGGTTTGACCGAAAACTTTCTGGCAGGTGGTTCTCCAGGAACACGATTGAGAAACGCTGGTGTTACATTCCATCCGTTTTTAATAACTGCTTATCTACTGTGCATTACATAAAGTTAATGTAAATTTGTCTCGGTTGATTAAATAATCAGTTGTTAAGTATGTGGGCACCTCCATGGTTGGGGGTTCAAATTGCCCCCCTGCTCTGAATGTGCTGAGTCTGCATGTCCTTTCCATTGCTTTCCTCTAGGTACTCTGCTTTGCTCCTGCAGGCTAAAGATATTCACTCGAGTAACTTAGCATCTTTAAATTAGCACTTTCATGTGTGTAGCTCCCTGCAGGGTGTTCCCCGGCCCTGATCTCTATGCTGTCTGCGCTAGATAAGCAGCTGCAAGGTGGATGGATGGAAAATTAGTTTGTTGAGCTTTATCATCCCTACTGAAGTGACACTTTCAAACTCCTTGTTGCTATATCAAAGTTTAATATGTCTGCTTTCTTGGCCAGATGATGGCGTGGGGGATATATGTGAGTCAGACTTTGACAAGGACAGGGTGATTGACAGGATCGACAATTGCCCTGAGAACGCAGAGATCACCCTCACTGACTTCAGGGCATACCAAACTGTGGTGCTGGACCCTGAGGGAGATGCACAGATCGACCCGAACTGGGTGGTGCTCAATCAGGTGACCCATCCTATTCTTTCCTGGTAGTTATGATCTTTCCTGGTACCAGCGATCATTGTAATACTGGACAGATCATACCAGCAGGCCACCACTTTCACAGCAGAAGACTGACGCCTTTTGCTCATTAACCAACAATTAAATGCACTGTAATATGGCGTGCTTTCTGATAATATAGACTGCAGATACGTTTTGTTATACTGCAGTCATGCTACCAAGGAGAAGTATCTGAAGAATATTGAGTACTTATAGAAGGCCCTGTTTTCGTGAAGCCTAGATATTACTATAACTAACCATAAACTCAACATATAATCTCAAGGCCCAGTAATTTTCATGCACCAGAAAGTGATACAAAAAAACTTAAAAGCAAGTTAGATATTTATCTGGTGCTATGAGGTTTACAAATTGGGAGTCAGTTTAGAATATATACATAATAATCCACCATGCCAAACCTGGGTACCCATTTAAATTAAATGATCATCTTGCCTATATATGCATATGTAGCATAAACGTTTGCATTGAATTGATTTGGTAGTAATAGTCCAACCTTCTCGCAGGGTATGGAGATTGTACAAACCATGAACAGTGACCCTGGACTTGCAGTTGGTGAGTGTGACTGTAGTATCATGACCTGTGCTCGGTGCTAGAGGTTCCAGGATACATTAACCCTTATAGTCTTTCCGCAATGGTAACAAGTTAACAAGAATGCAACAAAAGGTGCATATAATTATGTAAGAATTAGTGCCATCAAACTTTTGATATTAGGATGGGCGGCAGAGAGTGCTGCTTTATGAAGTGACCGGGACTCCCCACACACCTTTTTGCTGCATTCCTGGCACATCCTCCAGGCTACACGGCCTTCAGCGGAGTTGATTTCGAGGGCACGTTCCACGTGAATACGGTGACCGATGACGACTATGCTGGATTCATCTTCGGCTACCAGGATTCATCCAGTTTCTACGTGGTGATGTGGAAGCAGACGGAGCAGACTTACTGGCAGGCTACACCCTTTAGGGCTGTGGCTGAGCCCGGCATTCAGCTCAAGGTTAAGCCCGGCTCCCACTGGGAACACGCCAGTGGGAACATTTGCTATGTCTTATCTAAAAAACAGACCCCCTAGCTTACAATTTGGTGTTTTAGTTTGGTGCATTCTGTAGTACGATAGTCTAACAATTCAAAAGCCTTTCCCAAAAAGCTCCCAAAATCTTAGTGTATTCTGTAGTATGATTGTCCCAAAAAATTGCTGCATAAGTTCAGCTGCATAGGACCCTTATTTTGAAATCATCCAGACAGCATTATTAAAATAGTTTAATGATATCCATCTGTTGGACCAATACAACTTTGAGTGGTATCTTAATGATGCTAGTCTTAGAGTTTTCTGCAGGGTGGAACACATGAAAATTGCCTCATTCAAATATTAAGTCATCACCTCAAATAAGCTTGGAATGTCATATATAGCTTAAAATGTACAGTCAAGCACTGATATATATAGTAGCTTAATTGCATAGTGAAATTTTCTTCTATAAGTTATTTATATAGGTTATGATTTTGTCAGTTACTACTGACGCACGGTAACATTACATAGTAAGTTGTTCTGGATATCAACGGCTTCATAATTAGTTAGCTGCACTGCTACCATGTTAATACAGCTGATTAAAATATCACTTTACAGATCTCCCTGTGTCACATGGGTAAATGTGAATTTACTACCAAATTTATGGCGAAATGGCTTAAAGTATTTTATGGTAATTTATTTGCCAAAAATACCGTGTTGCAATAAAGTGTCTGCATTATTATGTGCACTTTTTAAGTGTCAGCATTTGCAAACAGCGCTCACACAAAAAGTACTTTTTTTCAAATTATTCCGTCTCACCCATGTCGAATTACTTAAAATATCATTATGCAGTTTAACCATGAAAACCAATTAATTGTTAATTTTAAGATATCTGGCTTTTTTCACTTCTGAATAGTTACTATTGCACTTTAATAAGACAAAAGTATTACTTATCCGATGACTTGATTAATCGTTGGAATATTCTATAGATTACTAAAATAATCAATAGCTGCAGCCCTAGAAAATTTGGTATATTTTATCAAGTTACTACATAATACAGTGTATCTTTCAAACAATGCAGCCCCTGACTAAATGCACTGTGTTTCTGGATAACTTTGAGCACATTGAGTTCCCAGAACAGCACAACCCCACTATAGCTACTGTGTTTGTAATGCGTTATATCCCAAGAACAAGAACGAGCTCTTGGTGGCTTCTTACAATGTGAAATTTTGGATCGGTGTCGTTGTCTAGGCTGTTAAGTCGAAGACGGGGCCTGGTGAGCACCTGAGGAATTCCCTGTGGCACACAGGCGACACGGATGACCAGGTAAGGCTGCTGTGGAAAGACCCACGCAACAAGGGCTGGAAGGACAAGATGTCATACCGCTGGTTCCTGCAACATCGGCCGCAGGTGGGCTACATCCGGTGAGACAATCAGCACGACACGCACGGCTGCTGTCATTTAATACTTTCACAGACGGCGCAATCCAAGCAGCTTTCCCCAACGGGGTATATACTTAAGTCTGTTTAACTCCTCTTCTGTGAGCTTTGCACCATTGATGTGAGAGGTTTCTTTCCATCTTCCCAGTAGAAAGGTGATGGATTTTTAGATCACTCTTACCAGACCTTCGAATTGTACATTTTGTTTAGTAAAACTTGTAAGTTGTATTACAAGTGAATGCACAAAATGGCATTGTAGGACATGCCAGTAGTTTCACAATTTGCCTGGTATAAAAACCGTGATTTCCATGGGCTTCTGGGCATAATAAATGGTGTTTGTTTGTGGTGATTCAGTATGTGGTTATTGTTGTGGTTTGACTTGGGCAGAGCCCGGTTCTATGAAGGTCCCGAGCTGGTGGCTGATTCGGGGGTGATCATTGATACCACCATGAGAGGCGGCCGGTTAGGAGTCTTCTGTTTCTCTCAAGAAAACATTATCTGGTCCAACCTCAAGTACCGCTGTAATGGTGAGTGACATTAAACCTTATTCACATGGCTTCACACTTGGATTGACTGCACAATTTGCAATCTTCTGTGATTAATTCAAGTGGAACTTCAGCTTTAACAGAAATATTTTCCACACATTCCTTAATGTGAATTAAGTGTATTCCTATTGTAACATCTGAAACTTAGAATTTTTAAGTGTAATTCTGAATAGTGTGGTTCTGAATAGTGTGCTTTGCAGCTATTACCAACAGGAATAAAACTTAAAATCTGGCTAGTCAGTAATAAAAAGTAAAATACTTAAGACTATTTTTCTTGCTGCTAGAAGCTTTAAGATTTACTGAAACCTTGCATATGCTATGGAAGAGAAAATGATGTTTTATTCCTAACATCATCTCATTTGCAATTAGCCAAACGATACATTTCTGTAGCCTTTTTAGCTGTGATGGGAAGTATAAAACAATTTGTGTACTTTTCCCTGGACTTTTTTTTACATGAATAACATAATATAAAAAAAAAAATGTTAATTTGATGTTTTGATCTCTAGCAAGAGATCAGTAAAAGAAATTGACACATTGATAACGTGCATCAAATCCTAAGATAGGATAACACGGAAATGCTTTCTCTGAGAGTTGATTTTCTTTGATGCCTCTCCTCTCCATAGACACCATCCCTGAGGACTTTCATGAATTAACTGCACAAGTCATGGGTGACACTAAGTGAACAAATCTGGATATATATATCTATATTTTTTTTTTATTCACCTGGGGCACTTACTGTTGTCCTCAGGAAGGATTCTGTGGTAAGGGGATTTTTGGTATGTGTAAACAATGTATGTTAAAAATTACCGTAATTACCGTGGCATGCACTTTTTATGACTTGCTGTAGCTGGCTTTGGTTTTGTGTTTAGGACTCAACTTGCACATTTTTTTCGTTGTAGGAAAAATGTCAGTTTGGTGGTTTTGTAAGAACTTTTATATATGTACTACAATGTTCAATAACTTTATGTGAACCCAGACGTAAATTTAGCAGTCTATATTCATATTTTTTTCTTATTAGGAGTCTATGGACAATAGTAAACCAAGCTATATAAAAAAAAAATTCATGTAGACATTTTCATGTTAAAATTTAAACTCAGTATTATGTGCAAATTCATAGTTTACATACAATGTTATTGTTTAAAAAAAAATGATAATAAATTTATAGACCTTAATTTCACAGTTCATTTTAATAAGTTTAGTCCAATAAGCAAAGACCTGCTCATTTTTAATTATTAGAGAAAACACTAGTAGAATGAGACCCAGGAAAGGAATTTATAGCACACTTTCAAGACATTGTTATATTGGTTTTGAATAATTGAAAAATATATGAAATACTATAATTTCATGCTGGAATTTTATGCAGCATCAGCAAAAGTCACAGCACAGATTCAATTTTAAAAAAGTTTTATTGAAAGACTACATTTCTTTGAAGTGTGATATGTGTTAAAAAAACTGTTAAATGTTAGTTTTCTGTGCCATCTGGTCCACAGCTGAGAATCACTCCTACATGATTTCCGTCACCTTTTCATGCCTCTTTGCTGTCTACATGTGAGAGAGTCCAGCACAATTTTGTCAAAACACAAACTGCAGTACTAATAACAGAGGGAGATTAAAAATCATAAACTTTTTTCACAAGTGTTATAAAGGCATTCATGTTTCAGTAATTGCTAGCCTTAACAGTAGTGGTGAAACAAAATACTGAACAGGATAAGAGAAAGCAAAACAAGTACTTCTGACAAAGAAGGGGTGACTAGTTAAGGGACCCAGTAAGTACACATCTTATGGATCCTTTCCACCAACACGGACCTGGTGCCGGTTGGTGCTTTTTGAGAACCTGCCCGTGTTTCCACCGGATTCAAAAAAAAGAAATGTTATACAGACAAAAGTGAGAGTAAAGTAAACATTCATATGTATTCCTTTTTTGGATTTATTTTGATATGTTTCGGATTTTAAGTTTTTATAAGCTGCTGAATTAAGGATCACGCAATAAAAGTCTCCTCAGCATTGAACTGCGGTCTGCTTCCTGAACTTTTCGCCCATCGCTCAGCACAATATTTTAGATATTTAACCTGCGACATGTTTATAATCCATTATTAAAATTTGGCCAGCAAACCAATCTTTAATTTTCCACAGAATAAAAAAGCGATGTAACGCCATTCCGCTAATAAGCTGCTGGCCCCAGCGGCATTGGACAGAGCTATACTGGTTTGTATGGATTGCATATCCCAGGAATGTGGAAGGCTTGGACAGGATAGCCTCTCCCACTTTCGCTGACACAATGGTTCCAAATTCTGAGGCCTTACTGTGATGCCATGTTGGAGCCGTTTTTATCTAGCCCACGGCCAGTTTTTTTGTGATGGAAACACGCAGAACTAAAATCCGGCACCTGCTCCCACACCGTGTTGGCGGAAACGACGCACTACTATACTGTAGTAGTTTACACCAGTTACAAATCCTGTGATTCAACAAGCTCAGCTAGCAAAGCACTGTGTGAACAACGCAAAGGTCGTAGGTGCAAGTCCCAGGGAGAACACTCAAGCGTGTAACCCTTCTTTCTATCTTAAGTAAATTTGCATAAAAGTCTCTGGCAAACAAATGAAATAAATGAAGAATGGCATGTTGTTAAAAATTACTTTTAATAATATATTTAATCATAATACTTTAATAATACATAGCCAAAGATCATCATTGTATAATAATATATTATAGTAATATTTGGGGTTTTTTTTTATACCTTTTAAGATAAATTTTTTCAGTTTGCTGTTTAAACCAACAGGCCATTCTTTAAAGTTAGCAACAATAAATTAAATAAATATGGATTTTATTCTTCAGATTTCACCAAATAGGAAAAAAAAACTCATATGGGGAAAATGAAATTTTAAAAAGTTGTAAAGTTATACAACGTTAAACATTTCCAGATAAATTGTTAGGTCTGATGCATATGGAAACAAGCTAAGACAAGGAACTACAAGCAAGGATACTAGCAATTAAATTTTCTAATATTCTGCTTTAGATTACAGCATTCTGTGCTGTGTAAAAATTAGACTGTCCTGGAATGTTTATTGCAATGTAAAATATGAAGACAACTACATAAAAAATTGTATTCAAATTGTCATTTAGTAGTGAAAAGTTTCTTTTAATAAAAAGTTTTTTTTTTTAACATATATCTGATATTAGAAAAGAAAGAAAAGTACAAATCTGAAGTGTAGGTGGAGTTGATGGAGAACACCTTTTTTAAACAAGTGGCAGTTTGCTTTAATGAATATGTATAAAGTATACAGTACATAACAGATTAAAGTGCACAATACCTACACTTCACTGAACCTCAAAGTCTAAAAATATTTTCAATTAATTATGAATTGCTTTGGAATGACCAGGTTTCAGCTACAGAGGACTGTATTTACAAAATGCTTATATTTGTCTATAAATCTAAGCTAAACTGAAACCAAAATTAAATCAAGCTTATATAAGATTCTTCTTAAAAAGGGAATGGGAAAATGTATCAATATAACAATATAATAAAATTAAAAATTGTACAAGCCTCTCCAAAACTTAAAATATACTGCAGTGCTACACAAAGTTATCAATGTTAAGCTTTGTTACTTTTTCAACGTATTACTGCACATACCACTGAGGCTACAATCACATTCTGAAAACCTGAGCAATGATCACCAATAACAAAATCTTGTACGTTAAAGTAAAATATGTGATCATGAACAGTGAGAGTCTTCAGTCCTTTCATTTCACAAACTGATGCTGAACCCTGCACTGCAGGAGATGCTGCATTTGATTAATAAGGAGCACTGAACCAGTGACCAATTAGGAATTTGTCAAATTTGGAATTAAATAATTTACAGCATAATTTATGTCACACACATGCTCCAGGCCCATCATTTTATAAGTATTAGAAATCAAAATGAATATAGATGTCTAAGGCATTATCTGAAATGAATCGTTGGCACCAAATCTCCCATTCATCATGGAAAATGTTGTTCTAGCTAAGGGTGGGTACAGGTATGGGTAATTCCAGTCCTTAATGGAGTAAACATGGTAATATAAATTGTAACAGATCTCAGTTGTTTCACGATCCTGTTGCTAAGTGGCTTGCTACCTAAAATTTCATGTAAACTGATAAGCTTTAATGCTGAAAAGGACTAAATAGCCCTCCCTTGGTCGAGGACATAATCATAACGTTTGTTCTGTTGCTTTTGTTGCAACTTGTAGTTTTCTCCTTTTCACAGAAATGCCTGAAATTGTTCTTTTAACACAAACAACAGATTAAAATAAGCTTGGTATATTGCAGTATAATGCAATATCACAAACCTCGGTTTTCTGATATCTGATGTTCTCCTTGGAAGAATAATTGTAGGCAGGTCGTCATTTAACAAATCCTGAGACAACACAGAAGTTAATTTATACCACAGTGACTCAAGTGAAACAGCAACTGAACGGTATGGAATGATAGCTTTTCACCTACAGTAATAAAATTTACAAGCTGGCCACATTTCCATCAGTGGCCAGTTTGTTTGGGGGGGGGGGACATAAAAAATGTACCTGTACAGGTCACTATAAAAAAATTTTTAGTACGTCATAATGGAAAACAGACCACCCATGTCCCACAAACGTCTAAAACTATTATGAAGATACACTATGCAGTTGCATAGAAAAGGAAGTGGCGAAAATGCTGTTTGACAGTCAACAAACATATAAAAACATGAAGCCTGAGCAATTTCTTCTGTTTTTCGTCTTAAATATACAAACAATAGCTGCTACAGGTCGCCATGGTAACGAACATTGAAAGGCATGTATGTAACACATCCCAGTAAAAAAGCAACAAGGTGACAAATGCTCATCCAAGCTTAATAACTTGTAAAAATAATAACAATATAATAATAATAAAATACGATAGAAAAAAACATTAAAAAAAATAAGCAATTGTTTTTATAGAAAGACCTGGGTGTCCGCAGCTAGGTCTCAGGCCTCAAACCTGCTTGGGCAAAACAAGGGAGCCACCAAGGTCCAGAAGTAGAGCACCAGACACACCCAGCTGGAGGCCATCTTAATCCAGTACACGGACCAGCTGCCGTCGAGGAACCTCTCGATCTTCGCGTTGTCGTAACTGGGGGAACAGGATGGAAAGATGCAGTACAGGGTAGGCTGTTGTTCACTCAGAGCTCATGGGTAGGAACTGTACTCCATCATTCAAAGGGCCTGAAACACCAAATGGCCAACGGGATCCAGAGAGCTTCGACATGTAGAATTCGAAATATGATGAATACGGTAAATTTTCAATATGCTGCTTATATACAAATGCGGAAAAGACAGGCAATATTTCGACCTCTGTGGATGTTTGCCATCAAGAGAAGGTAGTGAAGAATCTTAAATTTTATATCAACGAGCTCCAGTTATAATATGGAAATATTTATTGATCACGTTGTGATCAACTGTAATTAACTATGATCATTATTCATAAAATGTACTTGATGCTTAACAATTATTCATTATGCTTATGTGCATGTTACATTGGTTTACAGGGTTTTTGTTTCCTTTATCATTTTTGGTGTGGCAGATAGACTTTGTGACACAGAAATAACGACAGAAGGTTTTTGAGAAACGGCCGATTATGTTCTAATTATTGTAAAATGCTTAAAACACTGCTATTTCACACAACACCAATCAACAAAAATTTGAGTATAAAACAACTTACAACTTTTTAATGCTGACTTTAGAAATGCATTCAGAATTTCACTCTTACCTATAGTTTTCCAATGATGTCATTTTTAGACAGTACTGATAGTATATCATTCTTCATGAAGGATGTGTGGGCATATTTAATAATTTAGGGGAAAATTATTTACATTTTATTCCTGAACATCTTTATTAGTCAGTCGAGTGAAACTCCCTCTCACGTCTTAGCGTTTTTCTTTGATACCTTGTCTTTATGTTCAGCACATTTTTGCCATATATTTGCCTTTCTATGGTGCCAACAACAACACAACAACAACGATAACAATAACGATAATAAAAATAATAATAATAATAATAATAAAGGAATAGGAGGCCGAGAAATGTTCTGCTTACTGGAACCAGTTGGTGACCGTCATCATGACGTAGAGAGAGCCGAGGAAGAAGACAAAGTGGAAGTATGAGTAGCTGTAGATGGTCCCGTCCCCCTCGTCATACACCACATACTGTCCCCCACCGGTCCTCTGCTCATCTTCATAGTCATCTACAAAAATAAAGGGAAGATAAAATACAACTCCAAATAACTGCAGCCGTCAATCATCCGGCGTCTCCGACGGACTCGTGGCTACTTCTGTGAAACCTTTATTGTATTTGAATGAGATACATTTATAGAATAAAGATTATTCCCAATCTTTTTTTAAATAACTGATTACACTGCAACAAGTTCAGACACCAAAAGGGTTCACTGTAAGGTTTCTTAGAGCAGATTTCAGAAGGAGAAGAGGAAGCGAAACATTACCTCCAGCATCTCCAAAGCAGAAACAACAACGGGCCCTCTGTAAGAAAAACAGCGTCATTATTTTTATTATTAGCATTTTAATAACTAAAATTCTCAGGAAGTCTGAGTGCTGAGACAATGTCACAACCCAAGGACACCCTGTACCATGACGCTGTACTTGTCATTTTTTGAGAATGAATTGGAGACATAATCTGGAGTAATTAGAGCTGCTTTTTATAGGCTGTCTAAAGATAAAAATCGGGAAGTGTGTGGCTTAATGATACAGCTGTATCTATTATGTCTGAAAGACTAAACAGCGGCTGCCATTCTCTTACTGTGGAAATGCCAAGCAGACCCACAGGTCCCTCAGACATCAGAGCAGAGAGCAAGATTTAGCGATAAACCATGTTGTCGGCCCCCCCCCCCCCCCAAACTGATCCTTTGTGTCATGCACTGGCATCCGGCAGGTCTGATTCACAGACAGTCCATTCATTTCCAATATAATGCACTAAAGCTGCCTTTACATTCCAAATAAAGCGCAGAAACCACATTTAAAAAGATGCTATGACATTTTAGACATGGTTAATTTAAGCCAGCTCTGAGCACAGCAAAAAGACACAGTAAATGAGCTTTCACTGGAAACTGCCTATGTGTTTGCTTGTCTCTACCCACAGTGTTACAAATGCACTTCATCTTACAAGAGTTGCATATAGATGCATTTTATTATGTTAATTACACTGGTTTCATAATGGCAAATCCAGCACTCAGAATAAGACTAATAATAAGTTAATAAGAATAAGTTGTTGGTATGAAGTGACAAATTTCCGGGTATTACATAGCGAAATTTAATTCTCTGGTTTTCTTAACCACTAGTACGCAAATGGTTTTGATGGTGATTTCGATGCAAAACATATTTACATAGATAATTTATATCGCAGCAGTTAGCTGGTGCTGATTTCACACTGTAGAAATTAAATCAGGGACCACCCCACCCCCCAGTGCCCAACCAACTGATTATTCTAACCTCGTGCTCTGGAACAGCAATCCTGTACACCCCCAATGCAGCAGAGCTCCTTCTAGTGGTCGATGTCAAACTGAGGGAAAAACACACACCACCGGGAGCCCACAGACAGACAGACAGGCAGACAGACACGGACACAGAGAGACAGACAGACAGGCAGACAGACACGGAGGCAGACAGACAGACAGGCAGACAGACACGGACACAGACAGACAGACAGGCAGACAGACACGGAGGCAGACAGACAGGCAGGCAGACACACAGGCAGACAGACACGGACACAAACAGACAGGCAGGCAGACGGACACGGAGGCAGACAGACAGGCAGACAGACACGGACACAGACAGACAGACAGGCAGACAGACACAGACACAGACAGACAGGCAGGCAGATGGACGGACACGGAGGCAGACAGACAGGCAGGCAAACAGACACGGAGGCAGACAGACAGGCAGGCAAACAGACATGGACGCAGACAGACAGGCCGACAGACAGACACGGACGCAGACAGACAGGCACGGAGGCAGACAGACAGGCACGGAGGCAGACAGACAGGCACGGAGGCAGACAGACAGGCAGACAGACAGGCACGGAGGCAGACAGACAGACGAGGAGGCAGACAGGCACGGAGGCAGACAGGCACACAGGGAGAAATCGCATTAACCGAGTACTAGCAATAAAACTGGGCGTGACCTTTTTTCCTCTCAGCAGCTAAACACTCAATAAAATATGTGGTGAGTTTGGGGTCACTATGGAAAATACTGATATTCCCAAATAGACATGCAATTTGCTTGTGGAAAATAAATACATTCTACACTGGGACACAGTGGAAATACTGAAATTCTTCAAATTGGTTGTCAAAACTATTTTAAAACACCCCTAAATCTGTTTACTCAAAGGACCTAAAAAGGTCATGGGTCTATTACGTAACAGAACTTTTAAATACGATAAATGCGACAGAGAACGATTATCGGTCAATTCATCTGGTCTTATGAGTTGGGTATGTGAGCACACCCTTCCATACAGACAGCCAGAGTTGCAATCTTCACTTCCTATGGGCCACTTTTATGTTCAAAAATAAGGCTGCTTAATGACTGCAAAATGATAGGATATTGCCTGCTGCAGCCTGTCATTGCACTCTGTTACTGGGAAGAAACCCAAGCTTTTGTTGATATAGGCTTTTGTTTATATGGTTTGTGGCAGAGGCACTAATCAGGAATTTTTCAACCATGTTAGTAAGAGGAAAGGCAGAGAGCATTTTCAACAGATAATTTGATGGTTGAATCCAGTGCTTACCAGGAATAGAGCACGCAGCCGAATAAGATGACCGTCCCCACTCCCGTCACTATCCTGTTGTCACTCTCGGAGCCGGAGTTAATTGGGAAGACGCAGACTGTAATATTGGTTCCATCCATCTCTAAGGCTACAAGGGGTTTTAAAATAAGTTATAGCAAACTGGTGTGGAAGTGGGTTGAGGGTTAGGTTGGGAGGGATTGTGGGATTGTTGTCAAATGTTTTTGTGTGTGTGTGTTTTGCTCTTTGGCATGTGCTCCTAGTTCAGTTGAGGGCTAGAAGATGTGGGTTAGGGTTAGGGTTAGGGTTAACATGTGAAACCATGTTTGCGTGCGACTGCGCTTCAGCATTGACAGGAGGTTCGGCCACGGGTGGTAGGGTCACACAAAGGCAAGTGGGCGAGCGCAACAAGAGAGCAGCAAACCCGTGGTCGGGCCTAGGTCACATGAAATAGGCATGTCTGGTTGCGGTGATGAAGAGACGTGCAGCACTTTACAAGAAAAAGAAACCAGAGCTACTAGGAATACTACTGTAGCTGTTTAAAAGAAAGCCTTGTCATATTATAGTTGCATTACAACAAACTGTGCTAATAAAAAAGATTTTGTACGCATAAGAATATGTTTAATGTATTGCAGTATGTGGGTGCATTATGAATAGAGGGTGGGTTTTGTGACAAACCCCAAAATGAGGAGACAAGGGTCAAGAGGTATAGAATATGCTATGAGAAGAAATGTACCTTTGGGGGGGGGTCACGTGTTGATGGAGGGGAAGGGTAATTAGGGGTGACTTGTCTTTCACCTCTTAAAGGAGCAAATACCTCGAAGTATTAGCCAATCACTGTTATCAAGCTTTGTGATAGGTGTATTGCTTTTCAGAGAACCAGCCAATCATGTTATCGATATGCTTTATGAGGACGCCTGAAAGGGGTAAACTGCTGTATTTCTACATTTGTGTGTCACCACCTTGAGAAGGGGACACTCATTTTTTACTTCTTTTCTGGTGATTAAAGCAAACTTCAACAACATTTTCAGTAAGAGATAGGGGTCGGTCAATTACTAAGGCTGAACAATAAAATTTTAACTTCCAAGCTGTACAACAGCTGGCAATTGTATTTTTTTTTATTTACATTTCTTTTATTATACATTTATTATTCATTTTATTTACAATTTTATAAGGAAGCTAATTATTATATTATTATTATATAGATATTTAACAATTCTATACGTGAAACTTGAAACTCCCACTTCCCCACTTACTTTCAATGGGCTTGCTCGAGAGTGCAGAGAACGTGAGGTACATGACGTACACGCTGATGACGCCAGACTGGAGGAGGCCAGATGTAGGCTGGACTGAAGAGGGAGACAAAGAGTGTGTTGGGTACAGAAGACGCCACACACAGGAAACTAGAGCATTTCATGTTCATCCATTCAGCCATCCAGTACAGGGTCACTGACATTACGTGCCGCATTCTGCAAATCACATTACAGGACGTATGAAGTGCCCTAGAGAGGAACTCACGCTTCTGGACGCACGGAGAGATTGCCAGCAAAGACACCAGCACACAGAGACTGCCATTGATTCCCAAAAAGACCTTGTTGAGGGTGCAGGCCTCAGGGTGGGTGTAGAACAGGGACATGAAGACCATGGCTCCCACGGCAAGGGAAAAGAGCATCAGCGTGACAAAGACCAGGGCTGCGTACCACATCTTGTTGTACTTAATTCCTGATGTCCTAGGAGAACAGGATCAAGAGGATGGTCAAAGGATAGCTGTACTGTGGGGATGAGGGTGGTAGGCAAGAGACCAGCACATTACTGTCTCATTCCCCGTGCAGTAAAGGTGTAAACAAAGATCTCCAAGGATCCATCCCACCCCAAAAACCGTTTTGCCTGCTGAATTCAGGCAAACACTTCCGCAGCCTTATGACCAGAACTGAAAGGTCAAGGAGGAGCTTCTTCCCCAGGTCATAAGGCTCCTAAACCAGGACAATACTCAGTGCCCCTAGGTACTGCTCTCACACTGTCCAAATTGTTGGTGCATACCTTATACCTTAGGCCTCTTGCACATTGCACTATTGTACAGCAACACTTATGTATAACTACGTACAGCTGAACATCTCGTTTTTATCGTATATTATTACTTTTCCTTATCTTATATTTATTTTGTATATTTTATATTTTGCACAGCTGCTTGGAGTGACCAGGGTTACATTCCACTACATGTCGTATGTGTACAGCTGTGTATGTGACCAATAAATGTCTTTAATCTTGAAATCAACCAAATTCCTTTAGGACAATATTGCACGTGACTCTTAGTAATTCTACAGGAAGTGTGTGGAAGTCCATGGCATTCAGCACAGAAATACATCAGCATTTCAGTTACCAGAAGCTACACATTGATCATAATGCATATAATGGGGACCACAGGGGTATATTTCCACCAAATGCTGATGAACCACTAAATAAGAATAATAACACAGAAACATATAATTTTAAGGATAAGTCAATTCAGCACACTACTCAAATACCAGAATTATATTCTTACTGATTTATGAATTGAATTTTGATACAGTGGCTGTGCAGGGTAATGATCCAATACAACAGACCAGGATATAACTCTGATATGATTTTTCAGAAGATGATCAAATGTGGGGTTTTGTATTTTTAATGAACCCAAAAAACAAGGTTGGGAGCAAGTATAAGGCACTCAATATGAATCTGAGATTGACCAGATTAATTCAGACAGACCCTCTGGTATATAAACTATTTCTGTGCATCTCTCCCAACATTAATGCAAACACTTTTGCTAAACTGCCTGAATAAGACCCCAGAGTCAGACACAGGGGACGCGCCTGTGACACACAGATACCAAGCAAAACGCCTGCCTGACCACCTCCAAGTGTGCGACCTGCAGCTCAAACCCAGTGTTATGTTTGGGCTGTGCCTTGGTACTGGAGGGCTGTGCCTTGGCACTGGGGGGCTGTGCCTTGGCACTGGAGGGCTGTGCCTTGGCACTGGGGGGCTGTGCCTTGGCACTGGGGGGCTGTGTCGTCACGCCACGGGAGGGTTATACTCCGGGCAACTCGGGCCTTCTGTTTCTCCAAGAGGGATTAGACCCGAAAATTGCATTTGAGTCCCATTGAGTTTCGGGCTTCTTTTGTGGGCACTGGGGGAGGAAATGGTAAGAAGTGTTCCAATGGCCACGTGCTTCGCGTCCTGTCGCCGGACACTTGGCAGGCTGCCAGGGGCCAGGGTTTCCATCCAAAAAAAGCAGGCCTCTTCACACCAGGCTTCACAATCCCGGACACCCTTCAACATGCTCAGCTAACAACCCCCCGTCACACAATGGCCCTTTCATCTTCACCCTTTTGAAATGATGTTTATTTGCTTAGTTGGCGTCTCCATGCAACTCCACGGTCATGACTCACCGATTTACTCTTTCATTGGTCTACAAAGTAGGAGATTCACTTGGAGCCGTGCAAAGAAAGTAGACAGACGATTCACAAGTATAGCTGCCTTCCTGTGATTATAGGCTGGCCACGTTTCTTGAATCAACAAACCAGGAAGCTAAGGCTTTTCCAAAAGACTCCCCCACTCCAACCCCAGCTGAAGCAGTGCATTCTGGGACACATGGGGCAGTGTGCTACAGCACCCTGTCCACCCCACACCCAAAGCAGCTGCTTGCTAAAGCATATACAAACTGGCAGCCATTTTGATAGCTTCATGAATGTTAAAATATATTTATGATTAATACCTTTCTCTCTGTTAACTATTATTGGCACATATTTAAATACAGGTATTAGAAATTGAAAATATAAGACCTGTAAAAATATCCGTCTGAATGGATTTTATGATCAATCCTTAACTCAGAAGGTAAAAAAACTATACGTTACACTTCTTTGTTTCTGCATCTGTTTGACTCACGCTGCCATGGGAAAGACAGGAGAGCCATAGCATGTTTATGCGTTTTAAAGGAAAGAAAGGAACAAAATAAGCTGTCAGGGCCAGGACTGTCCGGCTATGCATGGGGCCCGTTACAGGGCCAGGACTGTCCGGCTATGTATGGGGCCCGTTACAGGGCCAGGACTGTCCGGCTATGCATGGCGCCCGTTACAGGGCCAGGGCTGTCCGGCTATGCATGGGGCCCGTTACAGGGCCAGGACTGTCCGGCTATGCATGGGGCCCGTTACAGGGCCAGGACTGTCCGGCTATGCATGGGGCCCGTTACAGGGCCAGTACCTCCCAATTACAGGCTTCCTTACGGGGTTCCCTTCACACCTTCTCTGTTTCTGTGAACTTGTCCACCCCCCCCCCCCATGAGATTAAGCTATGAGAACCTTAATCCCTAACCAGCCCTAACCTTAACCAGAACTAAGAAAACACAAGACAAGACTTTTAGCATTTTTAGTTTTTTTCATTGTATTCACAGATATTTAAAAAATAGGGTTATGGTTAGGCAGCTACACTCTTAAATGTATGTTTTTGGGACTGCAGGAGGACTCCCGGCCTCCCTCGCCTTATCCACACGCTCAGGGTTGCCTCAGCTGAGAGGCTATTGGACGTTATTCCCAGCTCCTCCGTATGATGCAACGGGAGGAAATCATAAAGCAGACAGCCTTTCGGGCGATAAAGGGGCCTCCAAGCTGCCAGGATTTCCTTCTTACTCATCTGCATAAGCAATGAGACCACAGCAGATATGGATTATCCAAAGCAGCATAGCGTGTGTATTCCCCCCCCCCCACTACTCTCTCTCTGCGATTATGGAAAATTGGGTCATGCTGAAATAAATAATTTACTGCAAACCCAGACCTAAGGACCCCTCAGGCAGCTCCCAAACCCAGCTCAGCTGTAACCAGACCAGTTTTTACCTTAAATATCCTTCGCGGCGTCACTTGTGACTCAGATTTCAACAGTTTCACCACTTTAGAAATAAGATTTAAATGTGTTTCTCAGAAGTACAACAGAAGAATGGCTTCTGGCACATCAACCCCGGACCATTTACAAAACCCCCGGCGGGGTGAGGATGCCAAAACAGTGAATCCCATTGATTAAAAATGAGGCAGCATCAGTTCTGTCAGAGGCGGCCTGGCAGACTCCCAGCGTGGTGCCGTGCTCAGTAAGCTGATCTTACCAGTTTTTGTTCCACCTGTGAGCAAACTCCACCAGGAGCAGCAGCTGGATGAGCAGGAAGATGAAGCCGCCTCCTGCTCCTATGTAACGCCACACTGCAGCCGGGAAGGGGGGGGTGAGGGTGGAGAGACAGGTCTGTTTCAGGGCGGCCCCCACACCGCTCCTCATGGGCGTGAAACGTAACGAAACTGTCTGCCGGCTCTCCCCTAAGGCACAGCATAACACGCATCTTTCTGTAAGGCATGAACAGAGCAGCTCATCCATCTCAGGGCAAATTAACTTGCGTGCGAAGTTAATGGTGAACATGCCGGTTCCATGCGTTCATTGTAATTCACCATAAAGACCCCAAATGCTTGCTATATATCCTCAAACAGCACCCCTTTCATAAGCACCTCTAGCCATCAGAATATCCCACTACAATGGGTCAAGAAGCCCCTTTGTTATAATGGTTATAAGGCCATATAATGCCCCCGGACAGGCCTGTGACTGCACTGTATCCTCAGGGATCTATGTCTTTGTGGCGACTCCCCATGCACAGTCTATTCCCACATAAGGAATGGCTAGGCTGGTAAGAACCTGCTTACAGTAAGGAGGAGTTCCACTCTACCACTCATTTATTCATCTATCGACGTCTGTATTGTCCTTGTACTCATGCTCCATGTGCCGCTGTAGTGCTCAGACTTCCTGTTTGGGATCAATAGCTATCTTTATACAATTCCTGACTCAGGAGGTTTTCCTTAAAGGAGCCACAGCGACTAATGGGCCGGTCTCTGGCTTGGAAACTGCGGTGATGCCATCCCACGCAGCACAGCCTTGGCCAGGGGCCTTGGAGAATAATTAACGCTGCACCGTAATGCTCCAAAAAATTACTCACCTAAAGCTACGACTTTGTCAATTCAAACTGAAATAAAGTTCAAATAAAACTTCAAGTAAAAAAAATAATTTCATCTCCCAGTTTTAAACCCCCACCCCCCCACCCCCCCCCCCCACCCCGCCACACCCCCCCACCACCCACCCTGTCACACACCCCATCATTCAGCCATGTCACACACTCCATCACTCAGCC
>JAODKM010000039.1:25432806-25468096 GCA_026780845.1 Petrocephalus sullivani
CCCGGCACAGGGCCCCCCCCCCCCCCCCACTCCCCCACTCCCCTTCTGGTTGGCCAAGATTTCAAAATATTGCGGTATACCCCATTACCTAGAGGCCCAGTGGAAGAAATACCTACTGCATATTGGCTAGGACAGAGACACTATCTATGAAAATAGAACAGGAAGGCTACACGTCTCATTCCGAGTGTAAACAAAAGCTAGGTGTCTACCTCAGTCCAGGAAGAACAGCTCTTTGTCCTGCGATGGCTCGCAAATGCTGACAACGCGCCACTCACCATGCCGACATTCCTGAATTCCAGAGGAACCCGTCTGCCAGGAAGTCGGCCGAACTAAGAAACTCCAAGCAAATGGAGCGTGTTCACCCAAAGGCCACAGGGGACCTGAAGTTTACGTCGCTGCCTTGGCTCACAAACATAAAAACCTCTAATCACAGCCTGCATCATACTCACACATCAAATTATAAGTGCAACAGCAAAGAAAAATCACTTACTAAAGTGAATTTCATTCATGCAGCTACAAGATCCTTCTTGAGCACATACAATTGCCCCCAGAAGGGACTAGCTCCTTTAAAATGGCATCATAGGTACTTTCCACAGTTCCAACTATCATGATGCATAATGTCTAACTAATGCGATGCGATTAATGACAGAGCACTTCCACACAAATCAGTGTACAATGCGTTCTCTGTAGCTAACCCATCATGGCCCGTGACTGTGAGAACCAGCTGAGGACTGAGAGGTTGAGGCTGCTTCCATCTTCTTTTTATGTAAAAGTATAAAATTTTAGTATACAAATTAAAGTGGGAGGGGAGCATGATTATGCATCATCTAATAATTAAAAGTGTAATTTTACTTATGGTCACTGTTGTGATGAATTAGTTAGGCTGCCTGGCAGAAGGTTGTGTAGCTAGCAAACCAGGCATTTATCAAATGCTGCCAGTCTACAAATAAAAACAACTTTTTTGATTCACAGCCTTAAAAAAAAATTCTGTCCCTTATGCGATTTCTCATATAACAAATGGTTGGATAGATTTTTGTTTGATAGAAGGGAGCCTTCGTCGTAGATGGTAATCGTCAATAGTCTTAAAGAGATCAATTTTATGAACAGCTCAATCAAAACAAATTATGAGCTGAGCTGGAAGAACAACCTGCACATGATGTGAAACTGAGATTTGAGAAATGACTATAGAACAACAAACGGTCAAATCAGTCCCCTCTCTCCAAAAGAGACCATCATGATTCAGTTATTATACAACAGTATCTTAGCCATAACTGTTACAACTGTAACACAATTTTCACTGTAGTACGACTCACTTAAGTCTTTCAGAACTTCTAAATTCACATTACATTGTACTATACCAACCATTTGACTCAAGGTTTACTTAATAACACTGTGTATATTTGTCAAGGTCTTATCTTCCCTTTACACATCCCAGTGAGGCCGTTAAAAGTTTACTACAAATCAGCCAAGTTGCGTGTGCATCTGCTTATGGTAAAAAACTAAATCAAAAGAACATATATACTGTGGAAATTTAGCCGCGGATTGCAGAAGAACGACTGTTTGCATGTGTGCGGATTGTACACAAGAAATTCATCCAAGTGGTCTAGGGCAGAGTCCAGCCATTTATATTAACATGTTGAAACAAATCACGCAGTCACTTACTACAGCTAACCAACTACAGCTTCTGCAAAAGAAAAATAATAATAAATGAAAAAATTGAATAAAAAATTATAAAATTGTAAGTAATACAACATAATACAAAAAAAACAAAACAACGTAAGGAGCACACTGCTTGGACCCCAAACAACAAGCAAGAATGCATGGTGTTCTTTAAAATACAATACACACACAGGTAGTTACAGCACACTGTGATCCTTCTGAAATCTGTTACCGTTTATAGATCAAGGCATCTGTATGACTGAGGCAAACCCAAAGTTGTAGACCACAAAAAAACAGCTACAGTGTACCACCCTTCCCATAAAATCTGAGTATATGCAAAGCTGCTGCTCCCGAGTAGACCAATAGGGGAGGGCTTCTGTGCACAAACAGAACATGGTTTCACAAAGTAACGGTATACAAAACCATGACAACACTGCGGTTGCATTATTTTCACAATTTAGTAGCAGTGGTGTTTTTTGAACCAATATAAAAAGATGATTTTGGAACTCAATAAATATTAACAAAATTGCCAGAGGCTAAATGTGTTTGAAAACGGCCTGTTTCCATCATTCGAATTGCACCATTACATCCCAAACTCGCATAAAAATTAGCCAGACCTGTATTTTAAATAATTTCTCACAGAAGCGAGGAAGCTCACAGACATCATCATGACCAGGCATGTGGCCTGCAGATTCTTTGTTCATTCCACCCTTATGAGAATCATGTGTCATTCTATGACTATCAGACTGGGCATGTATCCAGCACAGCCTAAGGGCACAACCTGCATATATATTTAGTTTCATTCTTAATATCACTGAAATGGGTGCTGAAATGATCTCACTTATCTCCAATATCTGTCTTCACTGTTGAGTGTTTTACAGTGAGACAAACCACTTCCTATGGGCTAAGAGATTTAGGCTGGTTATTTCGTGTTGGTATTACTAGAGTAAAAATAAATATATAAGGCAGACTGAAAAGACGTCTGAAATCAAACTACAGGGCAAATAGGAAGCACAGCCCTCCCCCCTTTTCCTGTGTGGGACACACACACACACACACACACACACACACACACAATGCTAGCATTCACTTCCTCTGAGGACTTCAAAGTGTTAAAACTATATAGTCTCATTTCATAAGGGAAAGGAATGTCCAAAGAGAGGCGTTTGGAGATCACAGTACTACTGAAAAACACCATCCATCTGCAGGAAAGTTCAGAGTCAGGGCAGGACAGCAGTGCTGAGCTGCTCCTAACCCCGTCCAGGCAGACCGAGCCGGCAAACTCCCCCGCTAATGTGACAAGGGCCCAGAAAACGGGCCGCCCGGCTTCCCCAGTGTCCCGCTCCGACGCTAACCTCATCCAAACACCACCTCTTATTTTAGACTCCACTAAGGAAATGAAAAGACCACCCGCAGTCAAGAGGAGAAAGAACAAGGAGGTGCCACTTCATGAAGAAAGGGGTACGATGGAGCTGTGAAAGGCCGTGCCGGGAAGTCAGAAAGCTAATTCCTGTAAACTGGCAATGCGGAGTAAATGCCAGGCACCTTTACGTGTAATTAAACCAGTTTCTATACTACGAAATACATTACTACGAAATATATAGCTTATAGAGAACTGACAGTGAAAAATAAATGAAATCCAAACAGTAAATTAAAGACACCGACAAGCTCAGAAAATAACTTTATGATACGAATATTTACTGTCACGCTACATATAGAGCAGTAAGGCTGATGAATGACATTTCGCTGTTAAGATATTTAGCACTATGTTGTTGGTTTAGCCAGCTAGTGCTGAGGCACAGTTAAACAAATCTGGTTTAATAAAACCCACCCGAGCTGGGTTTGGCAACGTGGGAGTCGGGGCACATTATTATATGCGACTTGGCGAAGATCGGGAGCCGCTTTCCGTCACAGGAAATATTTCTGCACAGCAACTCGGAGAAACAACGAAGGTGAGGCTCAGTGAGCTCGCAAATGGACCGAATCGGAACCCCAAGCGAACTATTTAGATTTATTCCATTCATGTTAATAATCTACGACTGCATTAAGACTGAAGCTGTCAAACCCCCCCCTTTGTGCGTCTAAGGGGTGGGAGAGGAAGCGTGTCTATATACCTTAGCAGCACAAATGTGCACCACGGATCAAGAACACCAGTGGTGGGAATGATCCCCCTTCACACAACCAATGCTCACAGTGCGTTTTATATAAGCAGTGCAACTACGCGCAAATAATGATATCAATTCATGTTTTATTCTAATCACACATTCTATACCAGTACCATTCCATGCATGTGTTGATTTGCTCGCAAGACCAATACTGGAGAGGTCTAACCGAAAAGCAGCATCACTTTCCACATTACGCCGTCCCTATAAACAAAGACGGGCGTTTTTAAGGGGGACCGGAGTAGCGCGGCTCGCATCTGCCCAGGTCGGCTTCCAGCGTGAGTGCAGGCGGCGTCGGGCTGCTGGGGCTGCCGGGGCTGCTGGGGTTGCACGCCGCCGGGCTGCCGCCTGCGCGGCTGCGCTCTGCCCCTGTGCCAACGTGGAAGAGGCTCCGGCAGGAGGCACCGGTTACAATGTAACGCCGGCATCGGAAGCAACTGATAGCGCCTCAAGGAAAGGGCGAGAAATCAGTGGCCGATCCATGTCAGATTTCTAGCCATGCCATGTAGAGCGAGTGGCGGCCGGCCACCGAAATGCCCCGGTATATGAGAGGAGGACAAAAGAAAGACAAGTTGGGAGAGCTGGCTGTGCAGATCTTACCTGCGAGAGACAGCACGGGGTGCACATCTTGCAGCCGTGGATTAAAATCCCTTTCCAGGACGTGACTCTCGGCTCGCTCCCAGGCTCGGCACAAAGGGCTTCTGGCCAGCCGCCGCACACCGTACGGCAGACGCGTCTCGGGTGCTTACGCGAATGAGTAACGCCTGCCCCCTTTCCTACGAGGTAATGGCGCAGGATGGGAGAGCCGCGATGCCTGCCCACAAAGACGGCGGGCGTGCGCCCAATCCAGCCCCCCAGTATCACCCCCTTCCTTACAGTGTCCAAAAAAGTATGTTTTTTATCCCAGTCACTCCCGCTGTCGTCGTGTTATTCTGATTTGCAGTCGCTTTCCATTCAAGCGAATTTCTTTAGATGCCATGGCACTTTGAACCTTCTGCTGATAACATGCCTGACCTTTACTCTAGTGTGTGGCTAGCAGACAGAGCATTTGGAACAAAGAGGCGGAATCACTTTTTGTTGGCTTTGTTTGCGCCATCTGCGGTATTAAGATGCAGGAAGGCAATCTGACTGAGTCATCATTCACCATCTCTGTAAACAAGACCAGCCATGAAATATGTACAAGGACAACATGCAAGCTATATTCAAGAAAAGTACAACATGCTAAACAAACTTTAAATTGTATGGAAGTGGCACACAACTGACGATGATGAGTTCTCAGTTTTATTAGCCTTATCATACCTCCCCAGTCTTGCAGGATTTCTAGCACAAGGCACAAAACCACGCTGTCCACAAGGAGATAAACTGCCACGTCTGCTGTGAAAAGCCTCTCCTGATACCAGCTGGAACAAGCGACATGAAAATGAAGTACTGGGAGTCCGCGTTCTGACAATTCCCTTCATTATTTTTTACGGACTTCTCTTAATTATTAATAGCCAGCTGTGAACTATCCACATGGTATACTGCTACCTTCTCATGAGTATGGCTACGACCTGACAAGACACTTAGTAAATTCTATAATTAAAAATGGTGTTCATCTGCATATTATATATATATATGGATATATAAGGATGCTTTTTGAAACTTAATTGAAAATATGACAGTGGATGAAAAAAGACCCTCTCTCCAGTGTTATTGAATTTTTGATGTTTAAGCCCAAGTGAAAAATAACAAAAAAACAATTATCTGCAAACTTTATTCACCTACATTATATACAAATGTAAAGCTATAAAACAGAAAAGACAAAACAAAACAAACGAAGTTCTCCGCCTACAAAGCCTTGCTCTATGGGCTCTAGGGAAACGGGGGAGTGCGCCTTCTCCCCCAGACACAGCTGTAACCATGCGGGACTCTGGGCCGACCGCTGAAGGGCCCTGCTATGTGGTGAAGGTCACTTCATCAGCATCCTCAGCAGCCATCGCAATGGGGGCTCCATGCCAACATCAGAAGTTCAGAAAATCAATTTCTTCTTCAGGGATTCTGGGGAGATTAAAAAAAGAATGAAAAAAAAAAATCTCATTCCAAAATGAATCTCATGCTTCAGTTCTTCAAGTAACACCTGTTACCATTGTACACGTTTCTCTACATATTCCACTGAAAATGTCTCCATTCATGGCTTTTACATTTAATTTGTTTAGTCCAAAGTGACATACAAATTAAAAAGATATTTGCAAGAACCTTGATAAAAGTTTGAATACAAACACCCACTCACCACCTATAGACTTACATTCACTTTATATACTATTTGGGCAGGCAGGTGGTGTAGTGGTCAGGGACGCAACCGTGTAATCGAAAGATTGACGGTTTGGGTCTCCGACCCGCAAGTACCGCTGAGGTACCATGAACAAGGTACCGTCCCCAAGCACTGCTCCCTGGAGCTCACATAGCTGCCCCTTCAACCAAACTGTAAGCAGAAGTATGCTTTATAAGAATCAATACCCATATATTTACACTACCAGCAACTGATATGTGAATAATAAATCAAAACATTACAATGCGATGATTAAGGCATGGGTGACTCAGTTATGAGAAATCCTCCCACTTGATAACTGCAATCAAAATAGAGGAACAGTGGACTAAGATTAAGACATTTAATGATGTCCCATTCTCCAACATTACGGGCTTTTAAGGGGGCAGATTTAAGTTGTGAATATGCTACTTTAGCATAAACTGCTGAATTTCCATTAAAAAAAATACTCAAGTTAATTGCACCAAGGATAATCAAAAATAAAGGGCAAGTTACTAAGAGAGATTAATATGCACCCATCAAAACTCATTCGATATTCCTGTATACAGCTCTCTCTCACAAACACACACTGCCCATGTGTCCATCTCTTTGTAGAGACTCCAAATTAATTTCTATGGGCATAAAAAGTTCCGGGTTTTTAATCACGTTGTGGGGACATACAAACACGCACGCACATAGTGTGGGCCTGTGGCCGAGCTGACAAAGGTATTGATATAATTTAGGAGACTGACCACTCAGAGAGGAAAGGACAGGACTAATGGTCTAATAACTATAAAACTTAATGAGATGTCTAGTAAAGTGTGATTTAAGAAATAGTTGTGATCCATGAGCCTGAAACAAAACCTGCTCCTGAGCAGGGGCCTGCTTAACAAATGTACATAAAACATCTAAACACTTAAATACATTAAAACATCAATCATAATAATACAGTACATAATAGCACAGTAATTCTAAAAGTAGTACTTGAAATGAGTGTCTGTGTATAAGCATACAGTACTGAAAAATAACATTAAAGAAAAGTTCTTGAAACAGTTCAGTAGAGAAAAGATCACGAGTAAAGGTTTCGCTTACCATTCGTGAGGTAACATTACAACAAACGCTAATGTTTTCATGAATGTCACAAAGTTATTTCATTTAACTCAAATTTTTCATATAACAGGCTTTACGCAAGTCCATTTTTAAGTACTAGCTGTCCGTAGGTGTTACGGAAAATTAAACGACAAGGTGTCTGGGCACCATACTTGCGGGCTTCGGTGGATGCAAGGCTGTCAGAATGTGAGCAGTGCATTAAACACAATGTGCAAAAGGCAATCACAGCCCCAACAGGGCACATTCCAGCCTCCAAGGGACCATTTAAACACTTAGCGATGGACCTTGTGGACATGGGACAAACAGCATATGGAAAGCGGTATATGCTGGTGATTGTGGACAGGTTCTGCAGATGGGTGGAGGCGATCCCATCCAAAGACATGAGGGTGATGACAGTGGTGAAATTCCTTTCAGAGAACTGATACCGAGATTCGGGATACCAGATGTGATAAGCTCTGACAATGGATCTGCCTTCGTGGCAAGAGTCACCAAAACAGTGACTCAACAGCTGAGGATAAAGGTTGGGATGTGTGTCACAGGACATGGTAGAGAAAGTGAATGGCACGCTTAAGCAGAAAGTAAGATCTGTGCCACCACAAAAAATGAACTGGGTGGATGCGTTGCCAATAGCTTTGATAGCGTACTGGATGGAGACATACAGGGTGATGCATGGTCTCAACATCGAATGTTTACAGGGAGACTAATGCCGGGATCAGTTTGGAAGGGGCCATACACGGGGCCCTCACTAGACCAAATGAGTTGAAGTTGTACATGAGGAATGTAACCAAAGTACACAAAGCTATTTACAAACAGGAGCAGGAGAGAACACAGACAGGGGACGACGCAGACCAGGAGGAGCCAGCCGTCTTTCCAGGAAACAGATTATACCTGCGAGTTTTCCGGAGAAAGTGGAACGAGCCTCGACGAGAGGGACCCTACAAGGTCACACGAGCCACAGCAACAGCGGTGCAGGTGGAAGGGAGCACCACTTGGTATCATTTGAACCACTGCACTACAGTACCACAAGTCAGACAGGTTGTTACTGTAGACGACATAGAGGGTGAGTATGTCTCTGACTCAGATGGCAATGGCGACACGGCCAAAGATGACTGAGGTTTATTGGAGTTCAGAGCAGAGTGAGGATCAGGAGAGTGGAGAGTGAGCGGGGGCTGGCGGTGGTGATGGTGATGCAGTTCCTGGCCCTTCAGGCCTGGGTACACGGGGGTACCGAATGGGACTGTCTGGGACAACTGACCTCACTGAGTCTACTCACGACGAGTAATCCCACAAATGATAAGGGGCGAAGGCAGAGAGATGTAGGCGGTACTTATGATAAAAAGCAGAGTGAGCAAATTACACATAATCTGAATGAGGAAGAGTTAGAGGGGTTTGCAAAGTATTGGTGGTATAAATGGGCTGAATATACTGCTTACTCACTAGGGAAGGAGAATTGTCTGCTGTGTGCCAATGCTGATCCCCAAACCCAAATAGTTCCATTTCCATATTCTAATAAAAAATGCACAGAGTGGGAGATGGAGTGGAAAAGGCAGAATGTATGTCACGACGATTGGATCCTGAGAGACCGTGCAGGCCACGGAGTAAAAAGAAGATAGCCATGCAGTCCTGCCCATTTCAGTGCCTGATATATCAGAGTAGCAAGAGGTATGCCAACACTGTGGGAAGGTACTGTGAGCAAATTAAGCCTTGGGAAGGGGGACAGATTTGGGAGAACACAAATGGAGGCTCTTAAAGCGAATGACTTATGAGTGTTTTAGGAATAACGGCACAGAAGACGTAGGTAATTTCTGGAAGGCATGCGAGACAGTTTGGGATGTGAAAGGTGGCCCCATACAGAATGGGGTAATATCTAATGTCATACTTGATGCTTTAGAAGACCAGAGCGAGCTCCTGGCAGACACATGGTGGCTGTGTGGACAAGATGGGGGACTGAGACCTACCCTACCTAGCAACTGGGGAGGGCTCTGCACCTAAGTAATGTTAGTCAGTCAGGTGAATGTATACTCTGAGGCACAGCCTTCTAGACACCGCAGGGCTGTTGCGGAATATCAAGGTGGCCCTAACGTGTATCTAGATGCTATAGGTCAGCCAAGAGGCATCCCATTGAAATAAGGCCAGAAGTGAGGTCGCTGCAGGATTTGAGTCAATTCTCCCTTGGATTACAATTAATTAACAAAAATGTGGAGTGGATCAATTATCTATACTATAAATCAACAGAGGTTTATCAATTACACCTGGGATGCATTAGCTTCACTGGGTGAACAACGTCAAGCTACCAGCCAGATGGCGTGGCAGAATTGACTAGCTCTGGATTGGCTCTTGGCTGAAAAAGGTGGGGTTACGCAGTTATGCTTGTGTGACATGTATTTACGCTTCTATATAAAATGACACTGAATATTTTAGCTTTTGCTGACTATGTACGCAACCAGTATATGCAATAGGGAGTATGTTATATGGAATTTCTCTCCACTATTTACTGGGGACTCACTATATCGTGGTGTCCTAATTTGAGTGTTGTTAGTTTGTGAGCCATGCCAGCCATAGACCCCGAAGGGGGGCCGCACCTTTTGGTGGGCTGGAAGTGGAATTTCCCTACTGCTTAGGGTTTTCGCCCTCCTTCCTAGGCTGGATGGACAGATTTGTGTGTGAGTCCCAAAGGGGGGAAATATATGGAATATTACCTTGCATTGTGTAACATTTAGTAGTATAACATCTAGAGGATGTAATCATTAGCATATTACTAGAATGCATACTGATTACTGTATCATGATGTAACCAGCACATGTAGTCAATTCACTATGTATTTGCTCTTCATGTTAGTTTTACAGCTATTGTTGAGTTTCTCATTCAGCCTTGTATGAAGGCCACTCTAATGAGCCCAGTAGCATATCTATTCTGAAGGCCACGCTAATGAGCTCTGTAGCTTATCCATCTAGACAGCCGCAGGGAGTATTAGGCCAAGCAACAGGTGGCTGGCTGGTTGAATGCACCAAGTGCTCTTATCAAGAAGTAGGAAGACGCTCCACTGGGCCTAGAAAGAACTGAAGGCCATTTTAAAAGACGTGGGAAAGACTCTCACACCACCATTTTTTTTTTTTTTTACACATAAGGACTGGGCAGTTTAGAAATATGATCAGCAAAACGTATCACAGAGGGGTGTGGATCAGGGGACAACAACAACGATGGTGAATGGCTAAAGTAATGATGATGCTTAAGTGATGTAGCCCTTACTGGGAGATTAGAAAATGCATAAAAATCAATGAGTCGCTGTGTCCAGTCTCGATTGTAAGCTCTGTGGTCGCAATAAAGGCTGAACTTGGAATTCTACACAAGCGGCTCCTGGCTTATCATTTGGTGGGGAGACAGAACCAAGACAGACATTCTTAACCTGGAGACTTTCTGCACTGAAAAGAAATCCAGTTAAATTGCCTAAACCAGCTTTGTTGTATTCCCATTTAGAATCAGTCACATTTAAAGTTAAATGAAAATTTTCAACATTAGATTAAAATGCTTATGACATCGAAAGGCATAGTAAACTTACGTGTAAAATTTTAAAGACTTTTCAAGGACTTAATTGCGTTAACTCAAATTTAAGACTTTCAAAGATTTTTAATACCCTGCAGACGCCCTCTGTAAAAACAAGCTTATTATGACAGTTTCTTGACTTTTACCAAAATGACAAATGACTCACCCAAAAAGATGCTGGAGTTCCAAAGAAAAATGTACACACTTGAATGTATTTAGCAAATTCATCTTCCATTTCGAGGAAAAAAAAGACATGAAACCAGGGAAAACTAGAAACCTACATATATATTTAACTATTTTAATTTGACCAAAAGATCCCCCCTATATAAGCTCCCCAGTTATATGAAATGCAGCAACAGATCTAAAAAAGCAGGGGACGATCCTTGTTCCAGAATTACTGTGAAGAACACTGATCCCTCCCCTCCCAGAAAGCTAATATTGTTGCCTAAAAGGCACCCATTTGTGGCTGTGAGGGGATCTTGGTAAATGAAAAGTTAAATGAAAGGTTTGGTTTCTATATTTATAAATAAACCTTTGCATTGACTAAACTAGCGGAACGCACAAAGCATATACTGTGTCTGCCCATCAGTGGGCAGTCTTTAACTACCGCAGTAATATTTACACAGCGACGCCCCTGCTTATATGCTTAAAAACAGCTGGTGTGGAGGGCCGTGGCCTATCGAATTTCTCTCTCACTGGCAGGTGAGCACTGCTGAAGAGCATCTTGTGTTTACCGTGTTCTATTGAATCTCGTTTTCTCTTGATGCCGATGGTGAGGTTCTCCTTCTCCTTGAGGGCTTCAGCAGAGGAGTTGGGCCGGGGGAGCTGAGGACCTGGGGTTGGACCGGGCCTATTGCTGAAGTACCTCTTCTTTAAGGCCTGCATGGAAACACCATCTCTCACTATGACCTGGAGTACAAAAAGGTTCCAAATCTGCATATAACAGAAACACTAGGTGCTCAGTGGGACAACTGCAGACTCTTCTCAGTTTTCGAAGATTAACAAGCAGACCCTGTGCTGAACACATTTAAACACTTAGGAATTTGCTTTGGGCATTTTCCCTACTAAGACTGAAAAAAGAGGAACCAGCAAAACACTTTTTCTCAGATCATTTCTCACAGCGGAAAAACATCTTTAAAGGAAAAGGCCTTTTAGATGATACATACGAGCAGAAATACAGAACTAAACACAGTTAAGCAGATTCCTCAGAAGGGCATGACCGAGATTTTTGACTCATCGCCCTGTGAACATAAGCAGCACTAGAGAGGGTGGAGGAGAGATTCAAGAAACAATAATAGTTCAGAGTTGCATAAAAGAAATCTGACAAACAGCAGCCTGATGACTCAGAGGAGCAGAGATCTCTTAGAAAGATGGTGGGGGATGGACGCTTTATGGAAAGTGGGGATTATTATGAAATCATCAACAGATGTACTTAAGAGACTTCATGTGAAATAAACACACAAGTGGACAGTAAAGTTGCTGGGTGGACACCTTTTGTTGCATCACACTTCTATGTTTATGGCATAAAAAAGCAGATCCAGTTTTACGTGTGTGTGTACATATGGAGAGTTTCTCAGCTCTCGCCGATTCCTGATTACTCGTCGCGCCTTCCTGCTCTCACATGGCAGGTCACACAAGACCCTGCACACCGGCATGTCTTGGCAGTGGCAGCAAAAAGCCCAATCTTAATAAAATAGTTTTTCAGAATCTGTGAAGCAAACACGTCTGAAGCATGGGCCATGCCTTGGGGATGGAGGAGGCCCAAGAATCGCAAAATCCTGCATGCAGTTTGTTGGGTGGAGATATCTCCTCTGGCGGTGGTGACAAGGTCGCAGTGGTAGTGCGTTCAAAACAACCTCCTCAGAATCACGCCCATCGCACACCATAGCAACATCCTGCCAAAACAGTTCTGTGTGATTTCATGGCCTGTCTAGGGTGGGAGCTGGGTGATGAGTGGAGCACATATTACCTGTGGGGCCGTGATGCGGGTGCATGGGTCGAACGTGAATAGGCCCCGCAACAGTTCCAGAAGGTCATCACTGGCAGCGCTGAAAATGTGCTCCAGCGGGGTCCCCGGGAACAGCTTGAAGGACACGTAGTCTGGGAGGCTGCTCATCCCCTGTAAACAACAGCATCAGAGTACCATCTCAAGCTCGCAGATGAGCGACAGGTCAATGATCATGGGTCATATCTTCTACTAAGGAGACATCATCTCATTAGAACAATCCAACCGTCCAACTTTGTTGAGGGATTGGAGCCAATCACAGGAAGAAGAGTGTACAAGGCAGGGGGGCGTGCTGAAAGGGGAGTCATTACATGGAGAAAAACCAGAGCATCCAAACGTCATGTGGAGACCATGCAAACTCCACATGCACGTAGTACAGGGGGATTCGACCCCCCCTAGTACATGCAGGTGTGAGGCTACAGGGCTGCCCAATAGGGTTGTATGATTTTTCAAGGAAAGATCTGATACATCTGAAATCTTTAATTTCCACCAGAATTCAACTAATCAATTATTTGATTAATTCAAACTTTCAATATTTCATGGAAAAAAAAACAAATATGGCCATGGGAACTTAACTACAGATTATTAAAGGAATATACAAAGAATGCCGCATCTCAGAACAAGAACTGTACAGAAAAAAAGTGCAAAGAAGGTGCTACCTCATATGAGCCTTTTAATTTTCTTTGTTGTTTTCAGCTGCACTCTCTCTGGGGATGGGTGTGCAGGTGGCTTGTACCACTGACTGATTTTTGTTTTTCTCTGTTTAGTGTTTTTTGGGTGCTGTCTCAGGGTACTGGGGGTGTGTTTTGTTTCATTCTATATTAATGCTAGTTTGTGTCCCTATTTCTCTGTTTTTCAATAAAAATGTGGTCATAAAAAAGGGCTTCCTCATTGGCTGCTTTCACGTAGGCTTGCTGATGTAGGAATATTGACTGATACCGATGACATATATTTTTGTCTAATATTGCTGAATCCACCTGCGGACTGGGGATTGCCAGCAGGTACTTACCAAACTTACTACTGCAAATAATCAAAATGACATGCATTGTTTTTTATTCCGTGAAAAATGGAACATATGAATAAAAAATATAAATATATAAAATATAAATATTACAAAATACCCTGCAATAATAAGACTAAGTACCAAAATAATGGCAGTGTAACGTCCATGAGTCTTACCTAATGATCATTACAATGGAATTTTACATGGCACGCAATATTATAAAGATTTATGACTTTTCACAGCAATCAACTGCACAGACTGAAGGTTCAGCCTGCATTCATGCAAGTCGCTTTATGAGAGAAGTTACTCTACATGAGCCCAATACAATGAGCAGAAGATTTCGCTACAGAAAGCGATAAATACTATGCTGTGCCTGTGGGGAGCTGACAGAAGTAAAATAATTTTCAAAGCGAAAGTAATTTGCTCATCTTGATTATGTTCAATGTTTGTAGCCCGTCAGTGTAAACACAAGCCGGACATGTGCTCTTGTTTGTAGGCGTTACATTGGGCATTTTTTTAAATTTGGGAAGATTCCTGCTTGGTCCCGCAGGCGGGAGTGCCGACTCCATAGGGTCAAATTATGTCACTTTTTAATTTCTTATTTATTTTTTAATTTTAAAGACTTAAAGAAAATAGTCGCTGTAACTTCTATCATGTTTTTACCGTGAAAGCAAAAATGATTCCACACTTCAGCTTGGTGTGCGGCAGGAGGCGGTCTAACACGCTCAGATTCAGCCTTGGCTGCGAATGTTGCTAGTGACCAGACTTTGCTAGAGTTAGGAGTGGGGCGCAATTAGTGTGTCGTACTGAGCAGAGCTATCTAGCGCCCTGGAGGTGAAACACAACACAAAGCAAACCACTGTCAACTGCAAATACACATGAACTATTTATTTTTTTTAAATCGATCTTGTGTTTTTGAAAATCGATACAGTATGGCAAAATGAAATATCGCAATACTCAAGTGCATCGATTTTTTTCTTACAACGCTATTAACATTTATATAAAATTACTTTTTGCTTAGCTACCTAATTAGCTACCGCAGTGTTGATCAACTTTCTGCACTACTAAAGAGGGGTGTTTCCCAAAAGCATTGCAGCATTATGATCGCTGTTATACAAAGATAATCAGGTTGCGCCTCCTTTAAAAATATTAATGAGCCTCCCCGGCATGCTAAGCCATTTTGCTTGTCTACCTGCAGCACGTGAGATGGAGCACACCATCAGGAAGCAGAAATAAGGAGGATTCTGCCCAAAAAAAACGATTATAACCGAATCTGACATTACCGATCGATACAGTAGAATCGCAGCCTTAATGATCAATTCATCATGATGCTTTGATGCATCTTTACACCCCTACTATCCACTGCACCCTCATAAGTACCAGGTAGTTTACTTACAAAACAAACACCACCCAGGTCCTTACCGGCCACGTATCTTCAGTCGGTGTGCCAAGTGCTTCAAATATTTTAGTCAGCTGATCCAGGTCTGAATCTCCAGGGAGAAATGGTACCTAATTCATAAACAGACAGCATGCTTAAATAACTTTTCATATTAATGTACATAATTTGTAAAAGGTTTAAAAAGCCGAGCTGAAAGCGGAAGGTATATTATAGGCATTACACAATATGTTGTTGTACGTTGTAACACACATTGCATATAAGCTGATTTTTTTCTAAGGTCTAAGTTTTTTTCTAAGATAACCATTTAACATATGGAGAGTGAATGCAGTCTGTATCAGAATAAGCATGTCTCAATTTCTCACTACTTTCTACTTGAAAAACAGCATTCAGAAACGGTCAGAGCTGCACACATGGCATGACTCGCACTCTCTGCGTGTTGTGATGGTGAATGATCCTGTCTGCAAGGCCCCCAGGTGGTACATAAAGAACACATGGCATGACTCGCACTCTCTGCGTGCTGTAATCCATCGGATCAGTGATCCTGAGTGATCCTGTGTCTGCGAGGCCCCCAGGTGCTACATAAAGAACACATGGCATGACTCGCACTCTCTGTGTGCTGTAATCCATCGGATTAGTGATCCTGAGTGATCCTGTCTGCAAGGCCCCCAGGTGGTACATAAAGAACACATGGCATGACTCGCACTCTCTGCGTGTTGTGATGGTGAATGATCCTGTCTGCAAGGCCCCCAGGTGGTACATAAAGAACACATGGCATGACTCGCACTCTCTGTGTGCTGTAATCCATCGGATCAGTGATCCTGAGTGATCCTGTGTCTGCGAGGCCCCCAGGTGGTACATAAAGAACACATGGCATGACTCGCACTCTCTGTGTGCTGTAATCCATCGGATCAGTGATCCTGAGTGATCCTGTGTCTGCGAGGCCCCCAGGTGCTACATAAAGATTCATTGTGGGGGGTAAATTGAAAGCATTCAGCGAGGAGAAGTTGGCCTGCACCTACTGGCTGTGTAGAGAATTGGAGCAATACCGTGGGGCACATGGGCACTTCCTCCGAGACCAAGGTTCGAGACCAACCATAAAGCCTCACCCTAAGAAGCAGCTCAGCAAGAATACAGCCAACGGCCCACATGTCCACCCCGACACCGTACATCCTGGCACCGAAGAGGAGCTCCGGGGCACGATACCACCTGAAGATGGCAGGGAAAATGTTTGGAAACACTGGCTCCATCTATGCATCCCACCGTTTTAGGCACCAAACCACCCTGTTTCTTTCAGTAATTGGCAGAATAAGTACTAGGTAGAATGCTACTATCAATACTACAACTACTACTAGTACTGCTACTATTACTACTACTAATAAAGTTCTTTTGGTTATACCTTGTGACAACTTGATGCGTGTAAACTCTGTTCGGGCTTCCAAACGCCTTTGCCAAACCAAAATCAGCAAGCTTAAGGACTCCACTCTCATCCAGAAGCAGGTTATTAGGCTTCAAGTCCTAAATAGAAGAAAATTTTCAATCAGTCATCCAAGGGCAAGTTTTTATTTTCCTTTTATATAAACATATTTTCCAATACAAACAGCTGGCCATCTGAAATGAAGTCTGCTATAAGACATTTTTTTGTGAGATTATGATTGTGAAGTATTCTGGCTTTATTTTAATGAAACGACCCCTTAATGTTTTTCTCCTTATAAAACATACTGTGAATTGCTACTGATTTTCCTTGACTCGGCTGAACACAAGCAGACAAAGCTCTGAAAGGACCCTTGCAGAGTAAACCTGTGTGGGACTGGGCAAAGACACACTGGGCTGAGTGCAAGCACCAAATAGCTTGGGCCACGATACATCAGCAGGCCATGCCAGGAGCTGACAGCCAAAGCTTGCATAGATCTGATATTTACAGTACAACTACCATGTGGCTCTCAGAAAACTCCATCTCTCATTCGCATTCTCATTAGGAAAGGAAATGCAGTGTACCCTGGTATTGCCATGTTGGGTGGCAGTAAACACAATGAAAGAGTTTTAGTTAGTACTGCTGTTTCACAGATTAACACACAAATTTGTTTAGATTGACTATAGTACTCTGTTTAAGGACATACAGACCTACAGCAAAGCCACATGTGTTTCAAACATGATGACTAGGCAGAGTGTTAGTCATTGGTGTTGGAGGCATCCTTAAAACTGTAGCTGGTAAACTGGTCAGCAGAGTGCATAACTCAGTCAATGTGTAACAATCCAGTTGAAGATATGCACAATTCACAACCAGGCTCCATATAAATTCCATACATTTATTTGACTGCCTTTAATTTTTTTAATTCCTACATTGACAAGCAACTAAATTACTGTTTACCAGGAAGCTTTCAACCTTCATCTTATTTCGGCTGAGAGGTTGTGACAGCAACTGCAAAACCGGGAAGTAATTCTGCACTTTCAGGAAGCAAACATGGATAGGTTCTTTTGCAAGCCATTTTAATGAAATGGCCTGCACTAAGTTCCATTAAATTCAGGATGAACCAGGAACTGACTGGGGTGGCACATACGCAGCAGACGGGTAAACTGCATGATCGAACAAACAAGTGTTTTTTGCTGATGCGAGATCGGCAGAGCCTCACCCGATGCAGGATCCAGTGCTGATGCAAATACTCAAGGCCCTGCAGAGTCATCAGGATGTAGGCTTTGATGTTAGCTGGGGTCAGCACCAAACTGGTGTCTTTAATTATCACCTGGTAAAGATGCAGTACCGTCAATTTATTGTATGGTCACTTGTACCACTGTTCAAATAACAGGTGTTTCTTTCCACCAAAAATACCACAAAGAATCTAATACAGGAACATCAAGTAATTTATATATCATATTATTATATAAGGAGAAAAATAAATTACTTAAAATGTAGCATCAGTCCCGTCCAAGTCTTTACTGTGTCAAGCACTGTCTTTTTGTAAAAGCAAAAGTATAACTTCTTGTTTTTATGTAGCGCACGGGAAAAACTTAATACTAAATACTTAAGCCCTACACCAAAAAAGCTATAGGCCTAAAATCACTCTTTGTTCACTTTTCAGAGACCAACAGTGAGAGCAAACACTGACCGCTAACTTTTGACACCTTCACGTTTTCATTCTGAGAAATGCAAAACTCACCAAGAAAACTCCAAGCTCACCAAACTTACTTGCCTAATAAAACAGATGTGGATTCTGCCTGGAAATCTGATCGTATTAAAACAGTTCAGCAGCAGCTAAGCAAAGGCACCGAAATCCACCCGAGCAGAGAAAAACAAACCATTGTCTCAGCTGTGTCCAGTGTCCTCATCCCAATGAGAATATCCACCAAAAAAAAAAACACTTAAAGCAAGAGGGAGACTCTGCAGGTCCAAGCAGATATGCAGATGAGTAAAGAAATGCTACAGCCCAGGGCAATTAGGTTTCATGTCAGACAATTCGGCCTGACCCAGGTGGAAACAGCCCTTAGGTAGGACCCTAGGATCACATTGCAGGCACTTACCTCCAAATCTGTCTCCATGTAGTCAAAAACCAAGCTGATGTTGGATTTGTGCCCAAAGGCATCTAGGAGCTTAGAGAGAACAAGACATTTAAATTGCATAAGTTTCTTAACAAACTTAATAGCCCATTCCCTGCAATATTTTATTGCCTCAAATTTTCTCAGAAAAGAGGGAATCTTAAATTGTTCTAAAAACTATTTTCACTGCTACCTTCATGCCAACTGAGGCCCGAAGCTACTGTATGAAGAAGGATTTGATATGATGCCAAGCCAAACAAGTCGTGTAGAAACCAACTAGCAATTGGTTTCTGCTGCTAAAAACCTAAAGTGTGCAGCAAACATGGACAGAAATGCTGAGAACAATTCAGTCTTGTTCCAAATCTTGGCCCTTATTGTAGCCGAGTTCTAAAAATATAAAGTTAGGCATTGCAGATACGAAAAGATATTTAATACTAACATGTTAAAGTCAGTTAATCAGGAGGGAATATTTTTGCAACCAATTAACTTTGACCTATTATTTATAAATGCAAATTAACAATGTTAAGTGTAATTATGTGACAACTTAAGCATTTCGGGTAAGGACATTTACTACAGTGTCCCTTTTCTGTCCCTAAAAAGCTCACAAATGCCACCTACTGGATTAAAAGTAGCAAGTGAAAAACATGCCCCAGACGACTGAACTCAGTGATCTAATAACTGCAGTAACCAGGAGCTCCCAATTAATTCCAAATAATCTGAAAATAAATTCCGTTTGAGAATGAATTTTCCGTCAGGGGACATCCTGGGACAATCGAGTTATCCCTGTGGGCTACCAAAACGTAACAACACCCTGCCCGATGGGAGAAGTCGACTATCCTGGGACGTCAGGCTCGTCATTTTGTGAGCCCTGATTATAACAATTCAAACATAAATCACATTATACTATGATAATTATGATCCATTTCTGACAATCGATTAGTGATTCAAGAGTAAAATTTTAGACTCACGCCGATTATGTTCTGGTGACTTAGTTCTTGCAGCAGCTTGATTTCACGAAGGGCAGTTCTATTAATACCTAAAAGAAAATTAAGTTTCACATGAGAGACATGGATGGCCTGTAACAAAATAAAGTATAAAGATTATCTGACAGATAAGTAACCATACAGCATCAATACATCAAACAAGCTATACCCAGCCAGAAAAAGTTTTATCTAGAGCATGAAGAATGTAATACCCCCCCGAATTAAAGATGCCAGAATGCATTTTTAATGTTTTAAATTGTTCTCTGCTGTATACATGGAAGATATACAAACCTGCTTCGCTCTAAACATGCCCAGAAGTGGTTTTGCAGGCCCATTTACAACCCCCTATTTGGCCCGAGAATGAAACATGTTTGCCCCTTTTTCGTTGGGTTCATTAATATGTTGGCGAGTTTTGCTCTGATTGGCTGGTTTACAGCGAGGCACTGCAGTGTCTCTAATCACATGCAGCTTAATGGTGTTTCATTCAATGATGGAACGCATACACAAGGGTGGTCCCATAAAATTATAACAGAGTTGAGAAACTCCATTCACCTAGTGACATTACTTGTACCCACCATGTTTATGGTGATGCAGGTGTAAACAAACTAACTGTACATGTAAAAGTACATCACATACTTTTATGTACAGTACATAATACCAGGGCCATAACTAGCAGTGAGGTCATAACCTCAGTACTTTTTCCAGCACATTGCTATATAGGGCTCCCATCCAGGAGGTGGCGGTAATGCACCTTCTAGGCAGTGTGATAAACACCATTAAAACAATGAAGAAGCAGCATATGTAAAATTAATGGTATACTGCCTTAGTAATAAAATTACTTTAATTGAACCCTCAAGCAAGTGAGTCCTTCAGGTACCACTAACTAAAGAACAATTTAAGTTAAAAGAATAACAAAATAAATAAATAAAAACTGTTAAAACAAGTGTTGGGTTTTCGTTATTAGGCATAAATTATTAAACGTGGGAGATATACAAATTTTCAAAGGGTAAAGGGTTGAGATGGTCATTCTCAACTCATGACCCCAGTTTTTTTTTAAGCCTGGGCACGGCCCTGCATTATACTTAAACTCTGTTAATAAACAGCTATGTTACTGGTTTGTGTTTTTACTATACTTTACTTCCACTTCACCACACATAAGTATAATACTCCCACTTCAGCCTAGGCACAACATTATTAAAGTCATAACTTTGTTTTTAGCACTGTAACAAAAACACTGTAATTATTTTGCATCTCAGTCAACAAATGTTTTTATGATGCTAGCTTAGTCATGCAAGTTTTATCAAGAACTCCAAACAGCAAGCCGACCAGCTTGAAAAGGTGTTGCGTGTAATATATTTGGTTTTCAATTTCTTTGACTTCAGTTTGGATTCGATATCTGTTTAGCAAAACAAAAGTAGGCTACAGGCAGTACAGAAGTCACTTGTCAATTTCTCAATATTCTCAACAATGGGCCGGTTTCCCGGACAAGGAATAAGCCTAGTCCTGGACCAAACATGGAGAATCCCCATAGAAAAATTCCAGTTTAGTCCAGGACTATGCTTATTCCTTGTCTGGGAAACTGGCCCAATACGGCTTTTTGATATTCAAATGGACATGCAGGCGTCAGCTTTTAAAAAAATGAATTTATTGAATTTTGTACGGTGTTCTGGTAACCAGTAATCCAGAAATAAACTGGAAATCAAACAAGCATCACTTACCATCTTTAGCCTCTGCTCTGTGACCCACTTTAATCTGCAATAAAAAAAAGTTAATGAAAAGTGGTCTACACTACATCTCCCTCTACCTTAAGAAAATCTAGGGAACATATGCAAATAATTTTTGTATGTAAAGGAAAAAGTGAAGTATGCCATTATACATATGGCAAAACATAGATCTGAAAAATTAAATATTGCTGCACATTTTCATCAGAAATAGGCAATACACTTATTTGACTGATTTAATGTACCAGTACTAATGCTTTCTAAAAATAAATACACTTTAAATACTCCCTAAAGCATTCCAGTTGAATAAAAATTATTTTAACTTCATTACTAAATACAATTATGCACATAGTCTATTGGTAATAGAGGATAAAGTATTACCTTCTTTATAGCAACTATGGTGTTTGTAGTCTTATCCCGGGCTTTATATACAGTGGCAAACTGTGAATGGAGTACATATGCAACATGAACACTTTTATTGCTACAGGGAAAGCACAATGACTAGACGGAAAAATACAATAACCCTAACTGAACTACTGAGCAGACCAGTACAAACCAAAACTCAGAAAACATCCAAATATATTTTCCCAAAAATCTTTTATATAGGATTTTTCAAATGAAAATGTACATTTCAGAATAGACTAATCTTAGTTACATAAGTGAAGCAGAAGTATTTGACAGTGTCTGCATGCCCACTATTGTATTTTCCGTGCAGCACGCAATTATTAGATGAGCAATCAAGCTTGTTAAATAAATGATGTAGAGAAGCCAACATATCCACCAGGACTACGCTCTTATCTAAAGGTTAACACGGCCGGATGCTGCTTGATAACCAGGCAAACTTAAGTCCAAAAGAAAAACACATTACCTGACCCTCCCCAAGAAAATCAAGCTTTTCATATCGTTTTGTTCTGGACTTGGAATCGACCGCCATGACCACCGCTTCCAAATGACAGGAAGATGAACTTCCTGTGCGCTGTTAAAGCCCCCTTTCTACTTCCGGGTTAAAGGGCGTCCCTTCGCCATTTAAATAACAATGGTGCGCGGTCCCTTTAAGGGCCCATCGTTAATGATGGGGCGTCACTGCACATGGGAAACACTGTGTACTATATAGTCAGGGGCTGACATGAGTGGTACGCAGGTACGCATTCGCCGTATAAACGGTAAAATGCGCGGCAGTTTCTTGTTATAACAGTGCAAATGCGTACTAATTTACGCAGCTATGACTAGAAATTACAGTGTAACTAGTAAAGTTCGTGATGCTCGGTAATTTCATCATAACAGCGCAAATGCGTGTATACGCCTATGTGCATTTGCACTGTTAAAACTAGAAACTGCCGTGCATTTTACGGTTTATACGGCGAATGCGTACCTGCGTGCAGTATATGTACTATGTACGAAAAGCGCCATTATGGGTTAGCCAATATAGTAATGGTAGCTTGCTATTGTATTTATAATGTTATAAGTGCGAGGAAGCAGGCCAGTTGTCGTCATTAGTGAATTGTGGAAATGTACAACACACACGCACATATATTTCTTTTAAAGCTAGCCGTCTTGTAAGCATCGAAGGCTAACTTTCAAAAATAATACATGCAGCCTTTATTCCAATTTGAGACGGGTTTCACTTCAAATTCCGAGATAAAAATATATTGGTGTCTTCGATCTATGATTTTTCTGTTAATGTGTACCATGGAGCTATTATGATAAAATGTGATTGAAACATTTACCGGCACTTGAAAAGATTCAACAATAAGACTTTTAAGAATGTTTTCTTTTTTTTGTCATCAGTACCCATGATTTACCGATGATATTTTATGCAGTTAAAATGCCCTGAAGAATGTTACCTGCTGTCTTTCATTGAACATTAAATAAAATCTATTTTCACTGACTTACATAACCACAACCCACAGCCCTCCAAAATTGCATAAGGGTGACTGGAGCAAATGGGTAACTGCGTCAGTAATAGTCTGCATAGCCAGATCCTTTGGCTAATGGGTAGATGATAAAAACACGCAAGCTCTGCCAGGAGGGACTTAGGTGGAGATAGTATCAGGAAAGGCAGCCTAATGGATGGAGGCGGGTGTTTCCGTCGGAGATTAAGTGAAAGGCTTGCCTTTTTGTAAATAATCATTCTTAGTACGTTTAGAAAGACCTATCACTATGGAAAAAGAAAGCTTTCAAGCAGGAGAACAAGACAAGGAGGTCCAATGTGACAGTGCACTAAATTTTATTAAAAGTAAAAGCAGATAGCTCTGGAATAAACAAAACGTTCTCACATTGGAGTGCTGAGCCAGATAGCCACATGGGGATGATAGAAGTGAGATTAGAAGAATGTAATGAGAACTAAATAGGTGACAAATCACAACAAACAGCATCCTTATGTCTGCAATTGTATAAAGCACTGGCTGGAATGTAAAAAGCCACTTTCACATTCATTTGTATTCCAAATGCCTAGTGAGGGCAGTAATGTTATAATAGGCTGCTCCACTTTCAGCTGCTTCATACCCTGAGGCAGTACATGGAAACATCTTTGCTGGAACAGGTGGAAATGCCTGGCAAGGGTTGACTCATTTTTTTTTGTGTTCCATTATAACACAAAGGCCTATCTTGCTGTAGAAAGGCATCTCCTTTAAACACAATGGGAAAAGCTAGCTTCAGCATCCTGTGGTGTGATTTTCCACTGGCTATCCGCTGTTCAGAAGCAGAGGGCGATCGACAACGCAGAGAGTGATGGTAACCTTGGTTTCCTCAAAGTCGCCAGTATGGAGTGCCCACAGGATATGGCCACTAATTGCCCAAGCCAGGGGGTGGGACTGTCTTCTCCATGCAGCTTAACACCTGCAGTGCAAATGCCACGAAGGAGCTGTTGCCTCCTGACCGAACCCCTCTGTGTGGTGTCTGCCCCCTGAACTGGCACCTACAGCCCCTTTGTGGCCACTAGCCCTTGCCCCCCTATTTCCCAGTTAAACCGCACGCCTCAAGGGGTACCTGCCAGCACCACTGTCTCCTGTGCCTGCCATGTCCCATAAGATGCACCGGCGAAACATGTGCAGCCTAGAGTTGGATGTTGAAATGTCATGTCTATGTAAGTTGCACAAAAGTCCATAGCTAGTCCTATTCTGGTATCCTATGGAACTTACCCATCCATCCATCCATCCATCCATCCATCCATTTACTATAACCGCTATTCTGGGTTGGGGGGGGAGGGCAGAGTATATCCTGGAGGCTACGGGCACAAGGCAGGGAAGAACCCAGGATGGGCCATCAGCCCATCACACTCATACACCAGTCAGTCACAAAAGCACATGGGAGTTAATATAATATTAAATTTGACAATATACTATTTATATAATAGCATAGTTCAAATTTGACACTATTGTGTTGTTTTGTCATGTACTGTAACAATTAAGATATGCTATAATGTCCAATTTCGATATCTTGAAGTTTGCATACAAGTTCAGTGATTCAGGGAAACTTATTTTTGATGGTGTGTAATAAGTAACGCACAGGAAACAATAAATGATAAGATCTATATTTTTGCAAAATTTTTAGGTTAGTTTTTTTCTTTTCTCATCTCTTTAGCTCGTGTCCCAGATTTATTATTTTTTTATTTATCACGTGAATAAATGGAAATAAAATAGGATGAAACTACACCATGTGCAGAATTATTAGGCAAATGTGTATTTTGCTTGTATTTTCTCTTCTGTCCCATAGCTTCAGTCAGGATTAATCTCCAGTTGAGAATAGACTGTTTAAGAATAGAGCATGCTCAGTATTTGGTCTGAGTACTTTCCGTTCAGAGTGAAACAGGAAACTGTAGATACTTCCCGATGCAGATTAAGCAAATTATTCTTACTGTTAAAATGGGCCAAGAAAGGACCTTGGAGACAGCTGAAAAAAAAGCAGAATAGGAAAGTGCCAGTCAGATACAGTAGGGGCAAAACAAACGGCCAAACTTTTAAAATGTGCACAAAATATACAATCAAATGTTTTGTGGCCAACAACCAAAAAATATGCAAGTAACATGTACAGAGAAGAAGGCACACATTAAATGCCAACGATGCATGTCAGATTAAAGGGGAAACTTCTTGGACCTCTTTAGAATCAAATGCCCCATTTTTCAAAACTGCAATTTGAACAGAGTCTCCATAAGTTATAGGTGTAGTGTGGTACGTGACATTTCTAAGGTCACAAAGGCTAAACCAGAACCTCAACTCAATAAGGTGCACAAGCTAAAACATCAAGAATGGGCATGGACTTGTCTGAAGACTGATGTTACAAAGGTCTGGTGTACAGATGAGATAAGAGTGGCTCTTGATGGAGCAGATGGGTGGGCCCATGGATGGATACCTCCGAGCACCAACAAGGTGGTGATTATGTGGGCTGCAATTATCAGTGATGAAATTGTTACCTTGCTGACTTGCAGAAGGTGTAAAAACTGTGTGTAAAAAAAAGTGTTAGAACTACAAACTCTACTGCCAATTTTTAGAAGATACCTTCTTCAAACATTGGTACAAGAAGAAGTCAGCAGCCTTCAGAAAGGTTATTCATGCAGGGCAATGCCCCTTCAACAAAGTATTCCATATATTGGCTAAGAAAAGCTTGAAGATTGAATTATAACCTGGCCCCCTTCATTGCCTGACCCCCATTGAGAACTACTGGACCTTACTCAAGTATGAGATTTATCAAGGAGGCAAGCAATACACCTTCTCAGAGCAACACCTAGGAGGTGGTGGAGGCCACCTCAGCTAATATAATTGTCTACAGGCTCATGATGATGAAGAAAAGTATGTATACAGGACAGTACATTTGGTAAAGTGGGCTGTGAAGAATAGTCAGTAGTTTATTATTGCTTATATAGACAATAACTAAAATGTTTTTAACATTTTTATTTCTGTTGATGTTGAAGGAAAAAAAATCCACTAATTAACTTCAGATTGGCTAATAATTGTGCACACTTATAATCAAGAGTTTTTCTTTCATTTTTATTTGTGACAGACTAATGTGACATTTTATCTGGGGAAATATAATTATTAGGAACAAATGAAAACTTCTGAATACACTTTTGTAAGTCTTTTGTAACATTTTCTAAAAATGATCTCTATGAATATTACTTACCTAATAAATTTGCACACGGTACAGGGAGAGGAGCTTGGCCTTTGGGGAAGGGCTCAAAGCAGAGCTGCTGCTCCTCCTCATCTAAAGGTTTCAGCTGAGCCGGTTTGGGTATCTATCTAGGATGCCTCCTGGATGGCTCCCTGGGGATGTGTTTCAGGCATGTCCAACAGTGAGGAGACCTCAGGGGAGACCCAGGACACACTGGAGAGATTATATCTATCAGTCGGCCAATGAACATCTTGGTATCCTCTGGGGGAGAAGGAAGTATTGGTATTCGTGCTCAGACTGCTGCCCTCGCGAACCAGCCCTGGATGAGCGGCAGAAAATGGATGGATGGATGCTTTGCTGGGTTCAGTTCTAACTGTAGATACTACTAGCTGACTAACTCCTGAAGACGTAAGGGACAGAAGCCAGAGTAAGGATTTAACAGATGGAGTAATGTCTAATGGTCATTATGGGAATGAAATACAAAACACAAAGCCATCTTGCTCAAGACAGAGACATGAATGAGTTTCAAGGGTTTGCTTGGACATGTAATCCCCAGTTCTGGTTTTTAAAGTGATAAAAAGTTGACTTGATTTTTAATCTTCAGAGCTATAGAATCAAGGTCAGCAAGAACTTTGTCGTTCCTATTACAATTATTTATGCCTTGTGTTTATCTAGTTGGTTATTTTCCTTATTACTGTATTTGACAGTGGTTCCTCAGAACCATAGTCATTTGTTGAAAGACAAGTAAATATGAGTGCCACATGCAGAGCCGTGGTAGAAAACCTTGTCATCCTGTAGTAAGGATTAGTGGAAGCATACAGAGGTTAATGTAAGATAGGCCCAAGAACTGAACAATGAGGAGCTCCACATGTCACGCTCTGTTCATGGTCTGATGACAGTATCGACAGGATCTGAACCAGCTGAGGACCGTTCCAGATAGATCCATCCAATCTAGTTGGAGTATAATTTTTTTGTTTGTGTAGTATACTAGCAGTTGTAGTCAATTGTGCTACGTGTTCCTGAAAATCCACACGTTCACAAAGATTGTGTACTAAAATACTGTAGCATGCTAGGAAAAAGTAAAAAGCCCCTCGTTTGTGTTTTTGTGGAAACTTGTTTTGTTCCTGATTGTGGTTTGTTCCCTTGCCTGTGTGACACATGAACCCTGTCTGATCCTTGTGTGTTTTTAGCCATTGCATAAATAACCCAACGTGTGTGCCTTACTGTCCGACCACACTGTGTTTCCCTGTTATGTGGTGTTCAGTGGTTGTTTGGTTTCTGTTAGTCCTTTTAAGGGTTTAATAAAAGGGTGTTCTTGTTTATTTTAAATAAGCCTCTTCGTTTTTTGCTGCCACGATGCCCCAGTCTGCCAGACATTACAATACACAGATTCAATGGGATAGAAAACACGGTTAGCAGAATGTGACTCCAAAACTTACGGACTTAAGTTATGTCAAACGAATTTAATTAAATAATAAATATAATATAATAAAAATAATGTAACTATGTGAATTTTAAATAGGAAATAATAATAGTATATTATTTAATTATATCATAAACCTCTCCTGTGGGTCTTATGAGTCGTATTAGAATTGTCTAGTTACTGCTTCAACCGAACGTGCCGAACGCGCTCACTTGTGCACTGCAGAGAGTCGGGAGTAGTGATGGACGAAACGACGCTTCATGACCCCACTAGATGGTGCTTTTGGAATACTATAGGCATGCTTTGAACAGGGATCACCATCTAGTGGGGTCAGGAAATACAGAAAATGGTTCATGAAGCGTCATCTTGGTCATCATTAGTCAGGAGTTGTTAGTTGCACGCACCGAGCCACTGGGCATGCGCACAGCACAAATGGTAACGGATTGCGGTATGCAGAAGAGCAGTGAAGCAAAGATGACTAGTCTACGAAAAACAAGTGGCAAGTGAGTTTAAATGATAATTTATAAGATTGAAATATTTTTATATTCTTATATTTTAGGACTTGTCATTGCACTTGACGTGTGCAATGCGTAGATGTACAAGAAGTCGATTCTTTTAGATCTGAAAACGTATGTATATAACTAATAATATATAACATTATATCCTGCATTAGTGGCGCTTTTATCCCTGTTTCCATCATGTCAGTATCATTTGTCTGCCAGCAGGTGTCTCTCTTTCCATTTGCAAGAAATCGTTCAAGCATTATTGAGCTCTTTATACCGGAAACCCCTTGAACGTTAATTAAGGATTAGTAAAAGGATCTTTGTCAGAACCCTTACCTCAATATTTTAAATGCAAGGAGACACATTTAATAATTTAACTGCCAAATTACTCTGCAAATGCTACAGCTGCATTCCTAGCACAATTATTCAATCAGTCGTTATAGAATGCAGCACATAATAAGCAATACTAAAGTGTTTCAGTAGTGGTCCTGTGAGGGGCCTAATCACCTTAAAAAATGAAATGTGTTAAAGCACAGAGGACACAGTCCATTCTGTAGCTGCTGCTACATCTTCTACTTAAAGTCCAGATCTACCAATTCACCCATTCCTTTCATATTCCTGGCCATTAATCACTACAGCACATGTTTATAGCAAGAAGGATCTTTAGCACCATATGTGTTTTTAAATGCTAAGTTTTAATCAATTAAAGTGTGGCTTTTGAGAAGTATGGCCCTTTGATGATTGTATTTAACTTTATATTTCACATTTCAAAACTATGTATGCAAAGGCATGTTTTAAACTGTACAAAAAGCATAATAGCATGGAGACATAGTAGTTATCCAGTTATTACATATTGGAAGTAAGCATCCCTTGTGGCTTTTATGATAGTGATTCATAAGAGACATAAAACAGCTGTCACCCAGCATGGCTTGGGCACTCTTATGATGTATTAAGTTGACAAGCCCTACAAAAGTGTTATATATTAACCAGTCAGGATTCGTGCTTTTCCTGTCATCAGCAGCACACAGAGTCACGTCTTTTGCTCGGTGATTCAGTGATCCTCTATGTAACAACATGCTGGGCTTTTACATTTTGTAATTTAGTTTCACAGCCAACACTTCAGTCCAAAGCAGTATGACTGGTTTATATACTTCAGGTAACTTAGAAGCTTTTAAGAAAACAAGTATAAACTGTGTGGCCCTTTAGTTCAGCCTGCTCGTAGGCAGGATTTCTCACCAAATCAAAGCCTCACAATGCATTTCACCTTTTTAGTCATACACCCAGAATTGTCATTTCAAGAACCCTTTTGGAACGGTTCGCATGTGTAACATGTCACACAGTGTCGGGTCACTTTTATGGTTTTGTGATGAATTCTGCCACATACAGCTACGCAAACAGGAAGTTACTGGCAATTTTCGTTATAATAGCATATTTCACAAGCAGAAATATAGAAAGAAAAAATAACAGGGAAAGAGGTTGCTTTTTAAAAAATACTCATTGGCTTTTGTCTTCTGTAGTATGTGGCGAATCAATTAACATGAAGTACAGGCAGCTTAAACAAGCAGTGTAGAGGCCCGGGGAAGCAGGTCAAATGTCTAGGGGTTCACAGCTCACAGTAAACAGCTTATTAAAATTCACAGATCAGCAGTAATGTGTGACTGGCACCAAGGGGTCAGAATATACTTCCATCCAATTAAATTACACAAATGAGTGCTGCTTCACCCAGTACTGGCAGTGCCAGACAGAATGACCTACATTATGCTCTAGGAAATCGACATTTGGAGAAAGAATTTTATTTTTTTTATATTGGCCTGTCAAGCGAAACATAGTAATCCTGTGATGCTCGTTGTTTGCTGCGCTCCAGGTTTAGAGAAGGCGTAAAACCGAACAAAAAAAGTCTCAGTAGCTGTGCCCAAAAATACTGCACATTTATTAAGTGATACTCAGGATATTTTTAAGAATGAATGATAGTATTATTTTTTATATTCATTAGGGGTTTGCTTTATCCTTGCACATAAAACAAAGCATTGTATAAAAGCACAAATGCTGTGTAAAATATTCCCAGGCATATTTTCCACCCGGAACACTTCATGAAAAAGGATTGGGAAAAAATCCATCTGAATAATTTTGGTGATAAATGAGTACATAGCACCTGCAGCCTGCAGACGCAGATCGCTTCACGGATGACTTCTGTCTGGCGAGCTTTAATAGCCAAAAGCACCTGGCAGCTGACTACATTAAAGCGCCCAGACTTTTCATGCTATTGCTTTTAATTAATTGCAAAGATCTGTTATTAACTAGAAAGAAATTGCAAAGTATACCAAAATAATCACACATAAATGAAAGCTACACTTTATATCTATATATCCATCTGAATGCACATTCTCATTCCCCTGGGTGGCTTCAGCGCCCACCTGTCTAATTTAAAATCTGCCTCCTACATTCAATCACACCATGTTCCAGACAGCTTCTATATGAAAGGCACATAAAGAACAAGGCGAGAAACAGGAAGTCCAGATGTTGCACTTACTCCTTTCTCTCTCTCCCTCTTTCTTCCTCTCTCTCCCTCTCTCTGACCACTTAATGTCATTCCACTCTTCTCCTTTTGCCCCTTGTCATTTCACCTCCCACAATTTCTTTCTGTCACAACCAAGTCTCCTCCACCTGCAGTATCCTTCTCCAAATTGCCTTTACCCGGCTGTTTCTCCATCCTTCCCAGAGGCTCAGCCATCGGCCACTATTAAACTTTTTTGACCCACTCTGAAGTTTTAACTACGTACCAGAGTGACACTCTGACAAGATCCGAAGCGTCGGAAAAAATGTGGTGGCCGATCGGACCTTCTGCACATTCCGCTCGGCAATCTGCTGAGTTGGATGTGCAGAAGTAACCCTCGTCTGCTGTCAGTAGCCAACAGAAACTTTTTCTCTACCTTTCCATCTAACCTTACCCGCCCACTTCCTCCTCTGTCACTACCGCAGAAGACATCCATTAGGGAAAACTTCTCCATCTTTAAGGCCCCCGGAAAAGCATCACAGCCTACACGCCTCTCATTGACGCTGACTCCTCGGGATGGCTCTGCTGTAGTGAAACAATCTGCTTGGTCTTTTGTTTTTATCTTCCAGGCAACTGGGTCAATTCTTTGCTTCAGCAATTTGCCGTCTGTCCTGGGGGTGGTACATTCTTACACACAAATGAATGTGTCCTCTACATAAATCTTGAGCCGATGCACAAGTCTTTTCTAACTCTGCTTGACCTCGAATTCTGATCTTACGATTAGCTTGAAGCCCAATGGGTCTGGCCTCAGTTGTGGTCTTGCTGGTGGGCCTAAAAACATCGCTTTTGTCTATAAACATCCCCCCTACCCTAGCCTTATATACCCTCACCCCTTTTTGAAGATTCGCACTGTAAATTCAGCCAGACCGCTGAGGCCTGAAGTAAAATGTTTCATCCTGCTTCCCTTCAGGAAATGCTGACAGAACCTGATCCGCTGTTTGCAACAACTATGGCTGGTAACCCATGTGTATCAAAAATGTGCAGGATGTAATGGAGTGCATGAAATGCGCGTCCATCCATACCAAACTGGCTTCAGTCGCCATCAAAAGCAATTTTCCCAAACCTTAGGTCACACAAAACATACACTGTTTCATCCAGGGTTAGTCAGGCCGCCACATAAATACTGGGAAACTACTGTTAATGTAATTCTGTAACTGCCATTGGTGACAGTTCCTTACCAAAGACTTAAGATCTATATCCTCAGTTACTGCATGAAACCCCAAACCAGTAATTTCATTGGGGGAAACCATAACTGGCTTTGTGTTGAACTGCATCATCCGAATCCAAAGCAAATATGAACGTTTCATCCAGAAAGCTTCAGTGCCATTTTCCGTTTCATATCCAGTGTCATCTTAAAAGCTGGATTGCATATTCTATAAAAGATTTAAATTGCAAAATGGCTTTTGATTAGATAAAAATATAAAGTATTCTGAATTAAACCGGAATTTTAAACACAGGCTTTATACAGAATAGGAGAATGAACAACATCATTACTACATCGCTGTGGTCATACTTAATCTATTGCATGTCTTACTGTCAGCATCCAGAACAGAAGATCAGGCCCCCCTGTTCCACAGTAATGGACTCTAATTTCTCCTGGGGGATTCCAATGTGCCTCCAGGTCAGCTGAGATATAGTGGGTGCTGGATCGCTCCTTTAATTCGTAACAGAATAGGACTTACCACAAAAATTTCAAAGGAGGCTCTTCACATTCGCCACTTGAAGCACCTGGAAAGGCTCTCCTTGATACCGGTGAGAATCTACTTTATTTTGAAGCTTTTCTGGGGCTTCCAAACTCCTGATCCCAGAGAATAAATTGAGAAAGCCTGAGAGGAATTTTCATTTGACCTGCTTGGACCTGCAGAAAAATTCCTTGAGCAGCTCCTGAGGACGGCGAAATACACTGGTCTGTGAAGGCCAAGCCTTGTCATAATTATCATAATAAATTATTATATACACTGAGCAGATGAGAATAAGAAAATACATGCATTTTGCTAGATGATCGTTAGGGCTGTGAGTTCGATTCCTGTCTGCAGCTCTGCGTGTGGTTTTTTTCATGTTCTCCACATGTTTGTATGGGTAATCTGGATTTAAACATGTTTTAAGTGACTGATGTCCCTAAATTGCCCAAAGGGTATCATTGCGAGTGTAAATGCCCTGCCATGGACTGGCACCTCATCCAGGGTGTCTCCTGCCTCCTGGCTCTGCTGTCTGGGATAGGCTCCAGGCTTTTCATCACCATAAACAAGAAAAGTAGTTACGGAAAACAAATTAAAAACAAATGGTGCATCATACTTTATGCCCTAGAATTTCTGATGTAAAAATTGCTTTTAACTTGCAGTACAATAACTACGGTTACTAAAATCAGCGTGGTATTAAGTGCTGAAAAGAGGAACAAGGGCTGTTTTTGACACTTATTCCATTCGTTACAAATTTGACTGATAAGTACATGATGGACATCTTCTAACTGCCTTGGTTTGAGGGCTGAGGATAAGACACCAAGATTTATTTATATTTGTTTAAATGTTTTATTTGTTGGCCTAAAGGAGTACTGTATCTCACCCATTTCACAAAATTATAACAAGAAGTTGTTTTTTTTAACTGTATGTATTCCATTGCAAGACTTCACTGCCCTCATTTGATTTTTGAGTAACTGCATTTTAGCACCATTACAAAGAGTGTTTTCTTCCAGTCCATCTTAGATGAGTCCAAGTCAAGATCATGTTCAAAAGGGGGGCAAGTTCGACTGATCAATTCTAGACCATGAACCTGAATTCAAAAACTATAAATGGTAGACTAAACATACGTTCCATTTCTACAATTAATGAATTTAAAATGACCATCAGATACTATATTTTCAATTAAGAAATAAATCATTTGTCAAACACAAAGGTAACAGGAGTGCAACTCCACTGCATCTTTTAGTAATTATTAATTCCATTCACGTGCAGGGGTGCAGTTAGAGATCATGGCTCCATGACAACCTGTCACACTGGGCCCCCAACCCAGACCAATCCAAATATTTTAGGGTCCCTGTTACTCAGGGGCCCTTGGAGTCATTCTAGCTTACCCTCATTTACGGTGCTGAACACATTTCAAATTCTGGATCTAAAGAATACGCATAAAATAATACAAAGCTTCTTTAGAAAGCCATGAGGCCATGAGGATTCAGACTCTCCGCTCTACAACAATAACATTCTGCTTTTGAGAAACATAAGTGCTATAACCATTTTATGGCTGAAACATGCGTGATGCTGGTTTGATTCCCACTCCTGGCACATTAATCACATCACCATTAAGCCCGTGAGCAAGACATAAAACCACAGGGACTCCAGGGGTGTTGAACACTGACTCGCCTGTGATCTGATCCCAAACTCCCACTCTCACCTGTGTCTCTCTGGACACCAAGATGGGCAAAGTGGAAAAAAAGACTTTCTGACAAGGGGCTTGATAAAGTATAAAAATAACTATTATTATACTGGATAGCTAGACTACCATGTAAAACTAAATTCGGCTGGATACTTAGCCAACCGTTGCCTCTAGATAATCTGAGCTTGCTAGAATTATGTAAATGTCTTCATTTTCCCTATCCAGATGTCGGTAGAACATTCTTCCAATGGTAGCTGGATGACAGGCCAACAACAAGTTATCAATGATTTGCAATATCTGCACTTGGCAGTGTACTTTTTTTTCTGGATGTCTCACACAGAAACTCCTTATTGTTTATGTATGAGAAAGGGATCGTTTCTGGCTTGGCAGACGCACAGATGAGGATGTGAGATAACTGTGTAAGCGCGTGTACTATGCTGAATAGGAAATCAGAGGCTGTGTACTGGCCACAGATATATGCTATGGATTTGGATGGACTCGAATGGATGAGTCAGAGTAAACAGAGTGAAAATTCACCCAAATGTGTGGCAAGACCATCCATATATGGAACTGAGTCGAATCTCAAGTACCACAAGTCTGATTTCAAACTTTCATTCATGTTAAGTTACATTTATGAAACTATGTCCTGTATGTTACTGTGACCCTGTACCAGGTAAGTGGTGAGAAGAAGGTGAATGGGTTGATGGGTGGAGATGCTTTATGTGTAGCTTGCATAGGACAAATCCTTACACAACACCTGGATGGTGGGCATTAGGCTCTTTTTGAATACCCAGCGTCAGCAGGGATCACCATGTGTGCACCCTGTCTGACTCGCATGTCCATAGGTGTGTGAGAGTCCCCACCCTGTGTGCACCCTGTCTGACTCGCATGTCCATAGGTGTGTGAGAGTTCCCACCCTGTGTGCACCCTGTCTG
>JAODKM010000039.1:25469450-25485590 GCA_026780845.1 Petrocephalus sullivani
TAAATGCGTTAATATTTTTAATCAGATTAATCACGATGCTGGATTAATCCTCGTTAACGCGTCAATTTTGACAGCCCTAGTTTAAATAAATATTATTATTCAAATGTTTTGGTCGTTTCTTAAAAACATTTTTTATTAAATCAACACAGCACAGATGTTATACACAACAATACATACAAAGATGTTCTTTTTTTTTCCTGGAAGAAAGACCAGCTACAAAATAAAAGCTCAAAGAGGAAGAAGAGGCTCCCTACTCTATGGATTTCATGCTTTTATTATGATACAATAATGATGATGCGGAGTGCTTATGGAGGGGGTCATCACATCCTTATCTATCTATCCACACTACTCTGTATGTATACATAGAGCACGCTGTTTGAGACGCGACCGCCTGGCCACTTTGTGAGATGAGCTCAGTGTGTGCACATACAGAGCGGAGGCAAATGGAACGCAGCCAGCAGAAGAGTGAATATAATGCATTGGTGCACTGAGCCCCATTAGCAGACTGGCATTAAAAAGCTTTTAAGAGGGAGATATGTGGCTTATGGTCAGCAGCGCTGCAGAAAACAAAGTATTTAAGCTGAGTGGTAAGACTGGAAATGATGGTCCGCCAGAGTGCGACTCAGGAAGAAAATTATAGTCAGTTTATAGGTAATTATCTACTAGCATCTGAGCAGCAACTGGCTTTTAGAAGCAGAAACTGCGTTTTTAGTTACACATATCCCAAAGTTATGAACCACTCGTTTTAGTACGGCACTGGTGTTTGGTTTAAATCCTAATGTGTGAGATGATGTAAGCCTTCACTATGTACAAAGTAATTTAGAATATTTACTTTTTAAAATACTAGCCTCATTATCCATAAGCACTTGTCTTATTCAAGGATACAGGGGGGGTCCAAAGCCTCTCCTAGAGACTGTGGGTACAAGGTAGGGAACAACCCTTTATAGGGTGCACTGACACACCATTCAAACATACAGGCAACCTCTGCATGGGTTTGGACTGAGGGGGGAAAAGGAGACCCCACAATGACACGGGGAGAACATGCAAACTCTACACTCTACTACTCTTTGACAGCCCTGAGGTCTCAGTGGAGTGAGACCTCAGGGCTAAGCACAGCACCACCATGCCACCCATACTCATGAGCATTCATAGTAAATAACTGTTTGCTGTGTATATTTTCTTTTATAGTAATAGACATAGAAACATCTCAATAACCAACATACGAAAGAGATAATTTCACTACCAAGATATTCTCCATAACTACCACTTTGCACTAGTTTCAAAGTACAGACAAAAAAATTCTATTCAGATATTTAGAGCCCAGAAACCTGTTTCAATGGGCGTCATTATAGCTATAATTTAAAAGAATTCAACTGAATTATAGTTAATATGTTAGCTATGTGAGGTCTATAGAGCACCATTTGTCAAGAAATTAGAAGGTGTCTCAATCATTTCGTCCACACATTTCTCAGCTCAACCCAAATCTTTTGATTTCTCCATTTGTATAAATCACCATTTATAGAGTGTGTGACTGGCTATAAATCAGCCAGGCAGACTCCGTTCTGAAATCCTGTAGATTTCCCATGTCACAAATACAGCAAAGATTATAAAAGCCTTCCTCTCTTTTGAACCTTGTAATGTCAGACTTGCCAAGTTTGCCTATTCCAGACAGTATCTTATAAGTTCCTTATGTCTAAATTGTTCTGTAGGGCAATCATTGGAATGACAAAGCTTACATAGGCTTGTAGTTACCTGCAACAACCACCAGAGGGGCTGTTCTCTAAATTATCTAGCTATCTTCCAAGTGCATAGCAGAACACATGGGGGTGTTTGGAACCTATCCCAGGCATCACTGAGTGGAATGCCAGTTCATTATAGGGCAAATACTCAATATGGGCAAATTAGAGACACCGATTTGCCTAACCACAGGGGTACGATTCATACCCCCAACCCTATAAGTATGAAGTGGCCAAACTTCCTACTAAGCCACCATCTAACCAGCTTCTAAATGCTTATCCTGGTCAGGGTCACAGGGGTGGTGATTGGAGGGGGGCGCTGGAGCCTCTCCCAGTCAGGCTGGGTACACCCTTGACAGGACGACAGCCCACTGCAGGGCACATGCATACAGTCGTACAGTATGGCCAGTTAGAGATGTGAATTAGCATCACATGTCCTTGGATCGTGGGAGGAAACTTGCACCACCCTGCCACCTGAAAATAATGTTACTATTAAAAATCCTGTTAAAGAACTGTGGACACCGCAAAAATTCAAATGGCTGACTGGTAAGACAAACATAAAATATAAGAGATTAGAGACATTTCGTTGAGGGAGTTATTGTGCAATTAATATGTATGAATATTATTATCTAATATTCATGCCTTTTTTGCTAGGGACCATTTATAAAGCAAGCTTCCTGTTTTTGCACAGATAAGAAGCCTTAGAGGAGTAGCAGGTGTAGATTGGTGCTCAAATAGCTCTAAGGGCAGCTAATAAATCAGCTTAGAGAGGCGGGGGGGGGCATAAGCAATAGTCACTGTTTCATGTCATATTTCAGAACTTCCTTTTTAAGCATTTGCTGAAGCTGGGGAATTAAGTACACTTGGCTTGCTTTCCTCCCTAGCTTGCAACTATTCCAAGAGTGATTCCAGTATTCCAGTAATGATTCCTATTCAAGTACTCAAATACCTACGTTATAATGAAAACAGAAGCATGAAAGTAATGCGAAGAAAACACCATGTAGAGGATACAAACGGCTAGGTCCCGCTGACATACAGGCCACGATCCTCCTCGCACCCCCAGCCCCTCCCTCACCCAACCATTTCAAGAAGAGCATGTTTCATTTTTACTTGTCCTAGTTAATTTCCCTATAAGTACGTCTCATGCTACATTCCCATGTGACTCTGTGTGCAAAGGAAACAAAGAAACTCTGAATTGTCCAGCAGCCACCGGCACACTGCAGATGTAGGTGAGGTGTCTGATATAGGCTTCAGTATTGTAGACAGAAGCAAGTTGTGCACAGTTTTTCTGCCGGTTTCCGAACAGACTGAGGATGTGACTTTAAGTGCCGCGCATTCACAACAGCATGAGAAACAACGGCTTCACACTTTTTTTCCCTCCAGCAGTCATGGTGATCACCTCTTCAGTGAGGTCACTGTGTTCTGTGAAAAACTGAAAACAGAAAAACTCCCTCTGATAATATCTGGACCCACTATGTTTTGCTCCAAGAGGTGTGAGTCATAATGTTTTTGGAAATGCCCCAGCAGCTCAGTTTGGGATCTTCTTGGATGATACTTTTCAGTAATTTGAAAGTACTGATATTTATTACACACACTGTTACACAAATTATCACAACTACAGCTCAGATAATAAATGCTTTACACTAGTACATTCATGTAAATAACTTCACTGGTGACCAGATCCCTTTTAAAAAGGTTTTAAAGATTTTCCTTGTTTCATAGCAATGCTTCACCAATGGCGGTTTTCCACTAGCATACAGGAACCAGGCCGTACCGGACCCGCACTGCGAAGAGAGACTAGTTACAGCATTGTTCCAGCTCACTCCGGTTTTTCCACCCAGAAGGGTGAGCTCGGTAGAGGCGTTGCCGGGATGGGAGCGTGACAGTGATGTAACACTGAAGAGACGCTTCTTTACAGTTCACACAATCATGAATGTTTATCAGTTCCAAGAAAGATCGTGCTTGTGGTCTTGGTAAGACCAGTCTTGCTAAGTTGCCTTCCAAAAACAAAACAGGGCCGCAATGGATCATGGGATAGATCTTGTTTTTGAGGATGCTACAGATGTGTTCTTGACATTTTGGGGCGGTGCAAAAATGACATCCGGGGATTTTTCACTTGTGTTGTGTTGTGTTGTGAGAATCACCAACCAGTGAAGTAGCATTAGCTTGTGTAAGTTTTGCATTATGAATCTCTTCCATTCAACTATTATATAGTATTTTTTTAAGTAGGAGTCATCGGGAATGCTTCAGTACATTGTAATAGGTAATGCTATTAATAATGAGCTATATATAGAATGTGCCCTTTTTCCTTCAAATAATCTATGCATATCGGCGCTGATCACCAGTACCTCCATGCATTTTGACCAATCAGATGATGTCGAGGCAACCAGTTCAGTTTAGTCATGCTTTCGGCCATGTCGCCGCAACAGCAGCTTGGGTATGGCTCGTATAATTTAATATGGAAAAGGTCTTTTTTATTCTCTGCCCCAAATATAAAGATAAGATCAAACTGAGATTAGGGACTTTGTTCTTGAAGCTGTGGTAGTAAATGAATTACTATGCTAGTAAGTGGTCAGAGGTGGGCTGAGCTGTTAGATGAATCACACCTCATATGAGTGGCTTGATGGCAAGGCCTGTCTGAGAGTGGTGGTTTGTCTTCTACAGTGGAAGTATAGGCTGTTGTATCACAGCTAAAGGCTCTTTGCCTTTGATGTACTGCTTTTTATAACTTAAAAAAAACATTAAAACCACTATTGTATGTGACAGTTTATTCAGGTTTTACAAGCTTTGGGTCTTTCCGAATTTAATTGGACGTCCTGCAATACAACAGCTTCTAGGGGGATTTTTACAATAGATTAATATGATTACAAAAATATATTTTTGTAAAAATTAATATGGAAACAAGTCAGCTATATAGGAGAACAATTGTCATTAGCTATGATTTTGGTTTCTGTTTGTGCAAATATTACATAAACATAATTTTCTTGACATGCTTGAATATTTTATGTACTGTTCCAGTTTGTCAGATTTTAGACAATTCATTACACCATGCATCCATCATTCATCCATCCATCCATCCATTTTCTGGAACCGCTTGTCCTATTCAGTTTTCAGACATACTTCCGCAGTTCCATAATGTTGCTTAGCTCATTGCTATCATGGTGTAATCGGATCTCACCACTACATGTCCCATATTTGCAGCGTCATCCTGAATTACCCGTCATTAACATGTTCCTTTCTTAGAATAGGTGCACACAAATTGTGAACATCCCTCTACCATGCTCAACTCTATTTACATGGATATTACACCACCTTATGGAAGAATTTGTTGCTCACTGTAAAGCAATCCCTGCTCCAGAGCCATTGTTGGCTTAGACACTAACTTGCTCGGCAGCTCTGACATTCATCAATATTTGGCCAGAGCTCTGGCAGGTGGGGTCTCTCCAAGCATTTATTTTTATGTAGCACTGCAGACCATATATGTCAAAACACGCAACGTTTCATCAAGGCCTCTGACTGGATTTTCAGTTTGATTTTTGGATCTTAAAAAACTGTTAAATGCTCGCTAGTCTTGTGTCATCTTGCCATTGGTAGCTGGAGTGATGACTTGTAAGTCTGCCCTTTTCTTTGGCCACACTAAGCAGGTGCCTTCTGAGGTTGAAAGCCCTATGCTGTTCTCTTGTTTACTGTACATTGTGTTGCACCATCTAATGTTTCCTACTTCAACAGGAAGTGGTTGGCTAAGGTTCTTTTCTTATAAGAACGCCTAGTTCCTGTGACTTTGATAAACACGTTTGTGGCTTTATTCGCTAACCCCACAGATAAGCCTTTTTAACTGCTGCTGAACTGTAACTCGAGCTGTAGCTCGCTAAAAGAAAATCTCTATTTCTTTATGTATTGCTGCCAGATGACAAAAAAGTCCAAATGTGTTTGTCGCAAAGATTTCCCCAGTTGATGAATGCTGCATCACTAGATTTGATAGCATGGCAAAAACATAAAATGTGGCAGTTTGATATCCCGACGATTAAACTCTTGCATGACATTTTTATGTCAGAGACTGCAGTTCACAAATGACTCAGCAGAGTATAATTGCCAAGGAGAAACTCAAGGGAGTATTGAGTTATCTTAATGCTCATGGTTTTTGAGTCAATTGTAACCAAACAAAGTCACTTAGGGCAAGGTTCAAATACCTAATTTGTGTTAACTACCCAAGCTTGTTAAGTGTGATAGAAATAGTATATATAGTCACAAAATGGTAGTGGGACGTAAAAAAAGCTTCAGGTGCCAGTGACATTCTGACCATTATCCCTGGTTCACCCACCATCCCCACACTTGAAAATGTTTTTGGTTGAGCTGAGGATCTCGCGCCATCCTTACAGTCCTTCAGTGACTGAAACAATACTAATAAATAATTTATATGATTTGTTCCCCCGCATGTTTGGAAAATTGCCTACGTTTACACACGCTTACAAGTACAGTTAACCTACAGTATATAAAAGGTGAAGGCATTCACTGAACTTTCAGAGTTCGGCGGAGAATTTCCAGAAGAAACAAGACCTATCAGAGAAGGTTTCATAAGATTTAAAATGGCTGAGCAGTTCACAGTAGACTACACACTCTAAATATGAGTCATGCGCACAGTACAGCTGCTGGGAATAATCCCCGTTGACTAATAGCAGTACTATCAATCTTAGCTGCTTCCTTCTTGCTTAATATTATAATCATATTTCATTATTATTCAAATATCCTGGAGAGCCACAAGTCCCCTACTCTGGCAACACCACACGGCTGGCATACAGGGGCTTGTAGATGAGCTAGAAATAAAACCAGAGAGATCTAATCTGAGGAGGCGCGATAAGAGTGCACGCAGCCACAAGTCAGAGTCAGACGGAGACAGAGCATCCTTGTTTACGGGACTGAGGGGGCCCCGGAATCCACCCGCCAGCCAGCCCTTTGACCTTTCGGCTCTGTGAACGCTGCGGCTCTGGGTGGGCCTTCCCTCGCCTGCCAGAGTCATGGGCTGTGCAGTGGTGTACGACGCTAGCTGCCACCAAGCCCGTGGCCTGTCACGTTTCGGGGGGCCGTTCCTCCAAGACTGCCTGGCGTTCCGCTGATACTGATCTGCGCCTCCCCCTCCAACCCCCCGACACTGCTGTGGTTTTCTGTAAGATGGCCACCGCTCCGTCGGAGCTGCACAGTGCCTGCTAGCGCGCTGGCTTCCTGACCGCCGACTTGACTGTGCGCGAGTCGAGCTTTCACAAGCCGCATGAAATACAGCCGCTGCGCGGGTGGTCCGTCAGACGTGAAATATTACGTCTGAGTGACGGCCCGATACAGTGTTACCCCCGGCCCGTTCCGAACGCTGCTTTCCAGGTGCTGTGCTCTTTTCGTAGGTGCTGAGAAATCTGGCCTCTGCTTCAAATGACGTCAGTAGCATCAATCATAAGGATCTGTTATAAACTGTTGTGTGCAGACTGTTGCACCAAAAGGAAAAATAAAATAGAAAAAACACTACAGAAGTGTGGTTTCGTGTAACTCGGTTCCTTTCAGAGGATGGCAAAAGTCCGTGTGAGAATCACACCACATATCATCGGCAGTTTCTTGTTGACCTTGGTTCAAGCTTTAAAATATCTGGAAATCACATTCTGGGGAGCATGATGTTTCTGCCTTTTCTACAAAGGAGCCTGAGAAAGGGAGCGTTGTGTGGCTTCTCAGGTTTGGACTCTGTGCTCCCACTCGGGAGGTTGTCAGTCCACATCTCACGGTCAACAGAACGATTTCACTGGAGGGCCCCTCAGCATCATTCTGGATAGCAGACACCGTGCTACACCAGTAAATGTGCAAAGCACACATCTCAGCTTTATAAATTCTTTCACAGCTAATTAATTTACATGCCTTTACTGTGGAGTTCAGCGTGTTTTATAGAGGGATTGTCGTTTTTTTCTGACCAGAAGTGGAGAGGAGAGGGGGCGGCAAACAGCTTTCTTACTGAACATGAAGTGGCTGCTGCGGTGGGTTAAGAAAAAGAGGAATTGCTACTTTTCCCCGCATAGATGCCGTAGAATTATGTATAGAAATAACCCCAAGCAGACAGCAGCGAGCAATGGGACAGGCGATGAGTTTGTATCCCTTCACACTGATTAAAAGCACCTTCTGTCTGCATTTGCTTTTCATTATGATGGTTAACCAGTTAGCTGCTGGAGAGTTCAGTTATTGTGGTTTAGCTATTCTTCCTGTGTTAGTTAGTCCCCCTGTATCAGTTAAGGTCACATGAGTCAGTTTATTCTACTTGCTGTGAAGGTGACGGCAGGGTACATTGGGGGTTGCCTATGATTTTGTTTAGCTAAATGAGTCATTTCAAAGTATTGCGTTTATATGCTGCATTGACCAGATTTTTCTTAAATAAATGAGCACTCTAGGACAAAAGAACCCAAGAAGGAGTGCCTGTCAATTTCTCATTTTCTATGTTGGTGTCAGAAAAGGGCACAGAGGTCCAGATCATGGAAGATTTTCTATAAAGCCTTTGTCTACGACACCAGATGGAAGTAGCAGGAGGAACAGCCAGCTGTGGAGTAAGATCAGTCTCCTGGCACAAGAAGGGCACAAGGGTAGAGCTGAGCACCACCTCAGGTCCCGGCAGCAGATGGGCGAATGAACCTGCTCTTCCCAGCAGCAGCGACCCCTGGCCTGCAATAAATCTGCAGAGCAGGGCTGTCGTTCTCTACCTCCCCGGCAAGACAGAAGGAAACATGAAATGGGTCAGCGCAGCGGAGCAGAGCGGTGGCCGGACGGCTTGGGACTCGGGAGGATAAATAGGTGAGCGCCATGAGACCAACGAAGGATTTATGTGCCCTCTGGCAATAAAATTAGCCAGGCGGTGGCATAGCAGATTCTGGAGAATAACTCGGGGGAAACTAACTATTCCAGCTTCAGTGGGTGAGGAGGAACTTCAAAATCCGATGGCTGAGATGTAGCTTCTCACGCAACTGGCCAACCGGAAACTTCCTGCAGCATCCAGAGGCTCATGGCACTGGAAACGCTCTTGTGGGGTCCACTACCTTTGCCACTGTCCACATCTGGCATAGCTGACCTTCTTCGGGACATAGGCATAGCCTCGCTGAGCTCTTCCATGCACCGTCAGCTTGGAGCTCATTCTAACCCGATTGGAAGCAATAAATGGCCAGATGCTTGGTGCTTAGCCTGCATGGGTGCCCCAGCATAAGCATGGCAGATACTGATGTGGGTTATGTGTCTTGTCATTTATAAAAGTTACTGATGCTGGAAAAATTACAGCCTACATCTTAACAGACAAATGGAGACAAGCCTCCCAGAAGGCCCGTTTAGTAGAAAGGGCCGGGGATTTGGAGCAGGGTCTGACTCTCACACTCACAGAAGAAATCTTACAGCAAATCTATATTATTCCATTATAAGCCTAAAATTAGCCACAGCAAAAGCATTCGGATAGATTGCGAACCACACAGACTATTTACAAGGTAATAAAAATGTTACATACATGCAAATGCATGTACATGTGTGTGCAGAATTAAAAATCTCACCCCAGCCAGCTAACCAGAGTTGGCAACCTGGCGGAAACAGCGGCTAAACTGCAGCCCGATAGAACATCCAGGGACTGCATATGGCTTTGGGAAATAAACACACCAAAAGCTTTCCTTCTTGCCATGAAAGACAAAGACTGTACCTACTCATCAATTGTACAACTTCCCAGCTCCAGCAGTGGATGAGGTAAAGTTAGAGGAAGTGGCAGTAGCATCATCCAGGCTTCATAAAGTTAGAGGAAGGTGGTAGTAGCATGCATCATCCAGGCTTCATAAAGTTAGAGGAAGGTGGTAGTAGCATGCATCATCCAGGCTTCATAAAGTTAGAGGAAGTGGTAGTAGCATGCATCATCCAGGCTTCAGTCAGGGCGGTGTGAGGATGGAGGGGTGTGAGCTGCAGAAAAATACAAATTTGGCTGATGGAGAAGGTTTTGAATCCAGCCCATGTTCCACCTGTGCGTGTCTCCAGCTTTGCCTCCAGACTGGCCAGTCTTTGGGCAGCATTCAGCAGTCATCCTCTGCATCAGAACAGCAAACTGCAGCTGTGAAGAGTGGCGGATAATCAGCTCTGTGGTGATGCCAGTGGATATCTCTGTACCCCTGCCGAAAAAGACAGCAGTGTAAGGCTGACTGCTGCTAACCAGTGTGAGACAGGTGTGCAGTTCCACAGTACTGGCTGCTCGTCCTGCTCCCTGGTTCGTTAGACAAGGGGGGCTGGGGGGGACACAGTGCTGAATTCGACCCCCAGTACTGGCCCTGTCAGACCCCACTTGACCTTTGTTTCTGCACACAAACGTGAGTGATGAGCGAAAGCTGGCATATTTCTGTAGGGCCCTGAACAAGGCAGAACTCGGAATTACTGCTTTACTCAATGTGAGCTGCTAACTCTTACAATAGGACCTTTCCAATACCTATCATAACAATATGTAGTATCCATTTTACATTCATTTTAATGCATCAAAATATTTGCAAAATATTGTTACTCCCTGTATTTTCTGAAATATATTATTGTTCATATACACACTGAATTATGTGTATAAACACTTGTGTCCTACCCCCCGTTCGACCCCGTTGTCCTGTGTTTTGCACTTTAAGTATTGTGAAAACCCTCTCCTCTCACTCGATGCTCGTTGCTGCTTCTTGTATGTTAGAATGTGGTTCTGGAGGGATGCTATTTCAAGCCATTCTATACCTGGATGGTGTAACCAGGGGCATACCGCGAAATACCGGGTGCCAGTCCAATTTTATGCATCATTTTACAAGCAATTTTATGTTATTAAGGACCCCTGTCAAATTCTGGACCCTCTGAATCTGCCTGGGTATCCATGTTCCTCCAACACCCCTGGGTATGACAGTATCCATCCATGACTTTATATATATAATATGGATGAATAGATAATACTCATAACCCTGAATAAGCATTTACAGAAAATGGATGGATAGATACATAACGCGTGCCCATTTAAATTTTTTTTTTTCAAAACTTAGTTTTGAACTTTTGCCGCTCATCACGTTGCACACTGCAAATTTGGCAGGGCAGATAAACATAAAGTCTTCAAACGCACTCGGGGATGAAGTCTAGCGGCATGTCTGCTGGAGTTGTTTCCCAAGTTAGCTCACACATTCCTTCCGTGGCCGGCTGAGGTCATCTTCTCATTTTAAAATCGATTTGCCATAGTGAAAAGGAAAAACTGAGGCCCCGCCGTTTGTGTCTCAGACGAGAACCGCGGAATGACTGTCAGTGAGCGGGACCTGCACAGCCTAGCAGGCTGCCAGAGAGCGGCATGTGCCGTTAGGCGACAGAGCCCTGCGCCAAACTAAGCCCAAGTGATGTGGGTACATCTGCGACTCATTGGATCGAAGGTGTGAAGAAGCATGTCGTATTCACTTACAACCACCTCATGCCTATTTATAACTGTTTAGTGGCCACTAAGATCAGCCGCTGATGATAGGCAAAAAGTTTGCGTGACTTGAGTGGACTTCAGCTAGCATATTGTTGTCATTTATTGTGTGGATTGAGGTTTAGCGTTGCAAAATGTCATTACATTTTGAGCTTTATACTGATTTGCCAATAATACGTACAGTTCCTTGGGGCATGGTCATCTAAAACACTTGTTTAATCATCCTCTGCAATATAAGACCCATGATTCTAATATAAAAGCTAAACATAATGAGATATGTAATGTTCCCTGTTTGTCTCTTTATGTAGCTAAATTTTACACCACTGTGGCAAACAGCAGCCGAATGACTCATTAAACCTGGTAGCAAAGAATGCTAGCAGAGTCTATCTTTTTTGCCAAGCATATGCATGGATAGATGGGAAGTTTCCAAGCTTTAGATAAGATCTAGTTACATTGCACTCTCTCCTGAACAATGCATCTATTCAATACTTCAGGCAGTTTCATGTTTGCAAAAGGTATTTAAGGTTACCGTGCCAAAGACAATTATGTTTATAGCTGTTCACCTTGGCGGGAATTATATATTTACTCAGAAATAAATGCTATCTAATATTGCAGTGTACACAAATAAACCATATCTGTGGTTGGTATTGCTGCTTTTAGGTGGGAGGAGAGAGGCTGCCCTTAGTGAAGGAATTCAAGTTCCTCTGGGTTTTGTTCATGAGTGATGGTTGGGGTGTGGGGGTGTGGGGGGGGGGTCTGAGTTTAACTGTGCCTATACCCCCCTAATCAGCCTTTCCACCCAGAAGAGTTCCCCCCAAATACATACCCCCTTCTGTGTCCAGCACCATGCCACATTCTTCTCCCCCCACCATTATGACCAAACACCATTTCAGAGCATCATAAATATGAAACATGATTATTGCTACTGATATGTACAAGGACCTGCACTTGCCGTATCAATGCAGGATAACTACCTTCCTCAGCATAATTCCATGATTGGCCCTCAAATCTACTGATCAGAAATAAATTCCCATGAAATGCAGTACATCTGCCGGCAGAAAAGCGATGAGCCAGCGACAATCAAGGAAAATCAAGGACTGGCGGCTGATATCTGCGCTGATTGGCTTCTGTGATTTTTGGATGCTTAGTACAGCTGATTGAGTCTCTTTATTATCTGACAGATGCAGCAGCCACTCTGCAAGGCCACAGGCACCTGCTCGACTAATGAGAAGGTCACTCTAGCACAGGCACAAGCAGCTCACAGCATAACATTACCGCTGAAAAAATCTCTGTGAGAAATCTACTGGTCTCTAATGCAGATTCCTCAGACTATATTTAAACTGTGTTTAAGTTGATACTGGGGTTTTGCTGACTTTAGCACACTTTAGGCAAAATGTATTATTACAGATTCCCGTTTTGCTTGTTTGTTTGTATGGCATTTGTATACAATTGTAAAATAGGTGGGGGTGGACTTACAGGAGGAGGACTTCAGGCTGGTGGTGGCTATACAATCTTTGCAGACAAATCTAAACATCCTACACTCCTGCAAGGCAAAACCGATGTAAGCACTCAAACCTTGATTAATAGTCATTACACATATTATTTGGTTACTTCTTGGTGTGCTGATGCAGTACAAAGCATCTTTAGTTCTATACCGGCTCACATAATTTTAATTTTTGGAAGATAACCTGGGAGATAAAGTCACAAGAGGGGCAAAGTCCAGTGAAGGGTTTTAGTCCCCAATCAGTTCTTATACTGGCTACATATGGGGTTCAAAACTTATGGTATAAGTATGTGACTTTGATGGATCATCAGGCCCAGCAAGGTCACGACGGTCTTTAGCATTAGCCCAATCTGCTCTGATTGCTCAGCTTGCCCGATTGGTCAGCTTGCCCTACACATCTTGCCCCTGTGGGAAAAAGTTGCTGCATAGGCTACAGATCGTGTGAGGGCATGCCAAACTGACAGGTAACCGGCCAATGAGGATTGTCTTAAGAGGTGACCTCACCATGTCACGGAAGTAAGGGCTGGAATTCAAACAAGGTGCTTCAGGCAGATTATAGAAGAGTGGTTTCTGTGGTTATTTCCTTTGGCATCTACTTTTGGCCTTAAGACTTTGCAGACCGTTTACATGCATGTAAAGCTATATAACCAATTAAAGGGGAGGAAAAAACTGTAAAAGCATAATGGGGCCCTTTTAAAATAATTATGTTTTTATAGACCTACAATGTAATTAATTTTTTTAAATATATAAAGTTTTATTTTTATTATTTTGCACTTTTTAATGTTTTTCAGTATTAGTCTATTTTAGTTGTTTTGGTAGATTATAATACAATCTTAGTATTCACCAAATGAAATATCTTATATACCATTATTATAGAATTAGTACCATTTATAATATATTTTAGCATATGGTTAACCAAGCTATACAAGATTATATGCATTTACTATTCATATGATTAGGTTCAAGCCCTTACTGCACGCACTACAATATGTGCCAAATACAGTGAATCTTATTTGGAGACTACTTCTAAAATACTCTGGGGATTTTATATTGGCTGGCATCAGATGTCTTGAGATGTCCTTTGCAGGTTCTGAGCTTCTGTGGGAATACGAGCAAGTCACTGCGGGAACTGCTCCCCGACAAACCGCAGCCTGCGGAAGATCCACTTGCGGTTGATTGGGAGGAAGGAGTGGTTACTGGTGTGCCGGGAAGGATGACATATGCGCCAAATTAACTCACAGCGCAGTTTATCTCCAGCTGTAATACTGAGAATCACTCAAGTGACTTGCACGTGTGCGGTTGGCCTGATTTGTAATCTGTATCCAAGAATGCATACATCTAAGAAATTCTTATTTGCAGCTGCAATCCCTGTTTTTCTTTAGCTCTTTATAGCAGAAGAATTTAAAACACCATAATCTTTAAAAAAGTTGTCAGTTGTCCTTTTAAGTTATATATTCAAGAGAAAATGTTGTTTTCAAATAAGCTAAACCTTATCTAACAGATTTCATCTAATGATCTTTTGTCCCCTTCAATTTACTTATAAAATCAGCTGACATTTTTTTTTTACATTCTTTCAATGAAAAACTTTGTGAGAAAAAGTTTGTGGGAACGAAAGAGAGATGACAGTGAAGTAACAGTGTAGCCGTGATTGACCTACTCACTAATAAAGAAGCACTCTTTCAAAGGAGCACGACCCTGCAGTAATTGCAATTATTTCAGAGGCTCAGCTAGGCAGAAATGCCATTTGGTTCCTATTGGAATACTATTTACAAAGCTATCAATAGCAAATCATGTGATCTTTCCCAGCTTCACTGTTCCTGGAATGCACTTGTCAAATTTGATTTATGGCCTATTGTTCTATAGACATTAAGTGAAACCTATTGATTCTTTGTGTTCATCATATTCACCAGAGAGGATGGTGAACTTCAAAGAAATTCCCAGGATCCTTGAAATGTATTAATTGTTCACATTAAAGTTGTAATAGTTGTGTTATGTAGGAGTAATTGTAAGAATAATAATAATAATAATAATGTTGAATTTATGTCTTTGTGTAAATGTTTGACTGAAATGCAAGCTTGTTTCAATTAAAGGGCATTTAATCATCTTATCTAGTCTTGGTGCAGTAAAGCATTTTCAGGAATGAAAGTGTTCCTTATAATCATGTCACATTTTTTAATTTTGCCCAGTCACACCTTTAATCATTTGATCCTTGTTGACCTCTGTTTTCCTAAAGCTTTTTGATTGTATTTTTAAAGGATAATTGTCTCAGTACTTCAGAGTTTAGGTGACACATGGGTGAGACACTGCTACACAATTTTTATTTGTTAGCAAAACAAGAAAAATCTTATCTTACTGACAGCTATTCACATATACAGCCATTCAAAAGTTTGGGATCACTTACAAATCAACACTATAAACACTACCAGCACTATAATCAACACTATAATTCCTTATGACTGTCAACAGAAGATGCTGTATTGCTTTATTCATTCTTATACTGACCATTATAATGTATTATGAAGATATCTATGATGCATCATAGATGACACCTTGTCACCAAAAACTTCCCTAACCTCCAGTTGCTTCTCATCAATGTCTTTAATCATAATAATGAGGCTCCTAAGAAAAACAAGCAGGTCATTTTTGTATGTGTACAACAGACCGATGATACCAGCTTTTTTTCATCTAAATTTTATTGCGATCACACGTATGCTAACAGATAGCAGTAAACCCAACAAAGATGTAAAGCTTGAAAATAATTATGTTGGGTAAACGGTAAAGTTTACACCAATATTGAGATGCAATTGAAATGTGCAGCTCTTTTTATGCTAACTATTACCAAAAGAGAGCAAGTTGACACTGACAGTATATGGAGACAAAGTACAGTCTTCACTTGCACTGCTATATGGTGGCAATTTCAAAACGCAAGTACCTCTTACTAGGCTAATTCTTACAAAAGAAATTATTAAACATACATTGTGTAATAACTGACCTTGTAATTAGTACCTGTAGTACATTGGACAATAGCATAATAAATATTTTTACAGAAATAAATTTACAGAAACTGGTTTATAAAACATATAACAGCCAAAAATCATTTGAATCAACTGTATTTGCAATGGTTGAAACAACTGTGAAACCTTACAAATGGTTCAGATTAAATGTCTATTCCAGTGATAAATATTTGTTTGGGTGTGTAGATATATAATATATACACATACAGCTCTGAAAAAACTGAAGAGACCTCTCTCTCTCTCTCTCTCTCTCTCTATATATATATATATATATATATATATATATACATACTCACCTAAAGGATTATTAGGAACACCTGTTCAATTTCTCATTAATGCAATTATCTAATCTACCAATCACATGGCAGTTGCTTCAATGCATTTAGGGGTGTGGTCCTGGTCAAGACAATCTCCTGAACTCCAAACTGA
>JAODKM010000039.1:25485955-25505014 GCA_026780845.1 Petrocephalus sullivani
TCTGAAGGCGAAAGGGGGTCAAACACCGTATTAGTATGGTGTTCCTAATAATCCTTTAGGTGAGTGTATATATATATATAGGGAGAGAGGCAAAATATGTGTGTATGGTCTAAACCCTTTATAATCTAGCCTGTGAAACACAATAGAATTGTGATGACAAAGGGCACTTTGATGTTTGCTGGTTATATATGGACAACAGGTAAACCATTATGTAGCCAAGAGTGTCTATGTCTGTAACTATCACCGTCGGAACACCCTCTAGGGTAAAAATAGTCTTGCTCTTGAGCTGTCAAGATTCAGTTCTGACACACTGCAGGGCTGCCAAAGGTACACGCACTGGGGTAACTTGCTGGATCTCTGTTCAGTTACTATTCAGTTATTGGTAGGTTGTCTAGGGCTGATTCCGCAATACCCCTCACAGGCTGTTAAAGTGATTAACTAGACAGCAGTATTTTACTTTATGTCAACCCCCCTCGGCCCCCCAGGCCAACGGGCACACAAAGAGTGAGCGAGGCAAACAGAGGACAGGAAATAAGCAGGGGGTCTGGGGGGGTTGCCAGTTGTTTTATACTTTGTACCCTTTTTTTTCATGTATTCAATATTAATTCCAAGGAAGACCTAATTGTTTCGTACTGTCTGTGAGATTTCCTCATTACTGCTACTCCTAACCTCTCATACGTCTGTGTAGCACATGCATGTGTAAATTCTTCCACAAATACTTCATATTTTTGTGAGAAGATTGAATTCAAAGTAATTCAACAATGATTGTTTTTTTTTTCTCTTTGTAATACAATTTCTAGTTTTATAAGCTAAACGTAATTGTTTCTTATCCCCCCCCATGTAATGGTAGGAAGCAACCTGCTAATCCAATGATGTTCGGTTAGATATCCTCTGTTCATTTGTCAGCCAAGGTGAATCTTCTCATTGCAGCAGACAAGCCCAGTATGACTCATCTCCTCGGACATTTTGCAACTGTTTTTCTGCGTCTCCTCTAGGTCTCTTTTTTTTAGCATCGTATATAAATCAGTCTGTCTGGCTTTAACAATTTATACAAACTGACATTTAGTCTAAGTCCATATTGCTGGTTCAAACTGAACAGTAATGTCAAGCACGCTTCGCTACATCTGAATAACTAGCATGTGTAAGCAAGCTCATGCCTCTCTATGCCTAGAATTAAGTCTCTGTGTCGATCCACGTGCTTGGGCTTATATATTATGTGTAGTCCAACAACCAGCCATCACCTGCCCCCCTCCCAAAAAAGATTCAACATTTACAACTTTAGCTTGTAAGCTGATGTTCTTTATCAGCCTGCATGCGGTAACCATAGTAACATATCAGGGAGACGACTGCGAGGGTTCACAGCAGCTCACGGCTGACAGTGTCATTCACTCCTCAGCCTGCCCCCTGCTTCACTGGGTGAAGACTGTGCGCTAATAGATAACCGGTCAATAACATGATGCAGGAAAAATGTGCACACACTCCCTCTCACTATCTATACAACTGCTATCCACCCATTCCATGCCCAGGTCACTCTTTTCTGCAGCTGTGAGGGAGAAATGGCATTTTGGGAATTCGGACATACAAGCTAGAAATAGGACCTTTACATAACTAAATTAAACTCGGCTCCCTTCCATTTTTTGTCATTCAATTATGACGCCGTTTACTTGTCACGATCCAACAGAAGAAGGACGCGGGAGCAAGAACTGGGGTAAACAAAACAGGGTTTTATTGGGGAATAAACCAAAAAGCAAAGGGATCACGAGGGATCAAAAACAGGGAGACAACTACCAGGGGAAGGAGCAGGTAACATGTAGAGCAGACTGGACTGGGGAGCACAGGACGGGAAGGCATTTATAAGGGTTACAACAAGAGGCAGCTGGGGTGAATTAATGTGAGGGTCATAATGAGAGGTAAGACTAACACATATGAGGTGTAGCTCGTTAGAGCCACACTGGGGAGAAAACGGGAGGGGCAGGAAGGCAGGGTATGACATTACGGCTCATCATATCAGTATTGGAATCAGTTTAAAAGACATCAAGGATGATTATTTGAAATATTAGTGGTGAGTTGTGATGTTTATAAAATATTCTTCATTTTTGCATAAAATATTGTGATTCATTTCTGATGTAAACATTTTTATTACTAAATGAATGATGTGTCATGGACACTTGCACCATAATTTCAATTAAAATATTAGATTTTTCATACTTATACTTATTGAGTCATTAGATGCCCTTCCTGCTGCTGGCACCTTGGTTCCCCAATTCTGTGTCATGCACAGCCGTCCACAATGATGCGCACTCTGTCGGTAAGCTTTGGGGAGCCGGAGCGCGCTCCCCAGGATCACGTCACCACTAAGCCCTTCTCCTTAATCTGTGAGTCACATATCACTGTGCAGGAGAGACGCGCAACTGGGGCAGCGTGGCTCTGCGCTGGCGGCTGACAGATCAGTAAAAGTGTCCTGAAGCCGAGATACCTCGGCCAATTAATCCCTCTCCACCGCATTCGTCCTCCTGTGCGCTCCAAGGTATAAATCAGAAAATGAAAAAAAAACATTCTTACATTTTTATTTATAATGAAAAAAATAAGCAGCATATTCTACCTTGGGAGGGGAGGGGGGTAAACTGGTTCGAATCAGAGATCTGATTCTCAGTTTCACAATCAGTCCTGTGATAAAATCATTCATGCATGCGGTCCCATAAAAGGACAAGTAGATGCACATACCTACGGGTATGTTAGCCCTCAAAGGTTTATCCGGCTATCACCAAGATCTGTGAGTTTCAGAGTATGTTATTATTACTACCTGATTTACACCAGGTAATGTGTCCCCCAAATAATTACTTCAATGAAGGCATTCGGGGCTGATGTGTAATGAGAATGAGCTCATCCCGCGGTCTCAGGAGGCATAGCGACTGGAATTTAGCCAACTCCTGACCTAGATTACTGACATTGATAAGTTCCTGCTAGCTTCCGCCCCTTCCCTTTGCTCTCCTCACTCCACTGCCTACCAAAAGTTTACCATGCAGCTCTTTGTAGTTGCGTGGCATTAAATGCACCCACCTGCGATTGGTAGGGCCAGGTTATGGGGCGTTGTCGAATCTTGTCCTTGTGTTTCTGCCTTGAAGGGCTGATGCTGTGCAAGTCAACAGCAAAATACTGGGGTTTTCAACAGCAGAGTCGCCTTTGAGTGGTCAGCTTCAGTCACAGGTTCACCTTATTTTCTGAGGTCTGTGATGCCAACATGTGTTTGCCTTTCTGCCAGCATCTGTGTCACCAACAGAGCCGGAACTTTGTGTTCCAGATAGCCAGTTCTTGGGATAACAGAACAGTTTAAAATCAGCCTGGTGTTAAGAGAATAGCTGGACACTTGCCATACCACATATTAAATTGTGGATTCTGACTGGAATTCCCACTTGATTTTTGCTATTGTTATCCTGAAAATGCTAACCTACTTCCTGCCCTTGAGCTTTCATATTTTTTGCAGTGTATTTTTGGTGTTCTTCTGAGGGTGTTCTCTTCTCTCAAAATTATACATTCAAATCTAAGAAATAGCAAGCGTGACATAATGAATGTGATATTTTATAATGCCTCGATTTGAATGTGAACTGAACTGGAATTCTTCAAATGTAAAATGCAATTGACTTATACTTTGGCTTAAATAAACACTGTCTGTAAATGTCTTCATTTTTAAAAAGTATTTCTTTGTGTTTGCTTCAAATGGTTTTTCCCAAGGCGCGTTATTCAATGACAGGTCTATCACTGTGCCTCTTAACGCATCTGAGAAAGATTTTTGAAAAATCTGACTAAATAGCCTGAATTATAATATATCTGTGAAGCAGCAGTACTGGAAACGCTTCCAGAGACCAGGGTGCATCATTCAGCTCTGTCATTCACTCGGTTTTTTGATTGAAGGGATTTCAGCTGCGTTTTGAAACGACTTGGCTCAGAACACGCTCTCCTCGAAAGCTTATTTATTGCAGCAAATATGGTTCTTTACTTCCTCTCTCAGCACATTTCTGTAAGAGAAGTCAGAGAACACAATAATATGTTTGTTTAATTGTTTGTTCATTCTCAGGAGCCGTGTGAACGGCACAGTCTTGAACTTTGACCTCTCTGTTTCACTCAGTATAACGCCTCACTGCGTTATTCTCTCACAACGCCCATTTCCGAATATTTCATACCATATCCACCCTTTTTAGGATGCACCACATGTGAAAGGTTCCATTCATACCCAATTGCAGGCTAAGGCAGGGTCCCACCGTTACCAGATCCAATGCCCCCCCCCCCCCACTCCCCAACCACCCAACTGACAGGCAACACCCTGCGGCAAAGAATTTCACTGAACCATTGGCAGAAGAGGCTGAGAAAAAAACGATTTACAGCAGAGCAGCACATAAGGGCATATTTTACATGAAATCCTTCCTGCATTTTAAATGCAGCCCGTTGGCACCAGCGGTTGTTCTCGGTGGTGTAAAGGTAACGTCTCAATTTGCCAAACATTTACACTCACCTTTGATTACATGCATCCATGCTGAGTGACGTGTTGCAGATCAGCAACCAAGGCATTGCTCTCCAAGAAGATTAAGGCATATATGAAAAGTTGCAGACCATCTGACGCTATAAATACCTGTACAAGGTGTTTATTAGGTTGCAGGAAAAGATAGGTGGGTACCATTTAAATATAGGGGTCCGACTCTGTCATTTCTTTGAAGCGCAAATTAAGCTAATGTCCAGAAAAACAAATAGAATCAAAGCCAAAAAACCCTAAAAGCATTTTTAGCTTGTGTTTGGTGTCCAAAGCAACAATTGCTGTTCTGCTTAGGTGTCTGCAGTTCTGCCTGTAGCACTATAATTTAAGTCACCAGGGTGGTAGAACAATGCTGCTTCCAATCAAAACAACACCTGAGAAACACATGGTAATGTTTATCCATCTGACAGCAAAAAAAATGTGCAGCAGGTGTTATTTCAATCCCAGTCGAACCATGCACTCTATTAATCTAAAAGCATATATGTGTCATATATTCATACAAGAAGACATATTCCTGACCTGGAGCTGATACATGGTGTCCAGGCAGCTATTACAAGAAATGCTAAGATGTATCAGTAGGAATGCATATCAAAAGCAGAAAAAACAGTGTGATGTCTAAAACAAGGGTATGAAAAAAATGAGATGCAGCGAGAAGCTGACAGGCCACAGTAGGCCAAGGACTGGACCTTGTGGAACCACTGTCAAAAAAAATGCACAAGACGAGGAAAGGGGAAGGGTAGAGAATGGTAAATATACACTCGAGTTGGCTCAAAAATGCCTATACGATGTGGCCAGTTACTAAGAATACAGCCCTGTCAGGTATTTGGACAGCGGCTGGCACGTTTAGTTTTGAATGAGAGAAAAGTTGGAATAGTTTAAAGATGTCCACGTAAGCTTTAAGAATAGAAGGTGACAGTTTACAAAAAAGTACTTAAAAAATAAATATAAAAACCTGTGCAGTTCTAGCATAAAGTGTTACGGAAATATATGACAAAGACCATTCTTTACCAAAGTGATGGAAAGTTTGGGAAATAATGACTAGTCCAAGCATGCTGCCACATCTTCCAAATGTGATGGAGGCAATGTAATGACTAGGGCCTGTTTGGCTGCCAAGGGAACTGGCCCACTTGTACTCACTGATGATGTCACTGGCCCACTTGTACTCACTGATGATGTCACTGGCCCACTTGTACTCATTGATGATGCCATCGAACTGGGGACTTGGAATTATGCAGTTAATGTCCAAGGGCAAAAGGTTATAAAACTTTAAAATGTTGGGGTATAAAGGCAATGACTTTGCTGGACCTTCAGTATTTATTGTTCTAATTTAAAATGTGAATCAATGGGAACGCGTTAAAGTAACATATTACAAGATAGATTATGCTAAACTGTGTAGAGACCCAGTATGATTGTCCAACGAGAAAAGGACGCGATACTTCCCAGCTATTCCAGCGGAGGGCGGTGTGGTAATCCCTACCCCAATAAACGGCTCTAACGTGGAAAGTGTTTCCCGTTCGCATTACCGCCATAATACTTTAAAGACAGATACGAACGATCGATTTAACGTAACAAATTTTCCGAAATTGACAAAGATTCTGAAATATCGGATTAGCAGTTATTTCGCTTTGATAACCGTTTTAACCGTTGCGAATGTTCCGGGTTCTTAAAATTAAAGAACACAAAGTGAGGCCAGTTTCATTAGGCTATTATAATCATTGATATAGTCCGTTTATAACATTTAAATAGATTATAAATGGTATTAGGTTATAATATTCCTTTTTAGAAAATAATAATGTTCTTATTAAAAATACATAAACACGTGAGAGATTAAGAAATAGTCGTAGGTGAAATGGACATACGACGAGGCTTGCAATCTAGGGTTATACATAGGATTGTTTTCCCAGTCCAGGCATACTGGTGTGGCGATGCTTTTGCCGGGGTCGGCGTGCACAGGATGCCTGCGACGCGCTGCACCAAGGTAAGGGGTATCCGTGCACGGCACTTTGGTGACAAGTAGAGGCAGCAGCGAGCAGCTCGGAGTCGGCTGCGTCCGCAGAGGTCTCCCGTGCACGGGTTTGTGAGCCGATCATAGGAGAAGTACTGCAGGACTAGTCAGGAGCGGAGCGAGATGGAGTGAGTGCGTACTCTCAACTCAGAGTGAGCGACCGCCGAGGAGGGCAGAAATCAGCGCCTTCCTTATTCTCTTTTCCCCCCATGCTTCTTCGTGCACGCCGCTGAATTGGGATTACCGAAATAATAACGACGGCGACACGTTTGCCCCTTTGGGTTGTTTTTTCCACTGCAGTAAAAACGGCTTGATTCCCCCTTTCCCTCCCCCAGCCTAGGATTTGAGAGGGAAGCTATGCAGGTCTCTGATTGACCAGCAACGAGGCAAAAGGGGATATTTTTTGCATCCAAGACAGCTACACAGCTCGCCAGCTCCTTTGCGGGCTTCGTCTCTTCGATCTCAGTCTTTCGCTTCTGCGTAGAGGAAAGTAGCCGAATATCAATCTGCGATTTGGCAAACATACTGATAATAATTATCAAATTGTATTATTTTTCGGGGGTTTATTAACTAAGCGTTTACTAGACGCCATTTTCTTAATTTCTCCCCTTTCTTTTTAAAAGCGGCTTTCCGTTTGACAGACCGACCGGAGGATGTCATTTCTAATGGCGATAGTATTATTGTAGTTACATGGATTTTAAATAATAGGCGTATTCTTACAGCGAAGAGATCAAGTGGGGAGCAGAAGAACACAGCACGAAATATGGGTAAGTAGTTTGCCAGCCCTTCCACTTGCCTGGAGTACTTGGAGCCCGCGATACCTTTCCAGTGACATGGAACGGATCCGGATTTGCATTTTGACAGTAGGTTGAGTAACGCATTTTCACTAGGAAACTCGGTGTAGCCGTGCGGCACGAAAGGTGTGACTAACTGGCTCCGGGTACCGCGGAGGGACCGAGCCGGAGTGGCACACTGTTACACTGTTACAACTTCTGCTACATTTGTAACAGTTGGGTCCGGGATGAGCCCGGGATAAGCCCGGGATGAGCCCGGCTCCTCGCCACTGCGAGTCGGCGTAGGTCCGCGGCTATCCGACGTGTACGATGCAGAAGTGAGGCGGCTTGGGACCTCGGCGAGCCGCTCGTACGCCACTTGGGTTCGGCGGCGGACTTCTCGCAACTTGGGGAGTCGGCCGGCGCCCGGAGTCCGCGCTTCCAGTAACTTACTGCCCCCCCCCCCAGAACTGTTTGTTTGCTGACCTTCTGCTTAACAAACAGTGCGCGGTGTCAACAACCGCGTCCAGATCGCGAAGGGGGGAGACAGAACTAAAGGGGTCCCTGGAAGCGACGAGGCGCCCCGGCCGCGCTCCCCCAAGGGCGAGCCGCCCCCCCCTCGGTATTTTTCTGCATCCTGCGCTTTCGCCTCACGCATAAGTCGCTCCTGTACCGCAGCTGGGAATGCGGGGGGGCTGCTGTTGTAAGTGCGGCTTGGGCGGTGCAGTACGCAGATCTGGCCCCGTAGTAGTTTATGGCCATCTGGGTCTCCCCGTCCTACACACCAGTAATGCCGGATGCGTTTGTTTTCCCCATATACAGCCCATATTTACTCGCTGCTTGCGCCGAGGGAATCCCCTTTGATTGCAAGCTCTGCTGCAATATCGGCTGCGTCCGTCCTGCATTGTGGGGGCGGTTAAATACCCCGCCGACTATTGATCTCCAAGAAGGGTTCCACCATCTGATTTAAAGCCACCGGTTAAGGGGGTTCGGGCGACAGTCGTAGTCGCAGATTGCGACGCGGCCATTATTGCCACAAATCACCATTTGGGCGTCTCATCGACTGGCAAGGGGGCTTTTTATGCTCCGAAATGTGAAGGACAAGCAGGGGCCTTTAGGGAGAGCAGGCGGCCGAGTGACAGCTTGTGGTTTCGGCTTGGTTCTGTGCACGTCCGTGCGCATCCGCGCAGTGCTCCTGGAAGGGACGCGCAGCCCGTCTCTCTGCACCGACGGGGGCCCGCTTTGGCTGGCCGATCTGCTCGCAATGGCTTTCCCAGATACCCGTGTCCGAGGACGCTTCTGCTTTTAAGTGAATATCCGGGCAATAAAGATGACATGGTGTTTGTTTAGGCAATGGATCCTCCGTCGCTGCGGAGCTGGGGCTCTGTGCAGCTGAGTGCGGGGAAAAGGATTCCTTTGCACTTTGACTTGGCTGCGGGGAAGTCGGTCAATATAGCGACTGTTATAATATAACAAGCCGCCTCAATTCCTTTTAATCTCGTCTCTTTAAAAACTGTACTGACACATCAAACGGGATCTGACTGGCATGTTGTGTATCCATTTCCCCTATGGCCTCCAGGGGTCATGGGGGGTGCTCTAGAATCGCTATAATGATATGTGCTGTTCAAGGTCTTCCAATAGGGATGTTTTTTAAACCTGAAAAGTAAAGAGAACATGATTTGGCACTTTTTAAATGTATTGTTTTGATATGCATAGGTCGCATTTCATCTACTTCTCTTAAATTTGGATCTTGGCCCTTCATGAAACGGAAGCTGAAAGGAGCAATACTGTATAAAGATAGTAAAAATGAAGACTGATTGGTGTGAAGGAGGAGTGTCTCCTAAATAGTTGTTTTTGGCTGGTATAACATTACATTACACTGACATAATGGTTTCTCTGTGGGGAAATGTAAATGCTTGTCTTATCGGTGTTGTTCAATAGACATCATTTAAGCTCCTCCGGCAATAATTTGGCATGATGATGCTTTTACTTAGAATCTCATTCAGCATAATTTATGGGAAATCAAGGGCATCTTGAATGATGAGAATACTTCCTCTTTTCAGACTCTTTGTCTATAAACCTGGTACTCTTTATGAATTGCTGTCATGGTTTTTTTTTTTTTTTTGAGAGAGATTTTATGTGAACAAAGCATTGTTTTAATAGTATTTAATATCCATTGCTGGTCTGATAGGAGTAGTGTTTGAGGGCCACCCACATAAAAATGGCCATGGGCTCGCAGGGATAAAACGCAGCAAGGGCTGAGGAATCCTCCTACCTGTAGGGGGAGACATCCAAGAACGGGACATCTTTTACTTGCTTAAGTAAATAGAAAAACATTTTGTCTAAATGCTGTAAAGTTTCAAGCTGTCACTTTAAAGATAGACCCAAGTCTGTGTGTATGTGCTTGGCATTACTGGGGATTTCATTTTATGATGAAGCTTTGTAAAAGAGATTACCAACAGATCATAGGCGGAAACGAAGAACAACACTAATTATTTAAAACATTTGACAATTAACCTCAAGGTTGTGCTATAATAAGGATACTGAGTAATGTAAAAGTTATGTAAAAATAATCCTTTTGGGTGGAGTTCATTGTTTGTTGATTTCTCCCATAGAAGAGTCTGCATCAGTGATTTTCTGAAGTGTAAATGATAGTTGTTGTTGGATAACCTTCAAAATATATTGGTTACTTGTCACACTAGATGGAATTTAAAGAATGAATCCCCATTGATATGATTGCAAACTGAGAACAGCATTTTCCAGTCAGGCAGATTGATCAGGTATGTGCTGCTGCCTTTGAGTATGGTTTGCAAAAGTGTTTGTGCTTAGCGGTACATGGAAAGAATAAACATTTTTGTTCTGTTGAAAGCAGTGTTTTTTTTAATCAGAAGTACATACTTTGTGCTTCAAAAAGAGATTTAATTTCCCTCCATTTCTTGTCTGGACTGGATTTTACTGGAGGCGGGCCAAATCTTCATGGGCGCTAAAGGGAAAGAGAGAAACGTCCAAGGACAAACCAAATTATTGGCGCCATTACAGTTCGCTATCGACGCACGCCTTACCTTTTTGGCAGAGCGCTGGAGGAGCTATGTGGGATTCCTGTTATCGACAGCCATTTTGTATCCCATGCTGCGGCCTAAGAGGCTTGCCCGTTTGCCCATTAATTAAAAGTCAAGTCCTTAGTGTATACTAGGCAGGGCGAAGAGGCACATCCGGCAGAGCGTATAAAACTTGGCTCAGTCTGCATTACACTAATATGGGACTCTAGGCCCGTACTATTTGGTGTAGCTAACATGCTCATATGGAGCTCCAGGCCCTTACAATTCGGTGTAGCTAACATGCTCATATGGAGCTCCAGGCCCTTAAGATTCAGTGTAGCTAGCATGCTGATATGGGGCGCCAGGCCCTTACGATTTGGTGTTGCTGGTATGCTAATATGGGGCTCCAGGCCTTTACGATTTGGTGTAGCTAGCATGTTAGCCTGGGTCTCTAGTCCCTTCCGATTTGGTGAAGCTAGCATACTCATATGGAGCACCGGAGCCTTATGGTTTGGTGTTGCTAGTATGCTAATATGGGACTCTAGGCCTGTACGATTTGGTGTAGCTAACATGCTAATATGGGGCTTCAGGCCCTTACGATTCGGTGTAGCTAACATGCTAATATGGGGCTTCAGGCCTGTACGATTCGGTGTAGCTAACATGCTAATATGGGGCTTCAGGCCCTTACGATTCGGTGTAGCTAGCATGCTAATATGGGGCGCCAGGCCCTTACGATTCGGTGTAGCTAACATACTCATATGAAGCACCGGGCCCTTATGGTTTGGTGTTGCTAGTATGCTAATATGGGGCTCCAGGCCTTTCGATTTGGTGTAGCTAGCATGTTAGCCTGGGTCTCTAGTCCCTTCCGATATGGTGTAGCTAGCATGTTAGCCTGGGTCTCTAGGCCCCTCCGATATGGTATAGCTAGCATGCCAATATGGAGCACCGGGCCCTTATGGTTTGGTGTTGCTAGTATGCTAATATGGGGCTCTAGGCCCTTCCGATATGGTGTAGCTAGCATGTTAGACTGGGTCTCTAGTCCCTTCCAATATGGTGTAGCTAGCATGTTAGCCTGGGTCTCTAGTCCCTTCCGATATGGTGTAGCTAGCATGCCAATATGGGGTGCCAGGCCCTTATGATTCAGTGTAACTAGCATGCATGTGGCCGTTCTGTTTTTCATGGAGACTCTGCCCCTTTTATCTTCTCATGGCGGGTGGCTGGTCCCGCATTATACCTGGGCCACCGTGTAGTCCAGAGGCTGCTGTATCGACGGATGGTGGCTCTGCTCTGTCTAGGAGGCCTCCGTGGTTTCGTTTTCATTTTCCCCTCTCTGTAATTTCATGTCTTATTACGGCCATTTTATCTCCATGTGGGCAGATTGCTCACATTTCCTGTTCTCTGTGCCTGTATCTGTCACAGGGGGTGCGACCCAAGGACTCAGAAGCAGAAGATCATTAAAGTCAGAGACTCCCAAGTGAAGGGCCTGTGTGCTGGGCATTAGCGCTGACAGCCCGGCACAGACAGCTGGACTAAGACTAAGCGGCCTGTAACTGGCTACCATTAGACTATTGTCCATAGGCCACACATGCAGCCAGCCTTAGACGGCCCTGCAGTGCCCCACAATCGGCTTATGAATGGGCCTTTTGTCCCCCCCAGAGTCCCGTCCGCAAGTGCGTTCCACTTGTTGATTTGCAAGATTCTGTTTGTGTTGCCGTACCAGGAAGTTATTAAGGATAAACTCTGTTAGTGTGGTCTCATTCCAGTGCACACCCTGACTGTTGTTTACAACCTTTGGTGAGGTGGGGGTAGGGTGGGCTTCCAGTACCATTTAGTAGTAGTTTTCGTTCTTTTTTTCGTCTATAACCACATTGCTGAAGGTTATTTAAAAAAAAAAAAAATGTAGAAACCTGAGGAAGTAGCTTAGCGACTTAATTTTGGGAAGAGTCAGTGCTGGTAAATAAGTTATGTAGGCCTTCAGAGCAGGCCTGAGTGCGGCTGCACAGGCCTTTCTGTGCACTGTCTAGTCATGTGCTTTTCAAATGAGTAAGTGGTCAGCGTGGTTTGGGCTGTCCCGGTGCCGATGTGCCGTCTGCATTTCCTCTGAGACGAGGTGCTTTAAACCTTGGCTAGATTAATGATGCCAGATATAGGTCCACTTCTAAGTAGTCTTCACAAATTCAACGTGCCCACAGTTGCATTATTACAGCTGGTTGTTATGTGCAGATGTTAGTTTTTTTTCTTGATCTGAGTTAATTTCACTTTATCTAATCCTTTTTCTAATGTATAACTGATTTCTGCCAGTTATGTCGAAGCTATTGATATATCCATAATCAGATGTAAAGCAACAACCTTTCACTGATGTCGCTGAGTTTATATGAAGTTGATTCCACTTTCCACCTTGTTCCCGCACCATGGGCCAATGGTCCCTGGCCCATAGCAAGTGGGCCTTTAAGCATGGTGGTTGCGACTGGCAGTTTTGTCCAGTTTATCCAATGAGGCTCCAGGGTGAGGAGTTCAGTGCCACCCACTCCAAGGATTTACATAATTGTAACGTGTCGATAGGCCACATCTAGTTTGTGGATCCAGGTTTTTGCGCCAGAGGTTATGAAAGCTCCTGCTGGCCTTTGCGAATGAGTGCCCGGCAAACGACGTAATGCATGTAACAAGACCTCTCAGTGTGAATCCTCAGCCGTGTGACAGGCCTGCCTTAGAAGGGTGTCTGAGTTTTATGACGGAGGTCCAGGCCTCTTCAGAAGCCCCCCTGCGAAGGCTCTACAAACACTGCATGCAGAAGACTGCAGTTTGTCTTGGCACCGCGGGACTCCAGTCCGTCTACTCTAGCCAGCAAGGCCAGATCCTTATTTTGGCCAGAGACTGGGAGGCTTGTGGGCCCTGATCAAAACTCTCTGGTTATAGCCTTAAAAGGGACTGCACTTAGTTGGAGCCTTTTTCTCTGTAGGTCTGGAATTTACTCCCAGTGTGCGAGTGGTGAGGGTACGCTAAAGAGCAGATGTGAGTGTCTTAGCGAGGCTCATCTTTCATGAATTTCTACTGGCTGACAGGATTCGAGGCAATCATTTTAGACAGCTGTGCCAGTCCCTTTATAGAGAATGATTATGAAATAAGAACCTCCACTGCTAGATTGTGTCAAAGTAATTCAGTTTGAGAGGATTTTACTTTGCCTCGAGACTTTACGGACTGTAGCAGATCTTGGCCTGTTTTTCACCTCCTCCTTTCTTCCTTTGCCGAACTGCCCTCTTGTGAAAGCGCACAAAACCTGATAGTGATCTGAATAAGCACATGCAAACTTTGTTTGGATGCACAGAGAAAAAGAAACGGTTTATATGTGTATATGTCTGCACACACACCAAGGACTGCTATATGTGCATTGGTCGCTGGAAGATAAATCAGTAAGGGTGCAGAAAATCTTTTTTTTCCTTTTTGGATAATTTTTTTTTTTTTACAATTTGTGTTTGTTTTTAGCAAGGCTTACAAACCAATCATTTAATATTGGCTTCTTACTTTTGTCATCATGCAAGACCATGCTTGATTTAGTAGTTGTAAATGTTTTCGGTGTTGTAAGAGGATGTTAAGTGGACAGAGGAGGAACATTTCCCGTTGGCCCAAAGCCCATGACCTGCTGGTTTATCCTTCATTGCTGTTTACTGCTATCACACCATCAAATTATGATGACCTCTTCATCACATGACCTCTTCCAGTTTATTCCTATCACTGGCACTCATTTGTGTTACACCAAGACACATTAGAAAACAACTGAATGTTGCAACGTGAACTGCAGATTATATATGATTACTATAAAACCAATGATTTATATGGAGAGATGTTTTCAGTTTGGACTCTGTACTACAAACACAAACCCAGAATGGCATTGTGTCTATGGATGGATACAGTCCACTGATTTTAACTAATCTGGTTGGCTGTCTGTATGGCAATGAGTTGCAGTACAGTTTTAATTGGCTCGTTAAGCCCAGTTATTAGCTAATATGAAAGTGTGATCACAGAAGAGATACCTGGGGAAAAGTCTGCGAGTTTGGCAATTGTAGGAGCTCGTAAACTAAGCTGGAAAACGAAAAACACTGGATTTTATTTTAACAGATGGGGCGATATAGCAAACCAGATTACGACCTGAACCGGGGGTTTTCTCGATTAGGGTGCCCTTTGAAGGCCCTCTAGGGGCGGTGGGGTTTATGTTCTTGTAAAACGATTTGCTTCACCAAACATTGATGACGTGGTTATCGCACGGGCAGGAGGAAATCCCATGGGGCTGCACCGGATATCTGATTGTCAGGTGTGTTGTGTTGTCCATCTGCACGTATGCATGCACGCTGCTCCGTTTCTCCGGAGCGCTGATGTTCCTCATCGTCTAGATTATCGACTTTTGGCTGGAGTTTTATGTTCGTTTTATTTTGGGATGCATGCTTCACAGATCGTGCCCTGTCCCCGGCGGATGGTCTTTGTTGCTGTGATTGATCGATGCTAGGTGGGCCTGACTTAAAATATTTACTCTGGTGTAAGTTTCCTCATTGAGGTACCCAGAGTGCCTTTTAAAACAAATTAGAGTGGTCTTCTTGAACGTGAGACTTGTTGCCATATGTCATCTTTTATGAACAGATGGATTGTCTGGGCATGTCTGGTGATATAATTTGATGTCAGATGGATGTGTTGAGAGTGTTGTTTGTGGCCTGTGTGCGCAATGTATCACCCTGTCACTGCATCGTGGGTTTGAAGAACCTCACCCCCTTTGAAGAACTCCGTGTTTAATTCTTCTTTCCATTTTTCTGGTTCTGCTGGCAGCTACCTCGTTTCATTCGAGGTCAGTATATCGTAAGGCCGGCCTTCTCACCGGGTCCGACGTTAAGCGCTTGCTGATGTGCTGTAGGTTTAATTGCACGTTTCCTTCATGTTTTTTTACTCGTGACTCCTATATTTAAGGTTTCTCCAAAGGATGCAGGATGAGTGACATGCAACCACCCAGGGAAGTAGCTTTCTCCAAATGTTTTTTTTTTTTTTTTTTTTTGGAAGATAATTTTTACTTCAAAACTTACTTTTTCCTCTGTCTGCGCAGTGACTTTTCATTGTGGGAAATGCAGTTCCCATTTAACTCCGAATAGTGTTCCGCAGAAGTAGCCGGTCAAGGTCTAAAATTTCTGTTCAGCCAGAAGCAGTGGTGTCCAGCCGTGTCAAAATTAGGGTTGTTAGCGGCTCTGTGGGTTAAGATTCTGTGGTTTTTGATTGAAAGGTCGCTGGTTCAAATCCCTGGGCTGGCAGAGCGATTTCGCTATAGGGCCCTAGAGCAAAGCCCTTAACCCCAGCTACTCCAGGGAGTAGCTGACCCTACCCTCTGATCCTCACTTGTATGTCGCTTTGAAGAAATGGTCCTGCTAGATAGATAGATAAATGTAAAGGTAAAATCAGTGAGGTTGTGTTGGTCAGGCATACTGACAGTAGGTCTCTAAATGTCAGTGATCTGAGGAAAGCGTGCGAGCGCTCAGCAATCAAACCCCCGTCTGCATCTCAGCGGGGTGCCGGATGCTAAGGCCCTGTGATTTGTTTGCTATGATATGTGCAGATGAAAGCCTGAAAATGTGACCGACACAAAAGCCTGCTCAAGAAATGACTTATTCGGTCACCGTTTAGGACAGTCTAGGAAAGGCTATAAACTGTGAACTAGAAAGCAGCATAATATGAATAATTTTTTAATGAATTGGCTGAAGATCAGGCTTTTTTTTTTTTTTTTTGGTGACATTAGTGTCTTTCTCCACAAATAATACCATTAAGATTTGTATATTATTTCTTAATATAGTTTCTGTGGCACTTAAAATATGAAATGCCCAGCACTGTTGAACTAAAGAAAATGTGTGGATATATATCTGGCTAGGTGGATAACTATATGGGGCATTGTAGTTTTAATACTCATCCCACTGCATGTCACTTGAGCAAGATCGGAATTACTCCGGTAATCTTCTGAAAGTACGAATGCTTGTAAATCACAACTTTTATTGAGCAATGAAATGGTTTGAACATTGGTAGACTTCTTTTGTGTGGCTTCTTTTGTGCATGAATATCATATAAGTATAATCAAAATATTGGTTCACGAGGATGTTACGGGTCCCTGCAGCTGATTCGGTGTAGGCTTTGCAGAATAAGTACTGTTGAAATAAGTTGTTGATAAACGGGTTAAAAAAAAGCCTGTGCACACAGTCTTTCTGATCCTTCTTGCAAGAATCAACAACATTTTGAGAAGGACTGAATAGAACCATATCCCTTCTGATAAGTGGATCTTGTAAGTGTGGCTTTTTAAATAGTATTTATTTGGTATTTATCTTTCTAAAATCCATCTTCTCTGCTTCAGTGGCCTACCAACAATGGCTATTTTAACCTCTTGTGATTGTCAGTGGAAACTGTTGTGTTTGTCGTACTGCAGCGAGGCGTGAAGCGTTGCTGGAGGATTCCACTAAGCCGTAAGTTAGTTACAGATCTCCGTAAGCACAGCCCCCCCCCCCCTTCCCCGTGCTCTTTCACAGTAGGTTACGTAATTCAAAGGAAAGGTGTGTTTTGACTCACAGATTAGCGGATCCGAGAAGCTGGGCCTGCACGGGCCTGTCCTCTCTTCCAGATGATTACTTCGCCCATTATTTTCATTTAGTTAATTTGAGGGTGCAGAAAAAAACCACGGTGGTCAGTCTCTACCCCACCTACCCCACCCTCCTGAAACTCATTTGCAATGTTGCGTAGTTTAAAGCCATGCGAGCAGGCAGCTTCTAATATAATACTGGGCTGAAACTAGGGTTGGCCCGATGTGGAAATGCCTCAAAGACCTCAGTTTCACTCTGATTTTTAGCAATTTTTGCAGCTGTGTTTGTTTCGAAGTGATTTAGGTGCTAGAGCTTACGAGAGCAGGGACCTTCTGGAAGCCGTGAGCTTTTGCTTGCACATCCTGCTGCACCACTTGCTGGCAGACGCTGTAGAGGGTGCCACTGGAGGGGTCCGGTCGACATCCAAGGCGCGCCTCGCCATCCCACGTGCTTGTTGTGTTTTATAGCACTACTCTGAAACTACCCTTGGGCCAAGTCTAGCTGGAGTATCGTAGTAACTAGCATGTCGTACATCTGTAGGACTCGGGTGCCAGTGATATTGGCGGAGGGAGGCTTTCGGGGTGAGATTTGACGTCGGGCTGATATCAGTCTTATGTGCGTCGCTGGGCCGAGAAATGAGAGTAACAGCTCCAGCTGTGTCCTCCGGTCATTAGTCAGCGGTCAAGTTCCAGCCGCTCAGCTGTTACCCTGCACCACCCCCCCTCGACAGTTGCAACTGAAAGGGTGGTGAAAACACATAGCACTGGCTCGGGGTGGGGGGGGGAGCAGGGTGCGACGTTAGTGACCTGCCCCCAAAATACCAATCGATATACACCATGGCCAATGGGGTGGCTGTGTGATTGTCATTGTTGCCAGGACAAATGTTTGTCATTTACTCCCACCCCCACCCCCCAAGTATAGCTTCTTTTCCCCATTTAAAATCCTCACCATAACGGTTGAATCTCCCCAATTTCTACACTGCAGTCATGTGCCTCACTCTCTCTCCTCCATACTGCCATGCTGAAGTCCTTTGCTTTCAGAAGTGATTGAAATCATTGAAATGTGAGGCTCAGTTTAATGTCACTTATGGAGTGATGTTAAGCAAACGATAACGTGATCAGTCTAGTGGTTGCAGATAAGCTTTAAGTAAATCCTGTTTATTGGACCCCCGTGCCCCAGCACAGGACAATGGGTAAGGAAAATGGATAGATGTTCAGTGTGATAATTGTTTAGGATTTCTCTAATGTTATTGCTGGCAAACCTTTTCACTAAGAGCACTCCATCTGTGAGTCCACTCCTTCTATCTCATTGAAACCGTCTTTGCATTACAAATAGTCCATAGATTATGTTGCTGCCAGTTTGTCATTCAGCTTAGGAACCTATCAAGCAGTAAGTAAGTAATCTGTGACGGTGAGGAATAAGCACATTCGTAGGTAGTGCATCTTTGCAGAAAACTGACATAAAAAGGCCTATTAGTGCAATTTTGAGTCTGTTACTTTTTCAGGTTATACTGGGTTGTGGTCTGATTATTCCCTATGATTGGATTGTGTCAATAAATAAAGAAAAGGGTTAGAAGATCCAGAGAAGGTACTGACCTCTGGTTTAGAGTGTGAGGATCTGCTCCGCACCTTGACAGTCTCCATCGGGGATGCGGTTACCATGGAGAAAGGCCCACGCTGATAGGTACTCACCAGTGAGGTGCTGAGTGATTGGCCCTCTGTCAAACTCGAGTTTTGTCTGTCTTTCACTGCAATTTGACCCTGATCATTTTGGACTCTGTTATTGGACTTTTACTACAGCACACAGTAACGTTGATTGGTATTTTTCGAATTAGATGGACTTTATTGATCCCAGAGGGAAGTTCTTAAATTATTTGTTAATGCTCTGCGACAGCAGCAAGATGCCCCCCCCCCGACGATCCACTTTTTTACTTGCTCCCAGCTCTGTGTCAAACAGTTCACATTTTTGCTCTGTAGACGTTTTGGATGCCCCCGAGCACCGGTTTGCTCCCTGTATGGAGCAGAACCATAGACTGTTTGGGTCCCCGAGCACCGGTTTGCTCCCTGTATGGAGCAGAACCATAGACTGTTTGGGTCCCCGAGCACCGGTTTGCTCCCTG